>OZ010608.1:50301932-50324432 GCA_963932145.1 Acanthosepion lycidas | reverse complement strand
CAAAGTATTGCTGGTAGAATAAGACTATTATGTATAAGATATACCAAAAAGTAATACCTTCTATTTATAAAACCTTTTTTATATTGTTTACATTTATACAAGGCCCAAGAGCAACTCAAGGTAGAGATTTACTGAAGGAGTTTGCTGTGTGAACACTAAGAGTAAGAGGTGCAATTTATGAGCATATATGAGAAAGATAATGGTAAATCCTAGACTTAAATAGGTTAAGATTTTAGTGGTCAGGGAAAACATCCTCTTATGAGTCAGTTCCACAAAGTAGCTTTTCATCGGAAGAAGCTGTTTGAGTGGAACCTACAACAGATACAGGGGAGCAAAATGACACAGTTGGATAGAGTAAGTTTTCTGCTACAAAACACTATTTTTCTATAGTCATTACTATTGGTAAAGCATTTTGTAAGTGGACAGCTGTGAAGGGATGCCTAGAATGTTGCTTGTCATGCATATTGCTGAAACACATTAACTACTGCCTAACTGTGCTCACATCCACTGTTTCGTCTCTGTAAACATTCATTAAGCATTGAGGAACATCAATGGGTGTCATTTTTTGTACATTCAATAATTCACCATTGTTTCATATTCACTTTCATGTCATATGCTATTTTCCCAGATTGAAAAAAAATATAGGTTAGAAAATTCCTCCTCCAATGCCATACCAACAACATCCATTCTGAGAGTGAACATGAAAAAATACAAGCCATTACTTTTGGGGCAACCCTCATATTTAAATACACTGTTAACAAGTTCACAAATGACTGGAAAGCAAGAAGCTGGAAAAGAGTTCCATAAGTGAGAAGTGAGAGAGAAGAAACTGTTAGCATAGAACTTACAGTTGCATCTAGTAATTTCCATTGTAAAATGATAGAACCTTTCTGCCAATCTAGAACTGTGCTTAAATTAATAATGTCTAAGTATCATCAGAACATTTACTTTGAAAGTATTTATAGAAAAGGCATAGGTAAGTGACTGAAACCGAAATCCAGGTCATGACCAATGACATTGCAGATTCTTCTTCAGATTTTATCAAAGACATCTAAATATATAGCAGGAGCCCCAAACCAGACACAGCGGTAAATGGTACACGTAAGAGATTCAATCCTCATGTTTTCATTAGTTGGCACAAGGACTTCATTATACACAATCATCAGCCAATATGTAATTTATATAATTACAATCTACATTTTTTAAATTTCTACTTAATCAACAATTAAGTAAATTACATACCAGATTGTGTAAGCAAATATATGGATATATATCTGACAGTATGAAGAAAAATATATGGAAAAACAAACGTCGACATTGAAACAACATTAAAACAGGATATTTGTATATTTGGATTTTTATTTTTCCATATATTTTTCTTCATACCAGATTATATTACAAAGTGTTCCATAATTATATGCAATCACCATTTTTTTTCAGTCATATCTTTATCTTTTTAATGTGACTGGCCCTGATCTGGCATCTCGTTTACAGTCGCTCTCTCACAGACATGTTGTAACTTCCTCTGTCTTTTCTACAAATGCTTTCATGGTAACTGCGCTGTCGAGCTACTTTCACTGGTTCCTAAACTGCATGAATTTAAACATGCTACCAGGTTGGCATCACTCCCACCCTTTTATTGTCAAAACGGTTAAATGTAACCGTCTCTTCTACCCCAATAGCTTCATGTCTCACATTTCCTGTCTGTGGAATTCCCTTCCTCTTACTTGCTTCCCTGATAGCTATAATCTCCAAATATTCAAATGCAATGTCAATCGACATCTCCAGATGCCTTGATCTATTCCCTGTCCTTCTCTTCATCCTTTCCTCTATCACACCTCTTTACTTTTGCTTCCATTCTCTGTAACCCCTTGCATGCTAGTGGCACTCAAGCCTTACTTGAGGTGTAATGGCTTGCGACACGTGTGCTAAGTGCAAGGGCAACTACGGTAGACTACCAACTGGCCCATTGGCCACTGCAAACGAGGAAAGAGACCATTTGATCTCGTCTTTATAGACTTTGTCACAACGCCCAACTCAAAGGGAAAACGCTATATCCTATATATATAGCTTCAGCCGACACTTTACCGCCATACCATGCATGAGAGACCGTGCTATCGCCGCCGCCCGCGGATTGTACTAGTTCTTCCTTCGACTCAGAGAGATTCCATGCATAGTATCCTCTGATCGAGGCACACACTTCACTGGAGAAGTCTATCGACAATTCTGTAACCAGATGTCAATCACGCAAGAACTTCACTGTCCTTGGCACCCTCAAAGCTCAGGAAATATCAAGCGACAACATCGCACGATGAAGAACGCACTTTATATGTTATGCAAAGACAGAAACTGTGAATGGACAGACGTTCTAGAATCTGTCATCTTGTCCATGAATGCCATGACCAACAGCGCCACCGGTGTCTCCCCGCACTATGCCATTACCAGCCGTCACCCCAACATCGGCCTACCTACACTACACAGAAAAGAAATTACAAGCGACGATCCTGGAGCATATGGAATGCAAATTAATGCCCTGTTAAAGCAGGTTCACCACCACGTCACCCTGGCCAACGACGAAGCTGACCACAAAATTGAGACTAACTTAATCGCCTCACATACAAGGATCCAATACAAGTAGGCGACAAGGTTTTACTTCATCGGACACTCTCAACTGTTGCCCAATCCTCTCATCTGCCCTGGATAGGAAATTACACCATTATAAAAATGAACAATATGATGTGTCAGGTGCAAAACGATGATGGTGATACAATCTGGATTCACCGTGCACATATCCGACGACTGGCTCCACGCCCATCACATCTTTCTAATACAATCCCTCTGCCTCCACCGTGTAACAGTCACCAGTGTTATAGATAAGCGTATGGTTGCAAGAAAGAAATACAACAGCAGAAATAGATTTACGTGGTTTATTTCAACAGGAACGTGAGGGTTACGGACAGCTCCCTTGTGGTAAAGTTCATAAGCCGGCTTCGGATCTAGGTCGATCTCTCATAGTAATTCACACATGTTGACGCTGGCACTCCCTGCTGATAGCATGTGTCGCTCGGTCCGACCGTGACAGGTCTCTACACTGGCCACCTGTTGACTGCCCGTTGAATTTCCGTGTGACCCCTTTTATAGCGTTTTTTATGGCTTAACAGGCTCGAAAAACGAAGCGAGTATAATTAGGAGGGAAGCATTTTTATTGGATGAAAAATAGAGCACTTTAAATATTATTTTATTTTTCGACCAGAACTCGTGTGTCGGGAACATTTGTAAACGAAGATAATGTTCATTTTGTGACGGAGCTTTGTCCCGTTCATATCCTGTTCTCGCTCTTGAGTATTTGCCTGTAAATCAGCCGAGATATGACTTATTTTATTTTATAACAACATTATGGTTTAGTGATACAAGTTTTACTAATTAACCCAAAGCTGGGTGGATGAAGAAGTGGATTTATATCTTTCCCAAGGGCATTTGCAAGTAATATAACAAACCCAATGGGAATCGAACCTAGCTTACTGATTAACAATTCCAAGCCATGATTCATTACACTACCAGTGCATCCAATTTTACAGCTGATATTCCCAAGTGGTCACCCATCTAGGTACTGATCAGGTTCAATGTTGCTTAACTTCAGTGATCATATGGAAACTGTTTTTTCAAGGTGATGAGGACATAAGCCATTGACAGAAGAGGTTCTATTAATTTAATAAATAGAAAATTTAATTGTCTTGTACATTATGGTGACATGCAGAAATTCAAGACAATGAAACTTCTTTCAGGTTCCATTGCTACTAGGATTTCATTTACTGCCATTATTAGCTGCTGAAAATCTCATTTTTCTTGAGATTCCTTGGATTCTCTGGGGACTTTCGTACAAAGCTAACAATTTGAGCGAAACTGTTCTACCATTTCTTCTACATCATTATTCCCAAAGGTAAAACATTAAACCTTTATAGAATTGATATATATAAATTTACATAATCAAAGAGTTCCCAACTCTGTATCACATTTAATTGTACACTGCATAATCTTTGCAATGGCTATGTGTGTTACATAAGCTACAATCTGGATTTGAATTCAGAGATATCCTTCTTCTAGACTGGTTGCCAAATATGGCTAAAGAGCTCACTATATCAATAGTGTTAATCCTATTATAACTGTGCTTGCCCCACCTTTGTCCTTTCAATACCTTATAAATAATGGACTATTCCACATTTTGATCGTGTGGAAAAGAAATTACTTGGTTTCAGTGAGAAAATGAAAACAAGAAGGGAAGATAGAAGTGGAGAGAGAGAATCAGATTAAGCTGATAAAAACAGATACTACACTTTGATCTCAGCCAAAAGACTGAGAAGCAATGGTGACCATGATAAAAGCTATATTTCTCAGAGAAACCAAGTAAGGCAATCACCAAAAATCCAATTACCATAAATTAAATAAAATAACATCATCTGCTGGATTATTTTTAAGTTAGTATTAAGAGAAATATTTGTAAGACAGGGATTTGGCATGAATCTTGCCAATACCTCATAAATAATATACTATTCCATTTTGATCAAAGGGGAAAAACACAACTTGATTTCAGTGAGAAAAAGAAAGAAAGAAGGAAAGATAGAAATGTTTAATGATTATTTCAGTGAAATGGAAAAAGCTGTCAATTTCAAATCTATTCATTTGTACCCACTTCTTAAAATAATGACCAGCATTCATATCTTGATTATTGTTGCAATATTTTTATTAAAGTTGTTAAGCTCAAATATTTAATGATGCAACAAAGGAATTTCTATAAATATTTGTTGTCGTAGAACTCCCCATGAGCTTATTCAATCATTAACTTAAGAGTTAAGAATTAAGATTCATCAGAAAATTTAAATAGGAAAACTGTGAAATTTTCATGGGTCTTTCTAGTATCTAAATATTACAAACGGTTAAATAACTTTTTACATTCATTGTTGGCTGGCACCTTGGCTTCAATCACTTTCTCATAGATGTGATATACCTTCCCTGTGTGTTTTCTACAGATATCTTCATGGCAATTGTTTTGAAGAGCTTTTTACTTTGGTATCTCAATTTAATAAATTTAACCGTAGTACTAGATTGGCAGCTAAGTCTCATAATTTTTGCTGTTGAAATTACTAAGTATAACCTACACTTGCACCTCTCAACTGTGGAACTTCCTTCCAGTTTCCTTTTTCCTATCAGTTACAATTTTAAATGCAACTTCTATTGTGTTAATTCCCCTTGGCAAAATGGCAGTTTGGAAAAGGTAGACCTACACATGGCACTGCTAAGATTATTATTGCCCAATCATTGAGCTAGCCTCATATATATATGTGTGTGTGTGTGTGTGTGTGTATATATATATATATATATATATATATATATATATATATATATATATGTATATATATATATATATATATATATATATATATGTATATATATATATATATATATATATGTATATATGTATATATATATATATATATATGTATATATATATATATATATATATATATGTATATATGTATATATATATATATATATATGTATATATATATATATATATATATATATATATATATATATATATATATATAGGCAACCCAGAGAGAACAGGGAAGCCATCTTGGAGTGAAAGTGAGCAGAGTGGAAGAAGATGAATTCAGCAGAATTTAACAACTTCATTCATAATCTGTTTCCTTCAATCCTGTCCTTTCTCCTTCTCAGTAACATTTTCTCAGTTTCTCTGGAAAACTTTTCTTTCATCCTTAATAACTATGCATCTTAGTGACTTTATTACCTTGTTTGGAATGTAATGATTAAAAAATTGTATATTCAAGTATTTTGGATTTCCTAGTATTGATGAAACTTCTCAAAAATATCTGTCTATTTCATGGTGTTCTTTACTAAAGCACAAGTTACAGGGCATCTCTTGCCCAGAACTAGATGTTCATATCTTATCATTCCACTGGGAGCAAAGATTTCTTATTTTGAGTTTGTGCTTACAGTATTTCACTGCTGTAGTTGGTTTAAGAAATTCAAGAAAATTTTTATTTTTTCACTTGGAATAACTTTAACTTACTTGAAGTATAATTTATTTATTTTATTTTCTTTGAAATTATTACATTGCTTTATGTTTTCATTGTAAAACAAACTTTTCTGTGTGAAATTCGTTAAAAAAATGTAATTTAGGAAACTTGCTTGGTCTTGTTACTTGGAAATTAACATTTTTCACTTAAAGTTAATTTAATATTCTTTGCGATTAAATTTTTATTCATAAAAGTAAATGCATTAATGATCAACTTTATTTATTTTTGCATAATTTTTATTTCTGTTTCTAACAAATGAAAATACTGTATTAAATTTTTACCATTCTTATTACACTGAAATGTAACATTTTAATTTTACTTGATTTACAGAACTCATGACATGGCCTTTAGTAAAAAAAAAACACCATGTTCTATATATATATATATATATATATATATATATATATATATATATTAGATATTTTAGCAACTTTTAAATTTATTCCATTAAATATCATTTGGTTTGTCACTTTTTCCTTTTGAGTATCATGGCTCTCCACAGCTTTCTGTCTTTTGTAGCTCTTAATAAATTTTGTCTTTTTGTTATTGCTTCTAAATCTTGTTCCTCGATCCATTTACACAAGCTCATTAGGTTGGGTGTGCATTGATTTTCTTTTATCTCTCTTGCCTTCAATATGTACTGTGAGTATCAAATTTTCCAAACCTTCTTTCCTCATTATGTGCCCTAGAAATTTCAACTATCTCTTTTTGATGCTAAGTATAAATGTCCTTTTCGTTTCGATTTTCTCTAAAACTTTGTCGTTGCTCACATGTTCAGTCCATGGTATTCTGAGCACCCTTAGGTAAAACCACATTTTTGTTGCTTGAAGTCTCTTCTTTATCTATCAGATTGTCCAGCATTCTATGCTATATTATGTAACAGTTCAGTACAATTTTCTTTGTTTCTAACAGAATTTTCCTGTTTCTTAATTCTTTGCTTGACTTTTGGAAGGCATCTTTGAGTATATGTCAATGCACCTTTGGATTTCACTGTCACACTTTCTGTTCTCTGTTAAAATGCTTCCCAGATATTTAAATTGTTGTACTTGCTTACCTGGTTTCTCTATTTGACATTCAAGAAATTTGACAGTTCATTTCATTTCTTCATGCACTTCACTGAGCATACAATTTTGGCCCTGTAGTTCAAATGAAAGTTCAGATAATTTTTGTCTGAATTTTTGGGATGAGGAGTTATAAATAGTGTAAATAGAAAGTTCAGATGTCTCCAGTTAACTGTCCATCAACAAAGACCAAATTATTTATGGTTGTTTTCTAATCATAACTTAGACATGACACAAGGCCTAAAAGTATGGGGTACTTAGTGAGGATTGAACTCACTTTTCAGTCATAACTGACCTAGTGAGACACGCTTGCAAACCATTACACTATGCTGAGGTGTGCCCAAACCCAGATTATTTATGAAAGCTGTTGATTCTAATATATTTTTCTGTCCTTCATATTTTGTCCTCTCTGCACTAGGTCTTCAAGAAACACAACTTGCTATCCCAAAATGCTCACAAATAGCTTTAAAAGACTAGCACATTGCCTTTACAACTTAATAAGACAAAGAACCAATCATATACTGAAAACACAATCAATATTCAACAGCTGACAGTGAAGAGCATCAGCGAATGAAGTTAACTTATCCTGATGTATGGGTGGTGCAATGATTAACAGCTTGGTAACGAAAATCAGTGTCCCAAGTTCAAATTCTGGCCATTTGTTTATTTTGGGTTTGGGTTAAATTGACTGAGCTCTTTAGCCATATTTGGCAACCAGTCTAGAAGAAGGATATCTCTGAATTCAAATCCAGATTGTAGCTTATGTAACACACATAGCCATTGCAAAGATTATGCAGTGTACAATTAAATGTGATACAGAGTTGGGAACTCTTTGATTATGTAAATTTATATATATCAATTCTATGATCCTAATTATATAAATTTATGCATATCATCACTTTGATCTTGACTATATAAATTTATACATATCAATTCTTTGATTCAGACTATATTAAAAAAATGAATGAATAAAAAAAAAAAAAACTCATCCTGATTCTTAGGAGATGGTGAAGAGAATTATTCACAGAATATTTGAAGATTATTAAAACATGAAACTTCATTTATAGCATCACCTACACTGACTTCAAATCTGTGACTAGCACCGTGCATTGGAGAAATCATTCAGAAAATTATTTTGCAACCCTTCCATTTTCATTCTAAGATTACTGATATGTTGTAAGTGATTTCACATTTTCTCATCAGAATATATATTGCACATTTATAAATCTACCATTCGTTCGTACATTGAATATTGCTGCCATATTTGGTCTGGTGCTCCTACTATATATCTCGAGATTCTTGACAAAATTCAAAGAAGAGTCTGTCATGTAATGAATCCTGACCTGGCATCTAGACTTCAGTCACTTTCTCACCAATGTGACGTGGTTTCCCTCTGTCTTTTCTACAAATATTTTCATGGTAATTGTTCTGATGAGCTTTTCTCCTTAGCCTTAGTGCTTCAACTGCATGAATTTAAGCATGCTACAAGATTGGTAAGTAGGTCACATTGTTTTATTGTTGAACTAGCTAGAAGCTACCATCTCTTCTATTTTAATACTATCTTTTCTTGTACTTCTCACCTGTGGAACTCCTTTCTGATTCCTTGCTTCCCTGCCATCTACAATCTTCCAAAATTTAAATACCTCAATTACCATCTTCTGTCTTCTGGAATCCTGTTCCTTTATTGACGTTTCTCTGATGTGCCTGAGCCGAGATGCTAGATCAGGACTAATAATATTGCAGACTCTTCTTTGTATTTTATCAAGAATCTCTAAATATGTAGCAGAAGCACCAGACCAGATATGGCAGCAATATTCAATGCATGGATGAATGGTAGACTTATAAATAAGTAAGATAGATTCCGTTGAGAAAAATTGTCTGGCACGACATCTCTTTCCTAACAGCAGAACTAGCAATTGATTTGATATAATCTTTCCACTTCATTTCAATGGAAAACGTTAGTCTGAGAAGGCACAATAAGTCACTCTTCTGGAGGCTAGCATCAGCCATGCTGATAGAAGGTAGAAAGTGTTCTCTCAGACGAGAATCATTTCATGTGATTATCAAGTGTACATATGATTAACCAAAATAAAAGCTTTCCAAATTGTCTTACATGCCAGATTCATCAATCATAATAGACATTTTAGATTGTTTTGAAATTATCTATTTTCAAGATTGCCTCCCATATTTGGCTCTCAATACAATGAGAAATATCTGCATATGACTTTTATGAGTGGAGAATGCAACACAAAGTCTATATCATTACTTTCTTGCTGTTTAATATTACTAGAGATATCTGTCCAACATTCAAGTACAGTACAATAGTTCTAAAATATCAGCTTGGTTTTTTTTTTTGAATTGTCCTTTTTCACTGACATATACATTTTCAATTTCTTTTCTTTTTTCAGCAGTTTCATTGATTTTTTTGGTAATTGATACAAGTTTAACTATTTTGGGTTTAAAAATCTTTTATTTTTAAACTTGTTTTTTTTTTTGCCTTATCATCACTCACTCCTTTTGTATTAACTTTGCAGCCATCATGATTACTTGTGTTCGTTCAAGTTGATCACATTTACTGCATGACTAGTTCTTTTTTTATTTTTGACAATTAGTCAAAAAGATATTCTTTCTTAAGCACTATTTTTTTTTACATCAAACAATCTGGAAGATCATATTTATCAATGGTTTCTGAAAGAATCTGCAATATTATTGATCCTGATCTGGCATCTTGGTGTCAGTTATTTTCCCACTGTGATAATACAGCTTCTGTGTGCCTTTTTCTATATATATTTTCATGGTAATTGTTCTGACCAATTTTCCTCTTTAGCAAATCCCTTTCACAAATTTAAGTGCAGTCTAGGACTCATCATTTTACAATTGAAATGGCTAGATATAAATCTAAGTTCTATGTTAACAGTTTCTTCTCTCACAATTATCACTTATGGATCCCTTTTTCCACTTATTGCTTTCCAATCAACTTTTCTCTTTAAAAATTTAAAAAACATGTCAATTGTTTTCTGTCTTCCTAAGTCCTGTTCTTTTATTTTTATCTCTCCCAAATAATGTTTTTTTTATCATATTCTTTAACACTCAGTAATCCCTTGTATCTTAGTAACTTTATTGCTTTGCTTGGGTAGAATGATTAAAAACAAGAAATATATATATCTTTTAAGCATGTCTGATTAAATAAATTACAGATAATATTCTAATAAAATCCATTCATAGTCATAGACAACCTTCCCTGTATTGCCCAAATGATGTGGGAAATGTACAATAACTATGAAAATCATTTTTATTTTCCATTTCCAAGGTACTTTCAATCTTCTTCTGAGATCATCTTCAGGGGTGTACGCAGTAATACAAAACTATATGTTGTTCACAGGTGCAAGTAGTAATACAAAACTGTCTTTTGATATCCATTACTGTAATTTTACTTTTTGCTTTCAAATGCAACAGTTGATTAAATTTATTTAATTAGACATGCCTAAAAGAGAATTTGCTGCCTAAATACACAAATATATATATTTGAATAAAAAACAGACCACTTTAAGGTTCCATGTAATAAATTATTTCACCACAGCCCTTTTAAAGGGCTCTGAATCATCAGACTTTACTTCCAAAGGTTGAAATGAAAAAATGAAAACAATGAAAAACAATTTTTTCATTTCAACCTTTGGAAGTAAAGTCTGATGATCCAGAGCCCTTTAAAAGGGCTGTGGTGAAATAATTTATTACATGGAACCTTAAAGTGGTCTGTTTTTTATTTACACATATTTGCTCTGAATTTACATTGAGCTCTCCGGATATCATCCTCCTTGGGTCTACCCATACGGATTACCTAGTTTTGCATAAACTATATATATATATATATATATATATATAGTTTTGCATAAACTATATATATATATATATATAGTTTTGCATAAACTATATATATATATATATAGTTTTGCATAAACTATATATATATATATATATATTATACAGTGTTACATTAGAACATGCACATACCCACTACAAAGCTGTACATCTTGTTTCAATGTTAAAATTTTTTTAACATTTCATCAGGTGGAAAAACACAATGCTACTAAAAACTATACTATATATATATATATATATATATATATATATATATATATATATATATATATTACTTATTTATTAAAATATGTTAAAAATCCCTACACAATTACAATTATGTTTCAACACCACAAATGTGTCTCTTCATGCAATGTTAAACTACTGATGAGTGAAAGATTAATTTAATCATGGCAAAGCCCCCAAGTCTATTTTTTTTTAAATTAAATTAATCTTTCACACACCAGTAGTTTAACATTGCATGAAGAGACACATTTGTGGTGTTGAAACATAATTGTAATTGTGTAACGATTTTTAACGTTTTAATATCCTAAAATAAATAATATGTATTGAGCTCCCTTTTAAATTAAATGTTACATAAAGTGGAATCATACTTCATTTGTTCTCATTTTATATATATATATATATATATATATATATATATATATATCTATATATATATTGTGTATATTTTAGCAGCATGTTTTCATTAAGACATGTCTCATTAAATAATTTTGACAAGTTTTGTCTACTTATTTTTAATTGGATCCTTTCATAATTACGGATGAGTTTTTTGGTATACTTATTGATATGTCGTTATAGACTTAGCTCTCGGACTAAGGCTCTTGACTGTCGTACCTACATGTCTGTCGGTATTTATGACGGACACCAGCCAATCATATTCCAGTGAGGGAGAACACAGGTGTATGATGCATATTCCATTATATCACTTATTAAAGGGAGAAAGAAAATTACCATATTCATTTTATTCTAAGTACTTTTGACATTAGCACAATGTCGTCATCAGGGTCTTATTTTTTCTAAGACAAAAATTTATCTCCTTAAATTAACATATAAACTTAATAATAGTAATAAAATTCCTTTTCTAGAGATATTGATAAACACTAATAATAATAAAATCACTATCTCCCCATATAAAAAAAAAAAAATCTAGTATAAATTTGTACATACTTAAATATAAGAGTGAATGTCCAAATTACTATAAAATCGCAATTATAAAAATCCTAATAAACTGTCCAAAAATCAATTTATCCACAAAACAGATTTTCTACAGTGAATTAAAAAATATAAACAAACTGTTATTAATAATAACTTCCATAATTATATTGTTGATGAACAAATAAGAAGTTAGATTAGAAATTTTAATATAAAGCAAAGATAATATAATATAATAATTCTTCAATTAATTGTAAACATATTAATCTTTTATATTGCAATCAAATACATACTAATTATAAACAGGACTAAAATATCCTAAAAACTAATAAATACTAATACTAGTAAAAAAGTAAAATTAATTATATACTATATTAAATTCAATATATCCAATTTAATCTTTTGTAATGACGCCTCCCAACCAACTAACATGTTGCAGAAAACCAACATTGTATATAAATTTAAATGTCCCTTAGGAGATTGTATCGCCAACAGAAAAAATAATATATATGTTGGCCATACTACTACTACATTGTCTCAAAGGTTGAGTTTTCATTTGAATGATGTATCTCTCAATATTTACAACAGCATACTTGTCCACATTCATGATTTAGGAAAATTCTTGTTGAAAATACATCTATACTTTTTCCTGTAAATAATAAACATAACTAAAAGTTCTTGAAGCTATCTATATTAAAAAATTGAAACCAACCTTAATAAAATTATAAATACTGCACAAATATTTCAAAATGTTTACAGTAGATAGTTTAAAATATCTAAGTTTTTACTAATAGTTTTAAATAGTTTTTCTTTTTAAAAAATATTTAGACATTTTAATAAATTTGTTATCTCCCTTAACGTTTGCACGCGTGTCTACATGATAAAATTTAAAAATTGTACAGTACATAACCTTAGCATTTTTTACTTCACACATAAATAATTAATTTTCTAATGAACAAAACAATTTTGTCTTAGAAAATGATAACAATTTTTTGTCTTAGAAAAAACAAGACACTGATGACAACATTGTGCTAGTGTCAAAAGTACTCAGAATTATATGGTTTTTGCTTCTCTAGGTCAACTGCTGATGCTAAGCTAATGCCGAAAGAGTCTTTCAAGCCTTACATAAGAACAGTGAAGCTCAGGCTGTTGCTTTGAACATCTCAAAAGCATTTGATAGAGTTTGGCATACTGTCCTTCTTCAGAAGTTGAAAGGTTATGGTGTTTCTGGATAAATTTTGTAACTAATTCAGTCTTTCTTTTGAAATGAAAGATGCCTGGAATGGCCAATGGACACTTTTTTGGATCTTATTGTATTAATGCAGTTGTCTTCCAGGGCTCTATCCTAGGACCTATTTTGTGCCTAATTTTTATCAAGGACTTTCTTGATGGTATCAGTTCTTAACTTGGTATCTATGATCATGATACAGCTATTTACTCTTGTCTCAATAGTAAGTCTAATTGATTCAATAAGGTCAAATTGGCAAGTGATCTAAAAAATGACCTAAAATCTGTTGTTAACGCGAACAAGGAATTGTTTGTAACTT
Organism: Acanthosepion lycidas; assembly: GCA_963932145.1. Classification (NCBI taxonomy): domain Eukaryota; kingdom Metazoa; phylum Mollusca; class Cephalopoda; order Sepiida; family Sepiidae; genus Acanthosepion; species Acanthosepion lycidas. The sequence goes on along the minus strand of OZ010608.1, from coordinate 50,310,692 downwards.
TTATTCTTTCACATTCAGTAACCCCTTGTGTCTTAGTGACTTTACTACCTTGCTTTGGATCAAATTATATATATATATATATATATATATATATATATATATATAGAGAGAGAGAGAGAGACACACACACACAATAATCAGTAGCAGTCACTTCATGTGCACTGTGAAACACAAGCTTTTTCCAGATCCTTTCATGATGACTGTAACTATGCTATTCTCTGACATGTCTTACTAACAAACCCTTCTAGCTCATCTTTCCATCTTCTATCTGAACTTTTCCTATTATGTTTTCTACTTATTGGGTAACAATCAAGCAACCTTTTGCTCCATCTGTTATCATTTCTTCTTGCTATATGTCCTATTCATTTTTGCTGCATAACCATTTCTATAGTATCTATTATTTCAGTCTGTTTTCTGATCCATGTTGTCTTCTTTTTATCCTTTAGTGTTATCCTTTGCATTCCTCTTTGTGCATTTGTGAATTTGTTTTCAAGTGACTTTTAATTTCCACATTTTGCACCAGTATATCATAGCATTTTATTAATTATACACTTTATATTTTGAGCATACTGACAAGGATTTTTTTCATATCTTTACTTTTATTAAATACTTTGCACTGTATTACATTGTTCTGTTTCATATCCATGGGGCTTATGGCCATATCATATTGAAACATCAGTTATTTTATGATCACTGAAGTTAAGCAATGTCAAGCCTGGTCAGTGATGCTGATGTGTGATCATTGGAGAATACTAGGTGTTGTGAGCTTGGATGTGCAGTTGGTGTAATTTTTTTTTTGAAGCATTTCACCCCAAGCAAGGTGTGATGCCACTAAGGGGTTACAGAGAGTGAGAGTGAGAGTAAAGAGGTATGATAGAGGAAAGGATGAAAAGAAAGACAAGGAATAGATCAAGGCATCTGGAGATGTCAATTGATATTACATTTGAATAGTTGGAGATTATAGCTATCAGGGTAACAAGTAATAGGAAGGGAATTCCACAGATGGGAGGTGCAAGACATGAAGCTATTGGAGTAGAAGAGACGGCTACATTTAACTGTTTTGACAGTGAAAGGATGGGACTGAGATGCCAGCCTAGTTGCACGTTTAAATCCACACAGTCTGGGAACTAGCGAAAGCAATTCATCAGAACAGTTACCATGAAAGTATTTGTAGAAAAGACAGAGGGAGGTGACGGCATGTCTTTGAGAGAGCAACTGTAGACGAGATGCCAGATCAGGGCCAATCACATTGCATATTCGTCTCTGGATTTTTTCGAGGACCTTAAAATGAACAGCAGAGGCAAAGACCATATAAGGGCAAATGGTTGATTTATAGATTTGAAGGATAGTCTCAGGCAAGAAAAACTTTCTGGCGCAACACAGGGAAACAATTTTAATGGATAACAGTTTAAAAAAGTTTCTAGTGATTAAAATTAACTTGTCTGATACACTATTTTTCTTTTATTAGCATAAAGTTTAAGGATGACTAAACTCGGATTAGAGCAAAAATAGAAAGTCTCTGATTTTTAACTTAAATTTAAAACCTCAAATTACGAGAAATAACTGAAGTTTCTAATTCTCATTAAGTTTATATTTTAAGCATGAAATAAGGTTCAAACTTGAGAATTTACTAAAAAATGTTGAGAATATATGACAAAATTAAATGGACAAAGTCCCAATAGACAAAAACACCCAGTGAACAAAACCCCAGCCTCTAGTCCCAAAAGAGTGAACAAAATCCCAGTCTCATATAATATCAATTAATAAGATTAGCTATAATGGCCATTCACCTGTTATCATATCATATTAAGATAACGTTTAAGCATCTAATTTTTTCTTTTTCTCTCAGATTTCACAGACATTTGGGCAATATTATTTTTTAAGCATAATTGCCATGACTTAAATAACATGATCCAATATAGAAATAAATAAATTTTCACCAATAACATTGATTTATTTACTTCTGACTTTGAGCCATCTTAATGAAACACCCTTATATATAATCCATCTTAATGAAACACCCTTTACATATATTTGTTATCATGCATTTGTTTCAAGTGATCATTTATAATTATGTATACACAAATGGAGCATAAATTTGTGAGCATGAAATAAGTGTATATATTGGATATTATTATTGTTATTATTATTGCCTCAATTTGATATTGGATATTGTACATATAATTGTATATATTGGATATTATTATTGTCACAATTTAACATTAAAATTTGAACTAAATGTTCTTCGAATTTTAATGTTCAATTTGGTTCTTTTTATGTACAAGACTTTTGTTCACTTTTTGGATAAGGAGCTGGGTTTTTGTCCTGTTACCATTTTTTTTTTTAAAAAAAAGGAATTTTTTGTTAAAACTTGAAAAAACACTGGCTTTTTTATTGACTGATGTTTCATTTAAAATGCAAAATACAAACCTATACATATGTCAAATGAGTACAATAAGCACAGACACAAACATGCTATATATACATACACACATACAACCATACTCTAACACACATGCCACACACATGTACATATTCGCATACATGAATGTAGGGTTGTGGTGCATATTTGATGAGAAGCCATACTGGGAAGCAGAAGATTAACAGCCTACTGATAATTTTTGTTTACCTTCTCTTTAGCTTTTTCTTTGCTTTTTGCTTTATCCTTTTTTTCTAATTCTTTCTTTCTGGTGTCTGCAACATTATGCGACATTACTGATAGTCTACAATATGCCAAGTTGATACATTTTACATACACTTAACAATATGCCTAGTCAATACATTTTACATATATTTTCCAATGTGCCTGGTCTATATATTTACATGTATCAACCAGGCATATTGAAAAGTGATTTTCAATATGCCTGGTTGATACATTTTAAGAGTTATACAAATACAAAAGGACGTATACCTATGTTTTAAGGATTAAACAAAAAAAGTGTTTGATAAAGTACATCACTAAGAACTGTTAGGTAAGCTTGATATATTTAGGAATAATTAGGATATTATAATTATATATAATAATAATAATTATATATTAATAATAATAATAGGATATTAGAATAATCCAGAACTGATACTGGGTGAAGACTGCTTGTTTATAGATAGAAAATGAATTCTGTAAATTTACAAAAAATAGGAGTGGGTGTTATACAAGGATGTGTCTTTTCACCAAACTTATTCAACCTCTACAGTGAAGTGATTCTGAGAGAATTAAAATTCCAACCAGGATTCATTATTGGCAGTCCCAATCTTAATAATATTAGATATGCAGAGGGTACAGAGTAATGGTTATCAGCACAGATAATGAAATCAGATATCTGAGTTCAAGATCTTGCCTAGTCTGTTGCATTCACTTCATGCTAATGCCCTTGGGAAAGGCATGAATCCATTTCTTCTCCTTTCAACTATGAGGTAAATATTAGGTTGGTGCAAAAATAATCACGTTTTTTGACGTATTTTTTAACATCAAAAAACGTGATTATTTTTGCACCAACGTATTAGGTTGGTGCATAAATAACGTCGGTTTTTGACGTCAAAACCGACATTATTTATGCACCAACCTAATAATAGCAGAGTAGACTGAAATTTTGTAGTGGAAATGAAATGCAGATGAAGCAGCCAACTGATAATGTTACCTGCCCCTGTCAGTCAAATAGACAATGTTTAGTGTGCTGTCTTTGTATATAGACAGCACATGACTTCCATGCTAGAACAGAGCCAATGCAAACCCTGGAATGTCTGATTATGAAGAAAGAAAATGTCTACCAGCTTCCCCATGAGATAGTTGGGATGGTGAGCTGAGTGGTGTTTGCTATGCAAATGATTCTTTTGCTAGCCAACCTCTTAAGCTTCATAAAAGCAGGAACATTTTCTGGGAAGAGCTTGGCAGTACGTCACCTTGACCACACAATGGGATTGCCACGTGTTACCAAAGATTTTTGTTCATGTTACCCAGCGTCATTTCAAACTTCTTCATCCTTGTTTATGGTTTTGGTGCCTTGGCTGTATTCATCCCGTACATGTGGTGTAGAAGTCTTGTCCATGCCCTTTTTGTCATAATCCAGTGTTTGATTCTGGTGCTGCTGAGTTTTCCATACCTCTCCATTAGCAGATACCGAACCAATAAGAAGAAAATTGCTCCAATCTTCTTGCCTTGAGTGAAAGCAAATCTAGATAGACTACACTGAATTCAAAATTGTGGAGAAGAAAACAGGCAACCACTCCACTATCTTTACCAAGAAGTCATGGCAATTCACAAAAAAGGAATCTGTGCAGAGCCATGATCACCTGTATCCTTTAAGGGACAGGGCATAAAAATCATCAACATGAACATTACTTTGGTTTGATGAAGTCCTAAAGTACAAAATGTATCACACGTAAACTTTTTTCCCTTCTTCATAGTTTTCTCTAAATTTGTTAAATTTATATATTGTTTTCCCATAATTCACATAAGCTAATCTTAATCTCATTATAAGCTAATCTGAATATAAACTGATCACCCTCCCCATTTTATATCTGAGAAATGGGCAAAAATACAAATACCAGTGTGGTTTCGTAAGTTCCTACAAGTTGAAAATATTTTCATGCAGTTTTAATATTTCTATATATAAAACGTTTATAAGTGTCCCTTTAAAATATAGTTTTTGCTTCACAACAATTTTTGACCCTTTCACCTGTTTTATAAAGTCTTAACAAGTAAAATGAATTTCCTTTTTTTATTTCCTTTTTATAGACAATAATAACTCCATCTTCCAAAAGTAACAGAATTTTGTCTATATTTCTGAGATAAGGTATTGTAATCATTTGCACTATTTACATAGTTCGGACTGTTGTCCTCATCTTCGTTGCCATATTCACAATGTTTCGGCTATTGTACGCTCCTGCCTACTTCAGGTGATTGGAATTTCAAACTGAACTCTTTATTTCGGCCACTGGGGTAGGCACATGGAACTAGAATAATCTAACCTGGTGGATGAAATAAAGAGTTCACTTCAAAATTCCAATCACCTGAAGAAGACTGGAGTGTCAAAATGTCATGAATATGGTAACAAAGATGAGGACAACAGTTCAAACAATGTAAATAACAGAATTTTATTTAGCATACAAATCAAATGAAACACATCCATTTGTTTTTTTTTTTTTTTTTTTTACACTGAAGTTCACCCTGCCACTCACAGTAGTGGGTTACAGTCAGAGGCTATTTATATGAATAGGAGTGGGAGATAATAGTTAACCTTAGACTTGAACAGGTTAAGATTTTAGTGGTCAGGGGAACATCCTGCTGGGAGTCAGTTCTATAGAGCAGTGGTTTGTGGGAAGAATTTGTTCAGATAGAACTTGCTTCTCACCACTGGAATATAGAAGGAATGTTGGCAGTTTTCTACAATGTAAGGGGCATGATGAGTCCCAGCCATGAAGGTCAAAACTAGTGGAACCAAGGAATGTAGTTTGTCCAAGCACTTTTCATGGTACAGTGTAACCCGGATATAAGAGAGTTGTCAGGACTGGAGAAGAAGTCTCTTATATCCTGGTTTCTCTTATATCAGGGTTTGGTCTATTTTGTTTAGATAAATATGGCTCTGATTTGTGACCAGATAAAATCTTTCTTATATCCGGGTTTCTCTTATATCCGGGTCTCTTATATCCGGGTTACACTGTATTAGCAATAGAATAGTGAGAGGCTTGCCATATACTCCTTGTCAGAGAGAGGTTCAAGTGTGGAAAATAATTAGCCACCTGCAACGACTCTGAGAAGCTTTTAGACATGCCTTAAAAAACTTGTAAATCATTAAATGTCCTTCAAATAGGAGCATCTTTATAAATACAAATTGATTAGAACATTTAATAAATGAAAATTAATTAGGGAACTGGCCATTTATGTACTGGAAGAAATGAAAATATAAATAAAGACTGTAAGTACTAAAAATGCTTTATAAAATATGAGTAATACAGTGTTAAAAGAAAAACTCCAGATACATTGCTGCTTATTTACATAGATAGTGAAGTTAGTGAAAATTAGTAAAATACTGACATCAAATATAAGCCTACTGTTATAGACAAGCGTATGGTTGCAAGAAAGAAATACGACAACAGCAGAAATAGGTTTACAACAGGAACGTGAGGGTTTGGGACAGCTACCTTGTGGTATAGTTCATAAGCCGGCTTCAGATCTAGGTCGATATCTCATAGTAGTTCACACATGTTGACGGTGGTTGGTGCTCCCCTGATGACAGCTGCTGACTGCTCGGCCTGACCATGATAGGTCTGTTCCCTGGCCACCTGTTGACTGCCTGTTGAACTTCCGTGTGACCCCTTTTATAGCGTTTTTTTTATGGCTTAACAGGCTCAAAAAACGAAGCGAGTATAATTAGGAGGGAAGCATTTTTATTGGACAAAAATAGAACACTTTAAATATTATTTTATTTTTCGACTGGAACACGTGTGTCAGGAACATTTGTAAATGAAGATAATGGTCATTTTGTGACGGGGCTTTGTCCCGTTCACATCCGACTCTCGCTCTTGAGTATTTGCCTGTAAATTAGCCGAGATATGTCTTATTTTATTTTATAACACTACCCACCATCATTTTATCATAAATTTTTTATCATATATTTCTTTGCTTATATATGAGTACATATGGTATATTTGTTATATAAGTATATCCTGAAAACTATCAGTTGGTAATTACTAATTTTATTGTGAAAACAGTGACTTGCATAATAAAAGCTAATATAGTGTGTGTGCATATGTGCATTACTAATCACCTCTGTGTCATTAGTGCTATATAAAAGCATTTAAATTAACACATCCAACTGCCCTATCCAATACAAAAAATTCTTATAGATGACAGAGATAGTAAGAGCATATAGCTGTAAAAAACGTTTGAAGACATGGAATGCACTTTTTATAAAAAAACAACAGCTCTTCCCTTAATAGCCTCATACATGAATATAGCCAGAATGTTCTGGCCATGTTTGGAAACTAAGTAAAAACTTCACAAAGAAGGAAATTACTACTACAAAAAGTGCCTCTTGTACAACACAAATTTCCAAGAACTGTTTCTATAAAGGCAGGTAATCTTTAGGAACCTATTCTGAAAGCAAATCATCTTTATAGTATCAAAAAGAATTAAACCATTTTGATAATTTAATAGTAAACATTTATTTATTAAGATATTTCCAGATTGAAATTCTGTTCTCATCATATTTCTGTTCAGAAGTATGATGCTTTTTGACTCTAATGTCATCAGCTGTGCTATGGTTTCTTAGCCGTATTCAAACTGCATCATGTAGTCCCAAAGATCCATTGGAAGACCTGTCAAATTTGTGACTAGAAGATTTGCCACATTTTTAACATCAAATGATAGCAGGACATGTATCTCTTAGAGTTTCACTAGGTGCACATAACTAACATTTTATCTAGACCATCGGCTGTAATTATTTTCGAATAATCCAACACCCGGTTCACAAAGCTTTAATAATTTTAGGAAATGGTTTGCATGATTGTGGGATGCCACCAGTATATATATATATATATATATATATATATATATATATATATATATATATATAATAATGGACTCTCCCATCAGTTTCGACGTATGAGTATCTGCCAGCTTATTGATTCAATTATGAAAGTTTATGCGATAATCTTAAGTGGCATTTAAGACCCGCTAGTGATTTACAAAGGAGGCCACATATGGAGCAGGTGTGAGAATTGTGAGATGAGATCACTGTTAGATTGGCTGACCTTTTAAATCTTGCTCTCGCTTCTTGAAGATGATTCAGACAAGCAGATATATATATATATATATATATATATATATATATATATATATATATATATATGATAAAATATAGTTTTAAGGTATGCTATATTTATGGGTTAAAGTGATCAATATCAGGGATAGACCATATGGCCTGACAATTGTGTTTAATCTAGAAACAGACTATCACCTCTGGATGTTGACTTCAATGCCCACTTTATATATATATATATATATATATATATATATATATATATATATATATATATATATATATATATATATTACTTATTACTATAAATGCTATTTTTAGTGGATACATGAGCTTGAGCTGATATCTCTGTTATTTCTAAACAGATAAATTAATATCAACTGGCCTAGAAATCAAGATGCCTTTATTAAAGAAAAATGTGCCTCCTGACAGGAATTGAACCTGTATTCCCTTTTTTTCTATCAGAAAGCCACCCCTTTGGCCAAAGTGTGCCCTACGAAATAGGTCATGGGAAACCATGATGAAAAAACAAAGCTTTTATAGTAATAAGAAATAATGTTGGTTTAAACATTTATATATGCATATATGATGTGCTTGAACCAACTCGGCTACAAAGAGTATTGCAATTAAGCAAAGTTGTATACTGCCCCTAAGCACACCCTTCTCGTTTAGATTCCCGAAAGTTCATAACTGCTCAGTTTCATATCCAAAACATAAACGAAGCAAATTCTAAAGAAATAATTTATTTATTAATTCAACATATTTTTATCACTTTAAACATTATTTCCAATGGATAGCCATATTTGAGTAGACACTATTTATTTTAAATAGTATTTTATTTTGTTTACCAACTTGAACATTTGAGAAATCTTATTAAAGAAAAATGCACTCTCCAGCAGGATTTGACCCTGCATCCTCCTTTGCAGGAGAGACTGTCGTTACATCCAACATGCTTTAACCAACTTTCCTACAAAGACAGTTGCAATTAAGTGAGGTTGGA
>OZ010608.1:50271932-50299432 GCA_963932145.1 Acanthosepion lycidas | reverse complement strand
ATAGAACTAGACAGATAGATATCTATCTAGGTCTGTTCAATAGATAGATAGATAGATAGATAGATATGAATATAAATAGATAGATAGATAGAGAGATATGAATAAACCTTGATAGATAGATATGAACAGACTTAGATAAATAGACATAGATATGAATATATATAGATAGATATGAATAGAACTATGTAGATAGGGATGAACAGAATTAGATAGGTAGACATAAACAGAGATAAATGAACAGACAGATAGATAATAACAGACTTAGATAGATAGATAGATAGATAGATAGATAGATAGATAGATAGATAGATATTAATAGACCTAGATACATAATGAAGAAACCAAGAAAGAGAAAGCATGATTATTTATTTTTACTATTAAAAATAAGGATATGTTAAATATAGGTATATATTTTTACATTTACTTTAATATTTATGCATATAATTCTCAAGTAATAATAATTACATATATATATATATATATATATATATATATATATATATATATATATATATATATGTATGTATGTATGTATGTATGTATATATATATGTATATATATAGTTCTGCATTTTGTCTTCTTCAAAACTAATGATTATTTTATGGATGGAGCCTTTTATATATATCAGGGAGAAGAAATAAAACAACAGCTACAATTTTACATTAAGAAACATTGAAGATAGAATGACACTTTGCTTTAAACTTAAATTTTTGGCATCTGATGTCTCTAGACATTCAGTATCATACAATATATCTTGTTTCCTAACAAAACTGTCACTGTAACAATTTGAGATATCATCACATTCTTCTTGTCCATTGTCTAATTTTCTCTACTTCAAAGGCAATTTTTTCTTGAAATATGAGAAAAGCCAGAGGTCAGGGGGAATCAAATCTGAACTTACAGATCCTCACATGAGTAAGTGTGTGGTGGTTTTCTAAGTGTAGATTAGATGTGACACAAAGCTAAAAGTATGGTGCACCCAATGAGGATAAAGTCATTTTTCAATTGAAATTGATCTAGTGAGACAAACTTGTTAACGATTACACCATGTCAAAGTGCCCTAGCTATTTATTAAACATAGCTTAGTTGTTGCACAAGTCCAAGATTAAGGAGTAACTGGTGAGTATTGAACTCACTTCTTTTATGTGTTGTGTCCCTTCAGGACGTAGGCGATTATGGCCCTCCTCATCATCTTGTTCCTTGTAGATCTTAATAAGTTTTATCTTTGTTATTTCTCTCAAATCTTGTTCTACTATCCATTTACTCAAGCCCATCAAGTAAGTTACATGCTGCTTTCCTTTTTCCCCTCAATTTGTCCTGTGAGTATCAGATTTTCCAAGCCCTCCTTTCTCATTACATACCCAGAAATTTCAACTGCCTGTTTGTAATGTTAAGTATACATTTCCTTTTTGTTTATATTTTCTCTAAAACCTTGTTGTTACTCACAAGTTTGGTCCATGACATCCTCACCATCTTTCTGTAGAACCACATTTCTGTTGTTTCAAGTCTGTTCTTCATCTCTGAGGAGATTGTCTGCTTTTGCTGCCATACAGGGGGACAGTGCTTGCTAATCATTATGTCATGTTGAAGTGCCCAATGGGTAATTGTGTCAATATGGTTGTATGTATAGATGTGTCTAAGTTGTCAAGCAGTTTTAATTGGTTGCAATTTCTTTTTCTTTTTATGCCAGTATAATGCTTGAGACTGTCACCTATCAGGCATTTCTGTACTTACTAGAATGAGTTAGCTCTATATGCTGACTACTTATATTTTGGGTTCATGATGTTGGGTATATCAACTTGGTGTCACCGTGGCTATCTGGAAGGAACACTTTATTGAGAATAATATATTTGCTCTCTCATATGATATTAAGCACTTTCTTTTTACTCTTCAATGAATTACAGTCAAATCATGCTGAAAACAGAGTCTCATTTGATCACTAAAGTTAAGCAGTGTCAATCCCAGTTAGTACTTAGATGGGGTACTACTTGAGAACACAGGCAACTGTAAGCAACATTGTCCAATCCAAAATATGCTTCAGCTTTAAATAACCCACAAATGGTTGATAATGTGCAAAAACAAAAGTCAATCAAATTCTCCTCAATGTCTATTTTCTGCCTCAAAGTGGATAATTTACTTTATATATATTATATATTGATGATACCCCTGATGAGTGGACAGAGTGATTTCTGGAGGGTCCATCTACAAAACTTCTGGAGTCAGGATGCTGAAGCTAATATCAATCAGCTAAGAGACAAATTTTATATTTCTATTAATTTTATATATATATATATATATATATATATATATATATATATATATAAAATTTACAGCAAGAAACAAAATTTACCTCAACATAGATATAGTTTATTTCAAGCCATTCTGTATACGGCTATCAAGAGTTTCTTAGTGTGTGTCTAGGAACATTGTTTTAAATTTATTTTCAATGTCAGTCCTCCTATCATAGACACCTTCTTAATAAAAGTGGGTTGGTGTTAGAGATTGGTGGGGATTGTAAGAGACTGAGGATAGCCGTATACAAAATGGCTTGAAATAGACTATATCTATGTTGAGGTAATTTTTTGTTTTTTTGCTGGAAAAAATACATATGCTCTGTTAAAATAAAAACGTCGAGCTCCCTGTGGATCAGTTTTACTAATTAATATTACTAGGATCCACCAGGATTATATACCAACGGATTGATTACCTGCACTATATATATATATATATATATATATATATATATATATATATATATATTTATTCAAATAATAGGAAAGGACAGTCAGATTTATAATCCAGAGTTCTTTAGCATTTATTTTTATTTAAAAAAAAAACAGTGCTCGATACAAAGTAGTGCATAATATTATAATTATTTTTTTTAAAATTATGCTTCCATCACAACACAGAAATTACAATGTTTTGAAACTGGAACTTAAATTTTAAAATTTAAATTTTAAAGTTAAATTTTAAGATTTAAGTTACGTTTTTGAAACATAGCCATTTTTTAAACATTTTAAAAAGAAATAATTATAACATATATATATATATATATATATATATATATGTTGATTGATTTATTTGTTTTTTAGAGCTTGTAAAGCTTTTTCAGGTTATTTAAACTGAGAAAATATTCTTAAATTGTTAGAATTTGGGGTGGGATAATAATCATTTACTGATAAAAAATCCTACTTATTAATCCATAGCTAGGGGGAGATGAATGAATTGGATTCATACCTTTCGCAAGGGTAGTTGTGCATAAGTGAATGAATATAATGGAACTTGTCTCTCTGAGTTTCAAGATTATATAGCCATAAGTACTATATATATATATATATATATATATATATATATATATATATATATATATATATATATATAGTACCCTCCAAAAGTATTGGAATGGCAAGGCCAACTTCTTTTGTTTCTGCTGTTCACTGTAGACATTTGGGTTTAAGATCAAAAGATGAATATGAGACAGTTCAGAATTTCAGCTTAGGACATACCACCTTTTGTTTGAACTCATCCATTTTACAAGTGACCAGAACTGGCATGAGTGGCAGGTGTTTCTCATTGTCCAGGTATTGCCTTTTAGATTGTTTTAATATTAAATAATTATAGGACTAATCTTGGTTTTAGTCTTGGGTTTCACCTGTTAAGAATGCAACATGAAGATGAGATAGCTACCTATGGGAGAAGCTATTTTGAAGCTGAGAAAAGGAAAATTGATCAGAGCCATTGGACAAACATTGGGCAGAGCCAACACAACAATTTGGAATATTCTGAATAAAAAAGAATCTACTAGTGTACTGTGCAACAGACATATAACAGGTTGGCCAGTGTGCTATTTGAAGAAGACTATGAGAGCAGAAATACAGAGGCCATATCACAAGATGCAAACCACTTATCAGTAGTAAGAATCAGAAGACCAGATTGCAAGAAAGTACAGAGATGAGCGACAAAAGTTCTGCTAGAAAGTCATATGGACCAATGAGACCAAGACTCGTGTCTACCAAATTGATGGAAAGGACAAAATGTAGAGAAAGAAAGGATCTGCTTATGATCCAAAGCATACAATCTAAACTGTGAAGCATGGTGTAGACAGTGAGTGTCATATCTTGGACATGCATGTCTGCTTCTGGCACATTTATATTTATTGACAATGTAACTCATGATGGTAGCAGCAGAATGAATTCAGAAGTCTGCAGAAACATTTTCTCTTCAAATTTACAGCATCTAAACTAATCAGGAAGAATTTTGTCATGCAGCAAGACAATGACCCAAAACATACTGAAAACAAAACAAAGGATTTCACCAGGAGATAAAGGTGGAGAGGTTTTAGACTGACCAAGTCAATCAGTGAACAACCCAATAAAGCATACATTTCATATCCTGAAGAGAAAACTGAAGGAAGAAACACATAGAAACAAATAAGAACTGAAAGAGGCTCTGCTTTAAAAGTCTGAAAAAGCATCCCAAATGAAGAATGCAACAATCTGGTGATGTCAATGGGCCACAGGCTCAAAGCAGTTATTGCAAGCAAAGATTATGTAACTAAACATTAAATGTTATTTACTTTAAAACTATCTGTTCCTATGCTTTTGCTCACCTAAAAATGGTGTGACCTGATACAAAAGGTGGTATGTCCTAAGCCAGTAGTTCCCAGATGGTGTAACCTGCCTCATAGGTGCAGTGGAAGAGAATAGCAGGTGAGGTGGAATTATTGAAAGACAATCAAAGATTTAGAAACAATTTTATATACCAAAAATAAAAATAGGATTTCAAAATTTAAAATATTATGGATTACTTATATTTGCATTCATGAGTCCCAGTATAAATAGTTATAAATAATGATTTTATCATTGTGATATTTTTGCATTATATCAAGTATTAAAAATATAGTAACTAGTCTCTGCAAATTGGAAGAGAGAGTTATCAATGATAATGTTCTGACTTTGAATCCAAGGTTATCTTGCTATACCCTTCTCTCTTTTTTTTCAATTTTTAAATGTACTTTTTATCACATGAAATTTGGTGAAGTGCAAGCAAATTGTCATTCTGAAAATACATCCCAGATAAAAAAAAGTTTGGGAAACCTTGTCCTAAGCTGTTTAACATATCTAAATGTAAACACCAGGAAATATGAGCTGAAATTCTGAACTGTTGTCTCATATTCATTTTTTGATCTTAAACCCAAATATCTTCAGTGAACAACAAAAACAAAGGAATTGGCATTGCCATTCCAATGCTTTTGAAAGGGACTGTATATATTAAGGAATGCCATGTAAAGGCATGTACGTAGGCATGTATATACTTCTGTATATGAGTATGAATGTGACAAATTAAACATTTAGAAATTATATTATTCTATATTTGGTAATTATTCCAAGAATGACAAAATCTACTTAAGGGAAATTCAATATATTTGTGGAATGTCAACAAAATAATACAAATTAATAACAGAAAATGTATCACCCACTCACCAAATATTTAAACATAAACTTTCACTCTGTACCTTTTCACTCATATATATTATATATATATATATATATATATATATATATATATATATATATATATATATACACACACACACATCCTTCACCGATATATATATATATATATATATATACACACACACCCTTCACTCATATATATATATATATATATATATATATACCCTTCACTCATATACATGTATATATTAGGTTGGTGCAAAAATAATGACGTAATAATGTTGTTTTTTGACGTTAAAAATATGTCAAAAAACGACATTATTACGTCATTATTTTTGCACCAACCTAATATATATACCTTTCACTCATATATATATATATATATATATATATATATATATACCTTTCACTCATATATATATATATATATATATATATACCTTTCACTCATATATATATATATATATATATACCTTTCACTCATATATATATATATATATATATATATATACCTTTCACTCATATATATATATATATATATATATATATACCTTTCACTCATATATATATATATATATATATATATATATATATACCTTTCACTCATATATATATATATATATATATACCTTTCACTCACACACACATATATATATATATATATATATACCTTTCACTCACACACACATAAGATCAGATATGAATCTGAAAGGATCATGAGATAATAAACAAATAGGAAATGTATATCAATCAAATATGTTTCATTTTTAGTAAAGCTGCCCCAAAGATTGAGAGAAAACAGACAAAATGATAGAAACTTTAGTATTTTCAGCTTTTCTTGGGTTAATTGTCATTGGTCAGTCATTTAGCACATACATTAAAACTATAAATAATTCTATATATATGTAAGTTTGTACAAATTCTAATATGTCTAAGTGGGCATCAGAGGGTACAGTGTATTCATAATTGCATATGTGTGTCTGTCTAGTAGGAGGCGTTCTAATATCTTCATCTTTGTTTGGTCAGCTGGCATCCCAATTTAATCTCGGACTGTTTTTTATACACATACTCTTTGTATTAGATAGATATAAGTTATATTCTTTAAGAATGGATTCAAAGAAGGATGGTTGTGTAATGTAATGTATTAGGTATGCGTTTATAATTCATATATATATATATATATATATATATATATATATATATATATATATAATTTTTAAATTTTAAACAGTCCACTTAATAATAAATGTCTAACTAATTATATAATATATAAAGCAACTGCATCAAATAATATTAACATGGAAGAAAAAATTTATATAGGAGCAACTGAAACAACTTTTAAATGTATAACTTTTAATGTTATTTAAAATCGACAGATACACAACATTAGCAAAATATATATGGAGTCAGAAAGAAAAAATATATCAACTAAAATTAAATGGGATATCCTAAAAAAAGTACCCCTATATAATATTAATTATAGAAAATGTAAACTGCATTTAGAAAACAAAATTTATATAATAAATTTCAATAATCAAATTAAAGTATTGAACAAGAGAAAGGAATTAATGGGTAAATACAGACATTTTAATAAATATTTACTTTGCAGTATACATACAAATACAATATAATATAATAAATACAACAGAAACTTACATAAATAGTAATATAACATAATATAATAAACACAATACAATACATACATATATATGAAAACAATCAAAGATATAGATATAAACCAAAAATAACAATGAAAAATAAAATAATTGTAATTATGTTTATGAAGGAACACATGAGTACATGTAAAACCATGAATATGCATGCATCTATAACAGAGTTAAAAAAGATGTAAATATGAAAATTGTAAAAAAAATAGATACACATTACAATTGGAAATATTTAATATATGGATTAACCCCTTGAAATGTGGACATAGTACCTCAAACTGTGGAATCAAGGACAATTTCAGTTAATTTGTATATATAAGAAATAATATATATATATATATATATATATATATATATATATATATATATATATATATATATATATATCCAAGTATAGGATTGGTGTAGATGGAATAAAATTCCAATAACCAAAAATGCTATTCTTAAAAAAGTGCTCAATACAATGAATGCTCAGCACATTGTCAACCGTTTTGCATTTAAAAGCATAATGAAAAATTATGGTAATGGATAACAATGCACAACTTGTATAAATACATGTACTAATGAACACCATATAGTTTTGTACTACTTGCACCCCTGAAGATGATCTTGGAAAAAGATTGAAAGTACTTGGGAAATTAAAATAAAAGATATTTGAACAGCTATAGCACATTTCTTTCACCCTAACATCAATACATGGGAGGTTATTCGTCAGTATGAACAGATTTTGTTAAAAATTAGCACACATAATATTTGTAATTTATTCAGTCAGACTAAAAAGAGAATTTGCTGCATAAATACACAAATATATATATGATATAAAATATTGAATTGGAAAACCGTTTCTAAACCATGTAAGCATAAAGATCAATGTTTTGAATATTTTTTATCTGAAATTGCCTTAGATTTTTGTTTTTGAAAATTGTATTGAGCACTTTCTTTATTTAGCTGTCCCTTTTGGCAAATATCACTTTTAAGTTATATATATATATATATATATATATATATATATATATATATATATATATATATATATATATGCATGTAATAAATTTGGGTATGTAATCCTGACAGAGTTATAAGTTACTGACAACTGAACAGTTATAAGTTATTGACATTGGAAAAATGTTCATGAAAGTATGTTTCAAAGATAATATCCGATAATACATTTCATCTCTATGGCTAACAAAAATTTATTGTGTGTGTAAGTATTTGTGTGTTTAAAATAATTAAATTTGATATTATTTTTCCCAAGCTTGCATTGCTTGAGACTAAAAGAGAAGAAGAATATGAGTGACTTTTAAATACTAGATGAGATAGCAATATCTCTTGATGTTAGCCTGGTGTATCATTTTTCCATTTCATATATGATTTGTTTGTAGGCCTTGAAGATTGAGAGCTGCTTTTTTATAGCTGTCATGAAATAAAGATTGCTACCTATGGGACTTTAAGTGTTTGATATTCTCTAAGTAATAATGAACATATATATATATATATATATATATATATATATATATATAAATTATTTAAATGTATTTTTCTTTAATTTAATTTAAATTTTTTTGGTACATGTGTTTGAGATGACATCTTTAATACCAACCAACCTAAACTGAAAGGTCCTACTAAAAAAAAATAAAAATATACTTTCTGGAATGTATTGAAAACTATATTCCATTTTTCCATCAGGGGAAAACACTCCTTATAAGCAAAGCATGCCTTTACCAATTAGGCTACAGGCGACTGTCATGATAAGACATGGTTCAATTACCTACTTAAGGAATGCACACATCTTGTTAAGATTTTTCAAATCTACATCTGTTAGGTTTTTATTTTTATACCTGAAATGTAAACAAAGTAATTTTAAATGGATTTTTTTGTTTTAATCCAATATTATTTCAGCCACTAATTATACTAACATTTGTTTAACATGTCTAGTGCAAGGGTCGGCAAACTACGGCCTGCAGGCTGGATCTGGCCCGCGAAGACATTTTGACTGGCCCGTGAGCCTGATTACCAATGACTATTTTTGACATGAGAGACAAGGCTTTCGAATTAGACTATCTGCCAGTTATCTTTCATGAAACTTATTTTACCAAATTGCGTTGCCTAAGTTTAATGTCAAATAATGGATACATATTTGTTATGACCTTTGGCTACATTAAAAGATAACAGAAGCGAAAGGAACGATAAAGTGAAAGAGGCCAGGGAGGGACTGACATGCGAGGTAGCAGAAATCTAAAGACAGTTAAACATATGCGCATTATACATACATGCCTCATGAATGCGTGGATGATACCGCATGTGTACATACGTAAGTGTATATGTTTGCAACTATGTGTACTCGTATGTATGGGTATATGTGCTTCGTTTTTGTTTGATGTGTGTGTGTGTGTGTGGTTCATTTGTGGAACAATTTTCAATAACAGTTTCAAACCTACGTGTCATAATTTCATCCATTTCACTTCAGTTTATTTTCATTATGGTTTTAAATATTTAGGTTGACAGGGGTCTGCATATGTAATTTTCCTTAATTTTTCATTAATGGCCTTCGTCCGGCCCATAACCCGTCATTATAACACAATCCGGCCCTCGGGGTCGAATGGGTTGCCAACCCCTGGCCTAGTGGATAAAGGTGTTGGTTAGATCCAGTGACTAGACCCAAAAGAGTTGTGTATAAATTCAATACCAGGCTACAGCAGTTGAGAGTTGGGTTAAAGGGAAATAACTGAGACATCCGGAAGAGGCATGGTACGTAGAACTAGAACAATCAAAAGAGTTGAGAACTTCAAATATCTTGGATTTCACACCATAGGTTCACCAAAAGACTTCAACATCTGAAAAGCTCTTACATAAAATGCTTGTAACAAACTTGACAAGATTTGGCGCTTGAATCTTCCATCCATCTTAAAACTCCAAACTTTTTGAACATTGATTGAACCAGTCCTATTGTATGGATCAGAAACATGAATATTATCTGTTCATCTTGAAAGACAACTGGATGGAACATATACAAATGTACTAAGAAAAATCCAGAACATCAATTGGAGATCTCATGCAATGCTTAACAGAATTTACAGAGAACTAAGAGCAATTTCTCTTAGGATTAAACAAAAACGATTACAGTTTGACGTCCATAGCCACTGAGCGGGTGGGGAAATCATCTCATCCTTACTTCTATGGCATGCTTCTGGAAGTGTCTTTTCATGAAAATTGACTTTCCCAGACACCATAGCTTGGGCTTGAGACATAGGGTTGGGCATTGGTGATCTGGGGACAGCAATGCAAGACCGAACAGTGTAGAAAGGGGTTGTCAATGGAGTTCCAACCAACCATAGGTTGAAGGATGATGATGAACATGAGATACAGCCCAAAGAATATGCTCTGACATTTCAAAGAATAAACTTATTTATCTCTATAAACGTGATGCTAGATCAGGGCCAACCACATTGCCTATCCATCTCTGGAAGAAGACTTCTTAAATCTTCCTAGAAAGTATATGTGATCAGTGTTCAATTATCTACTGTCAACAAAGAGATGAATACATTTTAAGTTAATGACAAAGAAAAAGATGTAAATTAAAATTAATTACATTTGCATTTCATCTGTATGGCTCATCCTGCTGAGAATGAACCCAACTGGTCATTATATCAATAGCAGTTCATTTGTGTTCAGACTCTTTTGTTATGGATTGTATGTCTGAAGAAGGTTAGAGAAAAGATCAAAATGCTGTGTTTGCAACAAAAGCAACACAAAGAATGAGTTCAATAAGTTTTGATGCATACATGTAATAGAGATTCATAAAATAGATTGAAGCAAATTGAAATAATAATTTCTTGTTTAGAACACTGTCCCAATTGTCAATATTGACATGCTCTACACCCACACTTCAATGTTTACCTACTTTTTCCCTATCTTCTTTTTTCTTTCCATTTCTCTCTTCTACCTTTCCTTCTTTTAACCCACTTTTCTCCTATCTTCTTTTTACTTTCTTTTTCTTTCCTTTTCTCACTTCTACATTTCCTTCTTTTCACCCACTTTTCCCCTATCTTTTTTCTTTCTCTTTTCCTTTTACCTTTCCTTCTTTTAACCCACTTTTCTCCTAACATCTTTTTTCTTCTTTCCTTTTCTTCCTTACCCTCTTTTAACCCACTTTTCTGCTATCTTTTTTCTTCTTCTTCTTCTTCTTTCCTCTCCCCTCTACCTTCACTTCTTTTAACCTTCTTTTCACTTCTTTTTCTATTTCTTTTCCTCCATACTTCTTTTCTTCACAATGTTTTCAACTTATTTTTCACTATTCTTCTCCACATCATTTCTCCTACATTTTTTCCTTTTCTTTCTTTCCTTCTTTTTTTTTATGCTTCTTTCATCTTTTTCTTCGTCCATATCCATCTTGTTAAAACTTTTTTTACCAGTCCTTTTGCACTGGCTACATAACTTGCGATTCTTGACAAAATTCAAAGAAGTCTCTGTAATATAATTGGTTCTAACCTGACATCTTGATTTCAGTCACTTTCCCGCCATCATGACATGGCTTCCCTCTGTCTTTTCTATAAATATTTTCATGGCAGTTGTTCTAATTGTTATTCAGATGACGGTCGTCTTCGAGTATAGAATCCAGAGGTTAGCAGTGAATATTTCGGAATCAGTAGGAAAGCGTAGTTCAGGTTAGCAGTGGATATCGCAGCAAAGTAGCAGAGCATAGTACTTCCTTCTGTTCATCTTCGCCTGACAAGTTGGTACTGGTCATTCGGGTAGAGTGAACAAAAATGGCCGCCTTTATACACGACGGGTTGTATGTTCCACGTCTTCTGATTGGTTAACCTTCTATTGGTGGACTATAAAGTGAGTCCAGGCATTTGGGCTAACTCACTAGTTATATATATACACAAAAAACTGTAACACCCCCCTTATTTTGGGTATATTATGGAATCTTCCTTCAAAATATTAGTAAAGTCAATATTAATATGTAACAAATACTTCAGTATTCAAAAAAAAATTTTTTTTTTTAGCATTCATAAAATACATTTTATTATTTTTTTTTATTTATTTATTTATTTTTTTATTTTATTTTATTTTTTTTTTAAAGAAAATTAATATCCACAAAAATTAGTCATATCACTTCGTCCACAGTTAAGTATTCAGGTTAATAAACATTAGGAATAATATTATAAGTTTGGGTTGTGATCACAACAAAAAAAATGGAAAGAATTGTTCCTTTACCCATAGCTGGGACCCATTAAAACAGTCACTATCACTCTGGGTCAGAGTGATCCTGAGGGTCATTAGAAGAGGATTGGGCTAAAAGTAGGACTATTTACATTTATACCCCGAAACTAAGGACTCGCATTCATACCAAAAACTGAACTGACGTTTCTTAAGACAATAACTCATGGATGCAGTTTTACGTCCTACCCAGGACTAATAAGGACCTAAGAGAGACTTAATGGATGCAGTTTTACATCTTGCCCAGGACCAATAAGGACCTTATAAGTCAGTACCAAATATGGCAGAAGTGAAAGCCCGTAATTTCAATTTCGTAATTGGTTTTGTAAATACATCTGCCATATTATTTCCCGATTGAATGTATTCAATTTGTACTGTTTTCTTTTGTACCTGGTCCCTAACAAATTGATATTTAATATTGATATGCTTTGATCTTTGATGTATTATTGGATTTCTAGCCAAAGCAATACTGGTTTAATTGTCGCAGTAAATAATTATTGGGTCACTTATTACTTGTTGCAATTGTTTTATTAGTAATTTAAGAAAAATAGCCTCTTATGTTGCTTTTGACAATGCAATATATTTAGCTTCACAAGTAGAAAGTGAAATCATCCCCTGTTTCTTCCATTTCCAGCTGATTATTGGGGTACCGTCTACTAGCTTAAATCTATAGCCTGTTATACTCTTACAGTCTGGTGAGTTGGCCCAATCAGCATCACAAAATCCTTCCAATTTTAATGGTTTATCTGATTGTCGAAATACAAGGCACCGACTCTTAGTTCCCTTTAGATAGCGTAAAACTTGTTTAGCCCTTGTTAAATGCACAGTCCCCAGTTTATTTAAGTTTTGGGACAACTTAGTAATCGTATAGCAGATATCTGGCCTGGTTGATGTCATTACATAAATAAGACTTCCAACCAATGTTCTGTATTCTTTCTCACATGCCGCTATACCATCTTCCTTGTTCATAATTATGTTTAAATCCATTTCACACGGAGTAGTTTGTGTTTTACAATTTTGCATGCTTAATTTAGATAAGAGCCTCTCGGTGTATCTAGATTGATTCATTGTAATAGTGTTGCCTTCAAATTCGAACTGTATACCAAGAAACCATGATAGTCGGCCCAAATCGGTCATTTTAAACTTTATTTCTAGGGAATCCTTGATTTTTAATAGAGCTGCCTCATACTTTGATGCAATTAACATATCGTTGACCCAAATAACCAGAATTACTAATATTTCATTATTAAATGTTCTCGTGTATAGACATGGGTCAACTTGGGAGGATTGAAATTGCTGTTCAATTAAATAAGAATGGATTAATTTATTCCATGTTCTTCTGCTCTGTTTGAGTCCATATAGTGACTTTTTAAGTTTCCATACATAATTATCACCTTCTTCAAAACCTTCAGGCGGTTCTATGTATATTTCATAATCGATGGCAGCATTCAAATAAGCTGCTTTCACATCTATATGGTATATATCCATACCATAATGTGCAGCCATTTGCATCAAAATTCTAATTGTTGTCATGTTTGTTGTTGGACTGAATGTTTCTACATAATCTTCCCCATATATCTGTGAAAATCCTTTAGCTACAAAACGAGCCTTGTACACTGGCGATCCATCTTCAGTACGCTTTACAGTATAGACCCAATGGCTGCCGATAATATTTTTATCATCCGAGGCCTTTTTTAATTCAAACGTGTCGTTTGATACTAAAGATTTAATTTCTTTTTGCATGGCAGCTATCCTTTGTCTGGAATTGACAGAATGTATGGCCTCTTGATAGTTCTTTGGGATACATTGTACCGAATAACAACAATCAATGTCGCAGGTATTACATTGATCCTTTCCAAAATAATCTGGCTTTCTTCTGTTTCTTGTCAGATAACGCAGAATTTTTCCCCCCCTCATCAGTTGTATTTTCTTTTAACTCAAGTTTTGCGTCCAATTTTTCCTTGTCTACATCATCTGGTATAATACCTTCCTCTGATTGTGGATTTTGAACGGGTTTTCTACTCATAGGCCCATAATTGGGTCATACTAGTTCGGGTTGGACTAGTTCCTCACAGTTAATATTCTTTTCTTCGGGTTCCTCCCCTCGCTCAAAGGAATCTGTAAATCTGACACATCTAATCTTCCTTATCGTTTTAGTTTGTGGAAAATAAATCATATAGGCTGGACTTGTCTTATCATACCCAATAAATATGCCCCTTTCACTTTTTGGATCTAGTTTCGCCCTGTGGTCGACATATGTATAGCAAATTGTACCAAAAATATGCATATCACTCACATTGGGTTTGAAGTTCATATAAGCTTCGTAAGGAGTTTTTTTAATGTTACTATTATAGCAACGGTTTCTTATATATACGGCTGTGTTTAATGCATAGACCCACAGATTTTGGGGTAACTTAGATTCTATTAGCAAACATCTAGCCATTTCAAAAAGCATCCTCCAATTAGGTTCCATGGCTCCGTTCTGGTGTGGAGAATAAGAACAAGTTTTCCCATGTTTAATGCCTTCATTTATTAGGAGGTTTTCGTAAGCATCAGAAGTAAATTCTCCACCATTATCTGTCTGAATTATTTTTACTTTTCCATACAGGGAGATATCAGATAAATAGATTTTTGTAGCTTGCAGGGTATCAGATTTATTTTTCAGAAAATATATCATAATAAGTCCTGAATATTCATCAACAAAGTTTAATACATATGAATAGGTGTCTATACCCTTTGGGGAGATTGGACCCGCTAAGTCGCAATAAACTCTGAACAAGATATCTGTTGATTTTGGGATCCGACCCCAATTTCTATATTTCATCATTTTCCCTTTAATACACGTATCACAATATTGTAAGTCCTTTGGAAATGTAATTTTCATTCTCGTGATGTGTTCTTGTAATCTTTTAACATCAGAATTATTAGAGTGGCCTAATATTTTATGCCAAGTTCTTAAGTCATGCGTGGCTGTCTTCGCAGACTTAATACTTTTCAAATAATACAAACGTCCATTTTGCTGTATATTAAATTCAGTTCTGTCTGGATATATTAACTTTGAATTGTCTCAGTGAAAATTGACTTTAACACCAGTTTTCACTGCAGATTGAACTGAAAAAATATTTTGTTTAAATTTAGGAACATATAAAGCCTTTTTTAATAAACATTTACAAATATTTCCTTTAGTATTTTGTAGATAAATACAGGCGTCACCTCTTTTTAAAACCAAATTATTAGCTCTGGTCCCGTCAGCTAACTCAATAAAATGTGAGTTGGGCTCAAAATTGGATCAAAATTAATAAATTTTGTTTCATCTGTAATTACATGATTTGTCGCACCCGTATCGACTAGGTAAGAATTATAACTATTGGCTACAGTACCCAATCCAAACGAAAAGGCATATGTTCGTCCATTCGAAGAAGTTTTTACATTTTTACAAAAATCATTCCGTGTATAAAATTGACATTTTGCATGGACATGGTCAACATTACCACAATGAAAACAAACGATATTTCTTTTAGTGTTGTTATTTCTGTTATAGTTCTTGTAATAATTGTTTTTAAGCCCCTTGTTCTTAATATCCTAATTCCTAGTCTGATCGGTTTGAGGAACTGGTTTTCTGATTTTTTTTTTTTTAAATAACGTTCTCAGTTGCATTACGTTATTGCCTTGATTTTGGGGGGGTACACATTTTTCAGTTTCTTCATAACTACGTAACGCAATTTTAAACTCAGTGAAAGTTAATTATTTATCTTTTTGAGTTATAACTGTTGTGAATGGTTTGAATGTCAGTGGTAAGCCCTTTAAGACCATGGCTATTAGCAGCCCATCTGAGATAGTCTCTCCTGCTATTTTAAGGCATTCTCTGCTTGGATAATATAATTGGTTACTGATTCATTTTCTTGTCTCTTTAACACGGTTAGTTCAGTATATAAAGCAATAATTTTAGGCTTACCTTTTGACAAGTAGTGTTCACGCAAAATCTGTAGAGCTCTCCGACCATTGTCATTGGTTTCTCTCATTATTAAAGACAAACTCCGGTCATTCAGTGAATTGTATTAATTCAGCGAACACAGTTGCATTTTTTCATAAAATCATCATCCCCCTTCTGGGTGACTTCGCAAAGGATGATGTCATGGATTTTTTTGTATTCTGAGGTAGCCTAAAAACTTTGTCTCCCATAATTCATATCTCGATTCATTCCCATAAAAATATAGTCACGATCTGCGCTCATAACCAATGTTATTCAGATGACTGTCATCTTCGAGTATAGAATCCAGAGGTTAGCAGTGAATATTTCGGAGACAGTACGAAAGTGTAGTTCAGGTTAGCAGTGGATATCGCAGCAAGGTAGCAGAGCATAGTACTTCCTTCTGTTCATCTTCGCCTGACAAGTTGGTACTGGTCATTCGGGTAGAGTGAACAAAATGGCCACCTTTATACACAACAAATTGAATGTTCTACGTCTTCTGAGTGGTTAACCTTCTTTTGGTGGACTATAAAGTGAGTCCAGGCATTTGGACTAACCCACTAGTTATATATATACACGGTGTGGTCTTGGCTTAGAAGAAACAGCTTCGCACGTCTTCTACCATTGGCCCCGTGTCCGCCCCTTATGGGACCATGTCGGCAAGCTGACGGCTCGTCTCGCTCCCGAACAGCTTGTGTCCAGGAATCGAGCATACGCGTGTGACAATGTGTCACCCCCGTATTCCGGGGTGAAACGAATGGTGTTTCTGACCCTGCTAGCCACGGCCTGAATAGTGATTTGGATGACGCGAAAGGAGGAAGTCTTGCGAGGCAACCATCTTTCTCATCAGCATCTAATCCAATTCTTTGAGCATCAGCTCAAGATGAAGATTAGATCTGATAGAAAACGATTGCATTCGACAGTCTTTAGCGAAAGGTGGGTAAAAGAGGCGAGCTTGGTTCATGTGACTGGGGCTAGCCTTGATTTTCTCTTCTAGGTCAACCTATTGCACATCGGGGTGGCTTCCTGTGGAACCCTCCCCTTGATTAGGTTAGACAAGCTTCAGTGTACCTAGTTAATGTGAGTAAGTGTTGTTCCTGGCCTGTTACCCGGCTACTCTTTGGTTATGATCCAAGTTGAGATTCCCAACCTCCCCAGTTTGTTTTGGCCTCCTTTTATCTCGACTGGGTCAGCTTTATATTTTCCCATTCCCGCATAATATTTTATCCTTTCCCACTCCCTTAGTGAGAGAGTTTCTTGATTCTGTCCCCTGGACAGAATACAGCGGCCTCTCTATTTTGAGGGTTGGTTGGTCCCTACTAACATATGTTATGTTTAGTTTGAATTATGTTACATTTTTAGTTGATTATTGGGTTCATCTCCCTCCCCAGCTCATTCCATCATTATTAGAATTTTATGTATTTTATGTATTATCATCAAATTTTTATGGATTGGGATGCATTTTTGTAGTTTCCCCTGGTGAGTATGTGGTATTATGGTGCATGAAGGTTTGATTGGTGATGGACGAGTGGTGAATGGGTAAATTGTAATGTATGAATGGGTTGTGTATCTGATTAGCTAGGTATAGGATAGTTAGTTTGGACCAGCCTCTACCCCTCCCCTTCTTTGGCCATGTGCCACAATTGTAACATATTTACAATAAATATTCTAGTTATATATATACACAAAAAACTGTAACACTAATGAGCTCTCCTTCTTGGTATCTTAGCCTCATGAATACTACAAGATTAGCAAATAGGTCTCATTTTAGTGTTAAACTAGATAGATGTAACCATAAGTTTTATTCTAATAATTTCTTTTCTCGCATTTCTCACCTCTGGAACTTTCTTCCGATTTCCTATGAGTGACCTAAATTTAAAACCACAGGCTTTGCAAGCAAGTTTATTTTTTGTTGCATTGTTATCATGGTGCTGTGACTTGTAATGCTGGGTGAGTCCACTTGCTGACCTGCACACTTCATTACATAGATTGCAAGTGAAATCAGCCTGATATAATAGTGATAGATTGTGTTGTCCTTATGCCAATGTGTGTGATTAATCAAGCCATCCTATGAAATGTGTACATGTGTACATTCTGCTCAGGTAAGAGTTTTTATAGTACATTTTCCTGGGAGGTGGCTTACATTCTCTATGTAACAAGCAACCTGTTTTAATTCTACACATTTGATTCTGCCTTTCTCAAAGTTGTTAATACCAGTCATCAGCAGTATCTTCCAAGTAGGCCTTTCAGTTGCAAGATCTTTCCAAATATTGGTGTCTGTGTAGATCTTAACAGGATAACTACATACATAAATATAGTATTTCTGTAGATATTATTTATAAATGTGTCCTCAATCCCAAACTAAATTACTGTAAAGGTAGGTGCAAAATATCATGTTATCTTTATCTACACCTGAGGCTTATGAAAAGGGATAAAGGAAACATTAAAATCATTTTTATTTGTATTTTAAATTTTGTTTCAATTTTATTGTTTTATATATATATATATATATATATATATATATATATATATATATATATATATATATATATATAATAAAAAGGCTTAAACACTAATATTCCATGGTCATAATTTATTCCATTGGAATCGTAAATATGATCCAATTCATCAGACCTACAAATTCATGTATGTGTATATATGCATGTATGTATATATATTTATACATTTTAAATATATGATTGCATATGTATGTGTATATTTACCACTAATATTATCAATATATATATATATATATATATATATATATATATATATATATATATATATATATATATATATATATTATTACTACAAACATTATTTTTAGTGGGTACACATGTTTGAAGTGTTATCCCTGTTTGTTTTTTTTATTTTCTTAAACAGGTAAGTTAATAACTATCCAAAATTGAGAAGTCCTACTAAAGAAAAATTCTGCCTTCAATAGGAATTGAATTTGCATCCCTTTTTTTATCTCAGGGAAACCACTTTTTAAGCTGATGTGTGCCTCTACCAGAGGGGACTTCTCAATTTAGGCCATTCTACAGAATGCGATGGGTCTTGAAATCTTATATTTTTAATTTCATGCAGGGGCAGTTTGTTTTTGGTTTTGTCAACTACACAGTATAGAAGGGTCAGCTGAGCACCATCTGTGAGAAAAAGAGCCCCATGATGCAATTCACTCCAGCAGAAATTTGGAAACAGCATGTTGTACTGCCTTACATTTGTGCTGAGGCTCAAATACAAACATTTAAGAGTGTTTGGGTGCAGAGGATTCAGAAAGTGTCGGCTGAGTCTAATGGTGATTACAAAGGTATTTGTAGGGATCACTAGGGATGACGATGTTATGCCTCCATTCATCTTCCCACAGGGCCTCAGACTCAACATGGAGGTCTACATCAAATGCCTTGAGGAGTTAGTGCTGACCTGTTTCAAGAGGGTAGCTGCTAAAAGACCCTATGTCTGGCAACAAGACTCTGCATCATGCCACACAAACAGGAGAACCCAGTTAGAACCCTATCAGACAATTTCTGCAACCACATCATCCCTTACATCTGGCCATCTAACTCCCCAGATTGCAACCCCCCTTGATTATTATGTGCAAGGCACAGTTGAGCGAGAGTTCAACAAAACTCTTTGTAATATCAAAGATGAACTGAAGGCAAGGCTTATGACAGCATTCCCCAACTCATCCAGAAGAGTTGCAGGAGATTCCAAAGTCATCTGGAGGCTGTAGTTGAAGTCACTGGTGATTTTAATGAATAAATTTACTCTTTCATAATTCAAGATATTTTTGTGTAATTTTGGTAATTATATTAAAATGAGGTATCAGTGTTATTTTCATTTTTGCATAGTTTAGACGGCAGTTTATCCAGTCACAAGTCATCATGACTGAGGGTTTGAGTGTGCTGGTCTTGTTTGAATTGTTGATCACACTAGATAACATGTTCCCTTCCAGAAACTGTAAGGTCTGCCAGCATAGTTGCAGTATAAGCCACAGGTTGGCTCTGTGGGTGTTGAACAAACAAATGTGCTTGAGCGAGCATTTGCAATAGGGATTGGTTAGCCACCTTAATAGACGGGTATCCTCAAATACGAGTGGCCAGCTATTATTATTATTATATAGATGTTAACAAGGTAGAGAATATAATGTTTTGATGTAGGATTATAAGTATTGACGTAATAGGCTAATGGTAAGTTTCAGATGGTGTTAAGATGACAACTCTGGAATGTACTGATTTTTTTTTAAAGGTATGTACAGGGTACGATGGGTAAATGTTAAGAATACCCTGTACGTACCTTTAAAAAAAAATCAGTACAGAGCACTTTCTGTCAGTAGCAGTCAAGTGTGTTCCTTGTTTGGCGTATTGAGGATAATACATCATTCATTGGTGAAAAGAATGGTTAAAAAGATCAGTTTTCATTTATTCCCTTGTCCATTTCATTTGACTTTCCATATAGCTACTTTTTAAAACTTGTCAAGTGATTGGCTGAGTGAATTTGCTTCTTTATTTAGGACCTGACATTTTGTGCTTATTGAAACTCACTTTTCCAACACCTAAAAATGTCAGTATGACATTTTTATCACTTCTCTTGATACCGGAAGCACAGACAGGAGAAATATAATCATCAACTTCCACTTATCAGCCCTGATTTGGCATCAGCCAGGATATTCAACAAACTACTTTACTGGGTGATCATTTTTTTCAATTCCCAGACATTAAAATTTTAAAACTTCAAACTCACAATATGGTTATTAATTTGAGACTTTGAAATTCAAGACAATTCATGCAAATGGCTACAGTTTTTTTACTGGCTTTCAACCTAACAGCATGAGCAGATGTTACCATCATTCAGCAAATAAACATTTAAAACCAAATAAGCATTTACTTTATATATAGTATCCATTTTTTATCTATAAAACATGAAATGGTTAACAATTTGAAATGTACATATTTATATACACTACAGTTCAAAAGTTTGAGGTCAACCTAGTAATTTTTTAAATTGGCCCCAAAAGTAGTTTATTTTTTTACTTTAAGTAAGTGAAAATTATTGTACATTGTTAAAAATAAAGTGAGATGTAATTTTTTATTAGAAATTTTATTATGATAAAAACAAGAATACATTTTATGATTAAATTTTGCTCTCGATAAAATATCCTCCTTTAGCCTTGATTACTGCAACACAAAATTTCTGCATTCATTGCAAAAGTTTCTCAAAGTATAAGTTTGATAATTGATTCCATTCTTTTTTCAATGACTCTAAAAGCTTTTTATTTCCACTCTTCTGTCAAGTTCGGCCCATGCTAATTCTGGGGGTGGCTTCATACTTTTGAACTGAAGTGTATATGTGCAAGTACTGCTATCAATTTGACCAGTGTAGGTCATCATGGTCAAATTTGTAATGGCACACTTTGGCTAAAGGAAAAAAGGAATACATGTTTGATGCCTGTTGGGAGGCACATTTTTCTTTAGTAGGACTTCTCAATCTAGGCTGGTTGATACTAATTTTACCATTTAGGAAATTAAAAAAATGAGGATATCAAAAACATGTGTACCCACTAAAATAACATTTATAGTAACACTAAAATAGTGTCAGAGTAAAAAAGCCATTTAAAAATTACTATCTATCTATGTATCTAGAATTAATACAAGTAAAAAGTTTGTCATCTGTCAGGATGCTGAAGGTAACATCGATGATTAATGTTACTGCATCTCAACTCCAGATTTTCGTCAACAGAAACCTCCAGGAATCACTCCGTCAACTTATCAGGGGGTATTTATAGGGTAACGGTATACATTATCTGGGACAGAGCATGTATAAATATAATAAGCATGGACACTAATGTCAACAATGACTGGGAACAGTCTGTTTCATTTTTGAATGCAATCCTCAGGCCACAGGGTTGAATCATAGCTTGAATACATATGTTAGTGTTGTAGCATACCTATGGACGATATGGATATGTATTTGTTGGGGCGCACCCACCTTCTCATCAGAATGGACTGATCTCTCTACTACCAATAGGACAGTTCTATAGAGTTCTGCGAAGAGATCAGGTGACCATCACACTTCCGTCTCTCTACCGGAAGATACAGTTGGACTTTATACTCTTTCTGATTGTTACTGACTAACCTGCGTTCGTTTGACTACTAATCTCTCTATTGTAAATACTTCTTCGAATATACCAGTATTTTTCCCTACGTATGTGTTTGTCCTTATTTCAATACACGCACGCGGAAACACTCAACATCTCAACAGTATCCATTCACATCAAAACAGTAGTAATAATGTATATTGGTCTGCAGTTGGAGATTCCTTATAGAATTCACTTGACACACTTCTAGCAGTTGACTACTTCTTCTATATGCCACTGGTGAATCTTATATGTGTTGTTCTCATCTTAAGTATTATTGTTAATTACCAACCTTCATTTGATTACTCTATCCAGTAACCTTTCCTAGGTTACAACAGTTAGTCATTGGGATATTATAGGTAGCAAGAAGTTATTTCTGGTTTATTGTATTATTATAACCAAACTTGCTACCTATAATGCTCCAATCACTAACATTTGTAAATGATCAAGCTATAATTCAATCTACGTGGCTTGAAGATTCCATTCAAACATGAAACAGACTGTCACCACACAGTCATGACATCAATGTCTACACTTCTTGTATATGATAAAATATAGTTTCAAGGTATGCTATCTTTATAGGGTAAAAGTGCTCAATATTTGGGGTAGAGCATGTGTAAATGATGGCCTGAAAATTGGGTACAAACATGAAACAGATATATGTGTATGTGTGTATGTGTGTAGATATAAAATAAACAATATGTTATTTATTTTAGTTTTAATTTCAAGCTAATAGACTAAACTTAATATTTCCAACAAGCAAAATACTTTGCTGTATTTCAGACTGAATTTAAAGTGATTTAAAAGTCTTCAAAATTATTTTCATTAAATCAAGACAATTTTTCCTTGTATAAACAGAAGAAATGGTTGCTAGATTTGTTTGTAAAAATATACCCATCTCAATATATTATTAATAGGCATGTACAAGATCTAATAAAAATTTGTTGGGACTGTTGCTATATTACGCAGAGTGAACCCACTTGGCCCTGACAGATCTTGAACTCTGTCGAGCATGCACACTAAGTTATAACATTCTCACTTACATTCATTCTTTATAGAAATGTTTGGAATGAAAGAGTGTAGAGTGTGGTCATTTCACCACACCACAGAGGTTCCATCAGTAACCATGGCCTGTGCAGCAGTTTTTAGCTGAGCACAATATTACCCAGGTTTGACAAACACCGTATTCCCCAGCTCTTGGCCATTGCAATTTTTTTCTCTTTCTAAAAATGAAATCCTACTTGATAGGAACAAGATTTTAAATGGTCAAGGTAATCCAAAAGAATGCAACAAGACAGCTGCTCGCTATTCCAAAAAAGGAGTTCCAAGAACATTTCCATCAATGCAAATGTAACTTGAGAAAGTGTGCGGATTCAGAATGGGGCTAATTCGAAGGAGAGCAAATATGGAACTTATATGTGTTTATATTTTTATAGCACCAGTCCTGATACTTTTTGATCAGCACTTATATTTCCTTTTCCATGTTTCCTTTTTACTAGGTTGTAGACAAAAGATTTTATTTCCCTCAATTAAATTCTGATGAATGAGAAATGATAACCAGTTAGATCATTCTATTATTCTTTTTTATTATTATATTTTTTCCTTGTTTTCACATTAAACTATTGTAGTTATCTTATCTTTTTACCCCCTTTTAATGATATCTATTCTTTTTGTGATAATTATTTTTTTGTATTTAATATGGCCAATTAGCAAGGTTATTAAATGAAAAAAAAATCTGTATAAAAATGCATTGCTAATGATTTCACCATAATAAAAATAGCAAATAATTTTACTATAGATAAACCTATATATGTAACCACTGCATTCGCAATAATGCCTCAGGCAAGGTTTTTGATAAACTGTATCATATGGGTATGTCAATCTCCTATCAACCACTACAGCCCAGAGTTGATTCCCTGTGTCTCCTAGCTTTATTCAAGTGAGTTCCATAAGCAAGAACTTTTGAGAGAAAAAACTATTAGCATAGAGCTTATGATTACATCTAGTAATTTCAACAGTAAAATGTTGAATCCTAACTTCCAGTCTAGTACAGTATTTAAATTCATAAAGTCAAGGTACCAAATAGGAAAGTACATCAGAAAAATTACCATGAGAAATTTATAGGGAGTCTATCTTACAGTGATGGGAAAGTGATTAAAGCCAAAATGTCAGGTCAGGACTGATGACATTGTAGATTCTTCTTTAGATTCCATCAAGAATCTCTAGATATATAGCAAAAGCACCAGACCAGATGTGGTAGCAATATTCGATGCACAGACAATGGTAGACTTATAAATATACAAGATATATTCTGATGATAAAATTTGTCTAGCATGACACAGTGGATCAAATTTCCTAACTCCAAACTTAGCAAAAGATTGAATATAAAACACATAGATCATTTTTGAGATCAGATGCCAATGTACAATCTGTATAAAAATGCTTTGCTAATGGTTGCAATAGTAAAGCTTAGCAAATAATTTTACTATAAACAAATGTAACAACTGTATTTGCAATAATGTATCATGCAAGGTTTTTAGTAAAATGTATCACACAGTCAGTCCTCTAACAACCTTTACAGTCCAGATTTGACTCCCTGTGACCCTTAGCTTTATTCAATCAAGTTCCACAAGAAACATAAGCTAGATGAAGACACCATTATCACTTGCCTATGTACACCAGCACCACACAGGTGACATTTTAAAATGTAGGAATTATTTCTGCCACACCCCTCTACAAATTGAGTGTATATTATATTGATTTTATTATAATAATTTACTCCCTAGTGACCCCTAGCTTTATTCAAAGGTAAAAATCACTGCTGCAAGGGAGATTTCAGACTATGGAGAAGATTAAGTAGAATGTGACAAGGCAGCTGATGGCAATCCCAGCAGAGGACTTTGCAAATTATTCTGAAAAGTACAAGGAACCCTTGGATATGTCTCTGGGTTAAGTACTTTTTAAAAGGACAAAGGGTACATTACCCAAGGTAGCTTTTTTTTTGCTAACAATCATTTGCTGGATATTTTAGGACTGACTGTATATTTTTATTTTCTATATTTTGAGTTCTCTTAAATGTCAGTTTCTGATTTTTTCCTATTTAATTATAGCAAAAGGAACAGATATAATTAAAAGGAACAATATGATTATGATAATTTGCAATACAATATTAGGAAAAAATGTAAAGAAAACAACAGGATGAGCTAATTGGTTATTGTGTGTAGATATATATTTAGTAAATTTTTTTTTGTACGCACAACCTCAAAAAGAAACAGGAAAGAGAAAATACACATGAATCAATAATATAATGAGTGAGGAGCAATATCATTCTTTTATCCTCTTTAATTATTATATGTTTTCCCCTTTTTTGCATTAAACTACTGTAGTTGCATGGGTTACCCTGTTTGGCTTCACCAAACATCCTATAGGTGATGCTGCTTCAGTATAAAAAAAACAAAAAAACATTTCTTTCCTATTCTTTTTCTTCCTCTGGCTCCAGAGAGTAGATGAGACACTCATTTCCCTAGTCGACTCATGATTGAACTCTCAGATGCACGCACATACACACACACACACGTGTATCAAACATGCTTGTCTTACATATACAAACACATTCTTATTAGCTAAATTTTTAATGTCTTTTTCTTTCCTTTCAATTGTGTACAAATTAATGTAATTTCTTTTTGTTAATATATAGATTAATTGATTGTTTAAAATCCATGTTTTGTCTTTGGTTTTTGCCTGGACTCACATGAGTCCACCAAATATTGTCAAAGGATATTTTCTAGTTCTTATTTTTAGATTTTCTCAGTTATTGATTGCCTGTTTCCACTGAGTACAAACCAAATTCATGAATCAAACACTTTAACTGCCTAGGCTATTATCCTGTAGGACAATTTTTAAGTAGTTAACCAGCCTGCTGATTAATACTGCTGTGCCTGTCATGTATTGACTGCTACTGCTGTTGAAGACTTGCTGTCATTTCTCTTTCTTTATTAGTGGTGACCGTATTGTATTTATTTCTATGCTAGGTTTACTAAGGAGGTCCTCATAGCCTAGCATCTGTGCTGATTATTGCAGATGTTCTTCCTTGTCCAGTATTTTCACTTCATTCCACAGGAGTTTATGACTACCCTTTTCACTTCATACATGAATAGCCATGCCTGATTTCATTGTTTCACCCTTCACTATGGCTTTTTGATATTCCTCCAGTCTTACTTTTAATAACTGAGCAGTTTACACCCATAGATTAAATAATTCAGTTCAGAATTCCCTGTAGGTTACCCAGACTGATGTACACCTGATAAAGTCTGGAGAGTACAACAGCTGAAATGTTGGGGTAACAACAACAAAGATATGGATAATAGTCCAAATGTAAATAATGATAACTCCTCATCCTAGAAATTCAGACATAAAAAAATTATTGAATTTATTTTAAAGCACCTTTTAGATTCAAAAACATTATAAAAATGATGCAATGAATTTAGAGAGAAAAGAAACTTTTTTTCAAATAAAGAACAGGAGAAAAAGCCCCACAAAATACAAATTGACTCTCTGAAACTTCTTGATTGCTATAACCACAATGAGAAATAATACAGTTTATGGTCAATAAACAGTTACCTCAGGCTATGAGACTAGACAGTTTTCATTATAACTGAAAGGCCTATGACAAGGCTTATTTTAGTTCAGAAAAGTAAGAATAAACGACCAGTAATCAAAAAGATCATCTCAGGATTAGCTTCTAAGCTTTCTAAAGTTTAATATCTGGAATAGATTGAAGAGGATTCCCTTAATTACTTTAAGATGATAATAATAATAACAACAACAACAATAATAATAGTAGCAGGTTATTTTGATTGATTTGTTTTTTACAACTTATCGACCTTTCGTAGGTTATTTAATGCCAGAAAATATTTTTATATTGTAAGAATTTGGGGGAGATAATAATGATTTACTAATACAAATCCTTCTAATTAACCATAGCTGTGTGGGGAAGAGGTTGATTCATAACTTTCCCAAGGATATTTGCATGTAAGAGAATAAAATGA
>OZ010608.1:50264432-50266932 GCA_963932145.1 Acanthosepion lycidas | reverse complement strand
AAATTAGGAAAGAAATAGGGTAAATAAAAAACTATGAAAGTAAGTAGAAAAAGAAGGAAACTAGGAAAGAAAGAGTGAAGTAAAGAAAGAAACAAAGAGAAAAGGAAGGAAATAAACAAAGAAAGAAAGAAATAAACAAACAAAGAGAAAGGAAGGGGAAGAAGAAAAGAAAGAAAGAAAGAAAGAATAGGGAAAATAAAGAAAGAAAGAAGGAAATAAACAAAGAGAAAGAAAGAAAGAAAATAGAAGAAAAGAAAGAAAGAAATATGTGAAGAAAGAAAGTGGAAAAAAATAAGAATGAGGAAAAAAGAAAGAAAGAAAAGATAGAAAGAAAGAAAAAGATAAAGATAAATAAAAATGGGGTAAATGAAAGAAAGAGGGAAAAAAAAGAAAGAAAGAAAGAAAGAAAGAAAGAAACCTCTATCTAGGAATTTAAATATATTACCTTTCCATCTCTGGACAGAATGGGATTAAATAAGCTTTGTAAATTAAACCTCTTGAAGCCGTATAAATAGATTTTTAAGTGATTAATGCAAAGAAAAGATCACGAAAAACGGTACAAATGTTCTCCGGCGACCAAGTTAGACCTTTAAATGTTATCTTAAACACTGCTTCCGCTCTTCTTATTTCTTCTAAGCGTCTGTCATTTCTTTTTATGTGTTAAGAAGCACGTTGCAAGTAGTCATTTGCTTTGTCATCATGTGTACGTGACAACTAGCTGAAACACTTTCAACACCCACATGCCTTTTTGTCCCTACCAAAAATATTTATAGTTTTCCCTTGTCAACAATATCCTGTTCTTCTTTCAGCTGAGTACATATTGTTATAATTCAAAATACAGATAAAGTTCAGTGAAAATACAAAGAACATTGAGCACAACATCTGAGGTTCCAAGAGATGAATTTCATTTTTTTTTTTTAAAAAAAAATGTCAGAATGGTACTGATTTCATGCCAGCAGAGGGTTTGGGGTTTGGTGAGTAACTGGATTCAACAATCAGCTTAATGTAGGTAACATTGTAGGAAATTCAGTCATTCAAGTTTTTTTTTTATATTAAAAATCCAAATGTCTGAATTCAAAACAAAATAATAACATAATAAAATATAAATAAAGAAAACATGGGTGTGCCTGTTAAATAAATCATTTGTATTTACAAACACATGTACATGAATTCAAAAGGGTAAAAATAATCTTTCGTTGAGTTAAGTCTTTGGTCTACAGAAAAAGTTGAAGTTGAGAAAATACTTTTATCATCAATGGAGATTCACTGAACAGGACATTCAGTGAATCTTCTGTTGTTGTTGTTGATGATTTGTTTGAAGTTACCAATACATGTTTCTTTCAGCACATACTTTTAGGAAGGAAGAAGCTATGTAGCCACATTTTCTTTTGTGTTTGAACAGCTTGGAGATATTCGCATCTCTGCTTTTAAAAGTCAAAATCTGTGAGGTTTTATAAGAAATTTTTCCAATAAAAAAAAAAAACAGGATTTTAGTTTTCTCTGATTGGTCAAATATTTCACATGGTGATTTTAATTTCTAACCAACAAACACTTTGATTTAAACAGTCAGTTATATTGTGATATCTTTTTGGCATGTTTGGAAATATTGTCTGTTATTGGGCAGAAAATAAAGTTTGGGTGTGTTTTAATGTGGGTATGTAATTGTGTCGGAAATAGGATTTATGTCTTATCTACTACAGACTTACTACAAAACTCAAATAAAAGCATTTTAAATAATTTAAATCAAGTAAATTAAACAAAATGAAATTTTTAAAATAGTTTCACATTTTTCACAGTGTGTTTTATTTTGTCAACAAAGGTTTCATTAATTTGAAAATTTCAAGGTTATCTGCCGAATAATTCAACAGTCATTGTTTTAAGTGAAAATTGCAGATTGTAAAGTAAATGAAAATGATTTTTTTTTAAATTCAGTATTCCTCACAAAAAATTAGGTACTACCATGAACTTCCTGAAAAAATGAAAAGAATTTTAAATTATTTAAATGCCTTCAATGGACTTAAAATTTCAGTTTTATCCAAAAGATAATAGCCTAACAGTAGTAATCCAAATTAAGAGACAAATTAATTTCCAGTATCTAAATAAAGTTATTTTTAGGCATTTTTAAAACATTGGCCTATTCACTTGTCACTCAGGGCTTACAGCCACATTACATTAAAACACTAGTTCCTGTATGATCACCAAATTTAAGCAACGTTGAGCCTGGATGACCACTTGTAAACATCAGGTGCTGTACGCCTGGATGTACAGGTGGTGTAATGCTCAGAATTGTTAATTGAAAAAGCTAAGTTCCAGTTTGGGTTTGTTGTATTTACTCACACATAATTATCCTTGGGAAAAGTATAAATACATCTCTCCTCCCCCAGCTATGGGTTAATAAGTAAGACATGTATCACTAAACTATTATGATCTAAAAAAAAATTCTTACAGTCTAAAAATATTTTCTGGCTTTAAATAACCGGCAAAGGGTTGACAAGCAATA
>OZ010608.1:50221932-50259432 GCA_963932145.1 Acanthosepion lycidas | reverse complement strand
TACACTGCCAAGCATTACTCAGGTGTCTGCCGCATGGAAATATCCAATGGAAGCCATTAACAGTATTTACATTATGCGGACCATTTTCCTCATCTTTGTCGCCATATTTGTCACAACGTTTCGGCCGTTGTACGCTCCGGCCTTCTTCAGTTGGTTGGAATTTCGAACTGAACCCTTTATTTCGATCAATGGGGTAGACTGTTCTAGTTCCACGTGCCATGTCCTTGAGGACACATGGCACAGTGGATAAAGGCATTGGTTAGATCCAGTGACAAACCCAAATAGTGCGAGTTCAATACCCGGTTAAGGCAGTGGAGAACTTTCAGAGGGAAAATTAGCAGGAGATAAGTGATAACTGACATCCATCAAACATGGCACATGGAACTAGAACAGTCTACCCCAGGGATCGAAATAAAGGGTTCAGTTCGAAATTCCAACCACCTGAAGAAGGCCGGAGCGTACAATGGCCGAAACGTTGTGACAAATATGGCGACAAAGATGAGGAAAATGGTCCGCATAATGTAAATACTGTACATAATACCTCATCTCAGAAATATAGACAGACTCGGAAGCCATTAAGTTATCATGTTCTCATTCAGGTACCTGTCACATCTGTTATCCTTTCTCAGTATTTTAATATGATCAGGATGTTATCACAGTGAGCCATACAAATAAAAAAAGACCTATACCGATTTACATTATTTACACTTGGACTGTTATCTTCATCTTTTTTGTTATTGCCATAACGTTTTGTTGGTTGTGCCCTCTGGTCTTTATCGATTGAAATAATCTTTAAAGAATTTCAAACTGAACTCTTTATTTATGTTTCAGAGGAAAAACAGACATAATCACCCAAGTGTGCATCACATATGGCACCTTAGGACATAACAATCAACAGAAAATGGGATATAGAAAAAAATAAATATGTGCATAAGGAGAGTGAAAGATGTCTTGCAGAAACTAAGCAAAGTATTAAGAGATAGAAAATGTTGGTAGAAATGATGAAAATAGTGCTGAACTGCTATGCAATATCTAATCTACTAGTAGGGAATGCTGGATAATGTCCTCAAAGATGAAAAAGAAACCTGATGCGATAAAGATGTGGTTCTAGCAAAAATATCCTGAGAATAACATGAGCAGAACATGTGAGCAATGAGGAAGTTTTGTGGAAAACAGGAACTACAAGGAAACAGATACTTATCATCAGAAAGGAGCAGTTGATATTTCTGAAACATAATGAGGAAAGAGAGCCTAGAGACTCTAACACAGGGGTGGGCAAAGATTCAGTGCAAGGGCCACATTCAGAAATTCACAAATTTATTGGGCTGCATAGTATATTAACCCAAAATAATTAATATTTAAAATAGACAAAAAAAGGCTTTTAAAGAAAAAAATGCAATTAATTTTTATTAATATTTTAAAATACTGTACAAGATTCAAATGATACACATTTATTTGAAAGACAAAGTAACTCAGTTAAAAGTACTTTAAAGAAAAAATATTAAGTATTTTTAAGTTGAAGATTTACATGAAACACATTTGAAAGACAAAATAACCTTGTTTTAAGAAAAAAATTATTTTTATTAAAGTAAAAGTTTATTTAAAGGAGAAAACATTTATTTGAAAAACAAATTAACTCTGCGTAAAAAATAAAAAAACAATTCTTACTAATATTTTAAAGTCAGTCAGTTATGTGCCATGTGTGATACACACTTAAGCAATCATGTATCTTTCAATACATGACTGACGAGGCAGTTTTTTCCTGCAGTACTTTACTATTTCTTTCTGAGGCAGACAAGTTGCCATCCAAGAATATAGAACCAAGTCTGTCTTGCTATTTACCCATAACTGGGTGGGAGAAGAAGAAGAGGATTCATACCTTTCCCAAGGGTATTAGCATGAATGTAATGGATTTGACTAGAATTTGAACTCAGCTCTCCAATTCCTCCGTCTGAGCCACAAACCCATTACTCCACTGCACTTCCCTAAAGTAGAAACTTCAAATAAAACATATATAAAGTAACTAAATTTAAAGAAAAAAATTAATTTAGATTTTAAAGTAGAAACTTCACATGAAAAAGATTTGTTTGTAAACAAAGTAATTCAGTTTAAATAAAAAAAAAAGTTTTATTGATATTTTGAAGTAGTAAGTTCACACAAAACAGATTTATTTGAAAAAGAAAGTAACTCAGCGATAGAAGGATCTCAATGACTCAATGAGAATGATGCATCTGACTGCAGACATTTACCAATTTGTTAAAATTAGGCATCAAGTTGCTTGTAACAATTATTTGGTGTTGCTTGGTAAATTTCTCTTTCAAATTTACTAACATTTGGCGGGCCATATGAATTAATTTGGCAGACCACATGTGTCCCACAGGCCATAGTTTGCCCACCCCTTCTCTAACACTTACAGGACATATTGAATGCAAGAGAAGCAAGAAGAAACAATAACATAATGAGTTTCTGTAAATGATTGGCACTGTAAACATGCAATGAGAACCTTGCCCATGCGTTCCTCTGACCAGCTAATGATTACCCCACATTGCATTTTGATTCTCTATCTTTGCACCAAAAGTTGGGAAGGGTATGCTGTATGCTTACAAGTTAACAAAATGAAAGACAAACACCACATCTATAAATAAGAATGCAAACATTCTTTCCCATATTATATGTAGATGCTTTATTCAGGGCTTCACCTGGATGGCTAGGTAGGTGATACTTGGGACAATATCTGCTATTTCAGCTCTTCCCCCACCAACTCTTTACCCATTTACACATCCCATCATGTGGTTGGCAAAAGAAATGGACAGCATAGTCTGTCTCCTACCAAGAGTGAAATTTAACTCTTCAATCTCAAGCATGACTG
Organism: Acanthosepion lycidas; assembly: GCA_963932145.1. NCBI lineage: Eukaryota > Metazoa > Mollusca > Cephalopoda > Sepiida > Sepiidae > Acanthosepion > Acanthosepion lycidas. The sequence continues at coordinate 50,256,563 of OZ010608.1, read as the reverse complement.
TTAATATAGACCAGCAAGCAGATATATCCTATTTCCAGTTTCATTGCCACTTGATCTCCCAAACCCCCATCCACTCTCTTACTTCCCATTCCTCTTCAGTCAAAGAAGACCATACTTCAAAAAGAACCATCTACCGGTTCAGCAAACAGAAACGCTACAGATTGAGATAAAACTGCTTCATCCCTTTCTACATCAATAGTGTTACAGCACATCAGGATATAACAGGGTTGGTAAAAGGTCAAAATTTACTTAAAGCAACAAAAGACAGAAAGTTGTGGAGAGCTATGGTTACCCACATACTGAAGTGATATAGCCCATGAAAAAAAAGTATTATCAATTCTTTATGATGTTGATTTGTTTAGTCACTGAACTGGTGCATATTTTCACTATTTAGCCATAGCAAATATTTCTGAAGAGTGTAGCCTTAAATTAGATATCTCCTCTTTTCTTAATGGTTTTAATATGGTGTGTTTATCTACGCTATACCAGAGAGCATAGATAAGAGTAATGGTTCTTACATAGACCAGAACATAGAATTCTTTAAAAAATATATTTACTTAGCTTAATCTAACTCAATGGGTGTGGTTCTTTATCTTCTTCTATGTGCCATGTCCCTTCCGGATGTTGGCAATCATGTCTCTACAATTTCCTGTTCCTTGTAGTTCTTAATAACTAAAGAACAATTTATAATAATTTTTTGATAATCATTATCTTTACCAAAGAGTAGGGTTAGAGCAGTGGTATGCCCTCTTCACCACCCTCTTTACATTCCAGATTTGGCTTCCTGCGACATCTGGCTTTTCTGAAAGCTAAAACCGCTATTAAAATGGTACAGATGAGGTTGAGAACTCAACAGTGCAGATTATGGATCCTTCAGAGGATTTCTCAAAAATATGGGATAACTTGACAATGCTCATCTTTCCATGTAACAGCAATTTTGTCAGAATTTTCGATGTGCGACATTAACATTATTATATGTGGGGAGTGAGTGGCGATTGTTAAATGTAAAATAAAAGACAGAACTGTCCAACAGAGTTGACAAAGTTTGCAATAATCAATAACAAGAAAAAGGACAGGGTAAAAAAAATAATATAAAGTAAGCAAACAATAAATGCAAGGCAAATTGACAGTAATAAGGCATAGCAACAATAATATGGCAAAGAGTTCACAAAAAAAGAATTGGGGTTGAAACACAAGAACAAATTCAGATAAACCAATGTTCTTTTCTGACTTCAAGACAAGACAGATCAGGATTGAGTCAAATGAAATGGAGACTCAGCCTATTTTACTGGTGAGGAATTTGTATTTATGTGTTTCTGCCTATAAATTATGAAAGGGCAAGTGTTTTGCAGTCATTCAAAATCAGATTGTTTTGCAGTCATTCAAAATCAGATTGAGATTTTTGTAGATATGGTATTGTCATACATGTAGGATTGAATGCTGATGGACAAGTTCTTCTGATGAATTAGAAAATTGTAATGGATTAATGGGTTGTGAATGTGATTAGCTAGGTCTAAGACAGTTAATGTCAACCTGCCTCTCCCCACTTCCCCTTCGACCTTGCACCAAAATTGTTGTAATTAAAGCAACAATAAATAATGATTTATTTTTATTCCAAATCAAATTGAAACCAACAATATGCCTGTGCTATTTGGACCAGCATGCTTATCTTGGTTGCTTTACTCACAATGTTTCAATGTTTGTACATGCTCACCTTTGTACTCAGTAACATTCTTGAAATTTTGGGCCTAACACTTTATTCAATTGTCAATCAAAGAAAACTTCCTTAGTATACTTAATATAATAATTTCTGATTAAGAAATAAAAACCAAAATTACACTACCAAACAGACATTATGGTTAGGGCTCCAAAATTTCAACAGTAGATTTTCCAAGGAAAAAATTGAGAATATATTAATCAGAATTTTAACTCAATTTGTCATTTCCATAAGTGAAATATTACTTTTACATTTCTTTTACTTTTGTTTGCGTGTTTCTTTTTAGCAAAGGCTTACCAAACCAAGAAAATTATTGCTTAACAGTTATGTAAAACTATATCATTATTTTTACTTTTATTAGTTTGGTACAAAAATAATGACATAATAATGTTGTTTTTTGACGTTAAAAAATACGTCAAAAAACGACATTATTACGTCATTATTTTTGCACCAAGCTAATAAATGTCAAGTTCATCACTAACTTTATTTTAATTGGAGAAAGCAAAGCAATATTTTGTTTTTTTTTTAAATCAGTATCACCCCATGCAAGGCAATAAAACCACTAAGACACAACGGGTTACGGGGTTTGGAAAAATTAAGTACAGAAACATTAATAATGAGTGAAGAAAGAAGAGAAAAGAATCATAAGGAGGACAGTAGATAGCGATTGACAATGCATTTAAATTTTTGCAGATTAAAGTTGGCTGGAAAGCAGAGCCAGGAGGGAGTTCCACAAATGAGAAGTGCGAGAAAAGAAACTGTTAACATAGAAATTATAACTACATCTAGCCAGCTTAACCGTAAATTGATGAGATCTTGACACCAGTCTAGTACTACACTTAAATTCAAAAAGTCTAGGTACCATAGCAAAGAGCTCATCTGGACAATTACCATGAAAGTATTTATAGGACGCACAGAGATGCAACCTTACAGTAGTGGGAAAATGACTGAAGCTGAGCTGCCAGATCAGGACCAATAATATTGCTGGTTCTTCTTTGGATTTTATCAATGAGCTCAAGGTAAATAGCAGGGGCACCAGACCATATATGGTAACAATATTCTAAGCATGTATGAATGGATGACTTATAGATATGTAAGATAGATTCTGGAGAGAAAAATTGTCTCACATGACACAGTGAACCAAATTTCTTAGCAACTGACCTAGCAATGGTTTGAATATAGTCTTTCCATTTCATGTCAGCTGAGCATGTTAGCCTGAGATTGCATAACGAGTCACTTTCCTTTGGTGTTTAGCAACAGCCATGCTGATGGATGGCAGAGAGGGGTCTCTAAGATGATTAATGGAGAAAAGTTTAGTTCTGGAGGCGTTAAAATTAAGATGTCTTTTGCACCAGTTAACAACAGACATTTTGGATATCGGCTGCAATTTTGACCTTGTCGGACTGATCAGCCATTTTAATGAGGCAGGAGTAAATGGTTTATATAGGAATGCAAAAAATTTACGTTTATGTTAACAGAGAATAGAAAAAAAAACAGGGTATATTTATCTGATGAATTTGCCTGTTTCTGGGGATGATAACAGTTCTTCCTGAACTTAAACAATGAGATTAGATTCAGACATTGAATGCCAAGTATGTGATGTTTATTTATATATTTGTTCAGTCGTACAAAAAAAAAACATGGTATTATTTAAGTTTTTTTTTTATATCTGATAAGTACAATACAATCACAAAATTAATACTTATCTACAACCTAAAAATAACAGGAAATTCTATTTTACTTACGTCATGAAAAGAGTCCAATAAATTGAAATAAGCAATTCAACTATCCTTGTGTAGTGGACTCTTTTGGTGATGTAGAAATGTGTTGAACACATATGTTCACTATATATATATATATTGATACACGTTTCATTAAATATTATAGACAAGTGTTTCTATTTTATGCAAAATTTTTTCGTAACATCTGATAAGTTTAATAACACTATCGTTAAACGAAGAAAGAAATTGACAAGATTGATCTATATTTTTTTTTAATAAAATCTAAGCTTTCGGCTTACATAAGCCATTATCAAAGATGTCAATTACAACATATTAAACAATATCCGGACAAGACAGTGATGATAGTCTGTCAATGTTTACATAGATGATTTCTAAGCAACGATAAACACGTGCATGAAGATGCTAGACGCGAAAATTGCACCGCATCTCATGACGTCACACATGACCACACAAGAGTGAATTGAGAAGTATAAAGTATGGTAAGCCGTTGGTATAAACCAATGGCTTCTGCTACCAATTATAGACATTTAAGAATATTTATATATATATATATATATATATATATATATATATATATATATATATATATATATATATATATGTGTGTGTGTGTGTGTGTATCTTTTTAACAAAACTTTACTCTGTAAACCTCTACCTCAAATGGCTATTTGGCCTTCTACAGGTGAATATCATTATAAAGAAAATTGTTTAAAAGAATATATATATATATATATATATATATATATATATATATATATATACAATATTACTTTTTTATACAGAAGAATTAGTTAACTGTAATTGTGCATATTAATCCTTGTTTTTATATCCCTGACCTTGAAATTTCATGGAAATATCCACTTTTCAAGGGTCTGTTGCTTAAATAAATATATTTCCAATATTGCTGCATTTTTTACATTTTAATTGTTATTTTCTGATTCATTATCAGTAATTTTGTAAAACTTACCTCTTTTTCAATTAGATTTTTTATAATTGATAGAGTCCATTTTATAGATTGTTTTTGATTTGTTTGCATGAATAAATAGTTTATTTGATTTATCTATTAATTTAATGTCATTTATTGTTTTTTGGAATTTATTGTTATTTTTTTCTTTTTTCTATTTTATTTATTATATTTATTAAATCATTTTCGGAATCAATAAGATCTTTTTCATTGTCCAAAATCCAAATTTGTTGTGATTGTTATCAATATTATTGTTATCAATATTATTGTTATCAATATTATTGTTATCATTGTTAAGAAATTAAAATACTTTATATCATCGTCTTTTCATGAAATGTTCTATTTTTTCAATAAGTTTAATTTTGTAATCATGTACATTTAATATAGGAATATTTTTTAATGATTAAATTGTATTGATTCAATATTTTTTGAAAATATAATAATAATATTAATGAATTGATATAATCAATAATCTGCAAAAGTGCTCAACCTGAGGGACAGGTCATGCAGTTCGAACCTATATGGAATCCCTGTCCATGGAGAATCTCAAGCCAGGGTTTCTGTGTATGCCAATGACATATCTACATTCATGTTGTGCTGCAGTAACATTGAGATGGTACAGAAGACACTTGAATAGTTCAAAAAGGTTATGGGAGCCAAGATTAACCGCAACAAAGCTTCTGGCTTCTGGTTAGATGCCTGGAAGAAGGTTGCACTTCCAAGGCCTTTTAGTTGAACAAATGGACCCATCCGGATTCTTGGAGTGTGGTTCGAGCCCGGTCTCCAGCTGAAGAAAAAATGATCGAAAGTAGAGGCAAAGGTCAGATCGACGGTTTGGACTTGGCTCCAACAGCTGTTGTCTGTAAAGGGTATTGCTGAGGCATGTGCCAGTTACATCTTTCCTCTTATCCTTTATCAATTGGCTGTACTTCCTCTCCACAAGGATCATAAGAAGGTACTCAAGGGCTTATTGGGACACCACAAGTTTGGTTTTCTTATGCTGTGCTTTGACAGAGGACTCAATTTTGAAGGGTAGTGTTAGGATGCCTGGCCTAGCTTTACCATCATTTCTCCTGTTTTCAGGGCTAAGCACTATTGAAATCCCTGGAATCAGTAGTGATTACTTCAAGAGTACTGGGCGACCTTGAAGATCATTCCTCAATCCAGTGACCTTTCCTGATCTTGTAGACTATTGTATCATGAATTAGCGGAGGTGTTCACAAAAGATTTTCTCTGTAGTTTTTCGGCATTTAAGTTACACTCTTTCTGGTCTTGGGTGACAGCAGCGGGTTATTTCAGTAACCCTGAGTTTTCTCTTACCTGGCATTTGATTCAGAATGTGCTATCTCTCAATGACATAGCTTTCAGAAGAGGCTGGATGGATTTGTTTGACTGTCATCAATGTGACCTTGGTTTAAAGGAAACACACCTTCTACCATTGTCCTCAGATGTGTTCATTCTAGGACTATGTCTGTGAGTTGATGGCTTGAATCAATCCCAATCATCTCATGTTTATTGATCTTGCATACATGTGCGATAATATGTCACCCCTGTTCTCTGAAATGAAATGGATGGTGTTTCTGATGTTGCTAACCATGGCAAAAATGGTAGTGTGGAAGTCACAGATGGAGGGAATCTTACAATACATGATACTGGTTGGATTCTTTGGGCATCAGCTCAATATGAATATCAGAACTGATAGAAAGTGTTTGTTATTGACAGGTTTCAGTGAAAGGTAGGTAACTATGGCGAGCATGGTTTGTGTGGACAGGGCTAACCTTGATGTTCTTTTTTAAGTCCCCTTAATCACAATGAGGTTGTTTCCTGTGAATCCTTCCCTTCACTATTTGTTTACCTAGTTAATGTAAGTGTGGGTCCCTGGCCTGTTCCCGGCATTCTCTTTTGTTATGATCCATGTTGCAATTCCCAAACTACCCAGTTTGTTTTTGTTTCCTGTTTTTCTATCTCGACTGGGTCAGTCTTTGATTGTCACACTATCATTTATTTTTCTTTCCCACTCTATTAGTGAGTGTGCTTCTTGATTCTATCTATAGACAGAATACAGCTGCCAATCTTATTTTTGAGGGGTGGATGGGTACTACTCAGATTTATTTAGTTTTTAGTTTGAATGTTTTGTTTTATTTTAATTTGTTTTTGGGGTCATCCCTTCCTCCCACATTTTATGTTCATCAAAAAATTTTTATATACTTAAAAAAAAAAAAAAGAAAAGGCATTTGAACTTTGTATCATGAGGAGGTCACAAAAGATCTTCTCGGCATTTAAGTTACACTCTTTCTGGTCTTGGGCGGCCTTGAAGATCTGTGAATATGTGTTATTGTGATATATGTTATTGTAGTATATATGTATATATAGGATTGAATAATGATAAAGGAATTCTTGTGGTACATGGGAAAATTATAATGAATAAATGGGTTGTGAATCTGATTAACTAAGTCTAGCATATTTACTGTTGACCAGCCTTACCCCACTTCTCCTTCAGCATTGTGCCACAATCGGTGTAAAAAAAATCAGTAATAAATAATCATTCCCAGCAAGATCGAAATCAACAGGTGTCCCATTTGATAAATGAATTTAAGTGCTGTTTATCTTTCAGGATCAAAACAACAGAATACTGGTCAGCATAACTAACCAACAGATCCTTAAATAGGAATGTTCTACCACCTCTAAACAAAGCACATATGGTCTTGCTTTCTCAATTTCCAGGAGTCACTATCAGAGAACAATTAGAAAAAGTTATTCTTGCAATCCAAAATGTTTCAACTTTAGATAACCCACAAAGAGGTGATAAGCCATAAAAAAAGGAAACAATCAGTCAATCAACATAATTCTTTGAGGAGAGAAAGAGAGATATACAGAGAGGGAAAGAGAGAGAAAAACGGAGAAATATAGAGAGAAAGAATAAGACAGAGAGAAATATAAAGACAAAGAAAAGCTGAAAGATAGAGAATGAGAAAGTGAGAAACACATAGAAATAAAGAGAGAAACACAGAGAGAGAGAGAGAGAGAGAAAGTAATAGATGGGTCCTCACTTCCAGAGTTGTCTCAAATAAATGAGACAAAACTTAAAAAAGAAAGAGAAAAAAGGTCTGAAAGCAATCTTACCTACTCAGTAAAGTGATCGAGCTTAGATTGCCTTTCATGGGGTATATATATATATATATATATATATATATATATATATATATAGACAAACCTGCCTAGGTTTCACCTAAATGGATTGCCAGGAAGAGCCGACTCTCCCTGACGATCCGTTTAGGTGAAACCTAGGGAGGTTTGTCTGGCTCACTAGGTTTATCTAGGTCTGCTCTATGGTTGTATTGAGCTCTTTTGTTAGTTGTTTACTCATATTGGGGATTTTTCTTTGGCCTTCAAACCTGTATCTGTGCGATTTTTTTCAACAGACTTTCATGTTTCTAGCTCTTTCTTTTTTTAAAACCTTTTTTTCCCTCGAGATTGATTTGATTATTGGCAAATCAAAAATTTGAGGGTTTTTCGAAACGAGTATAGTTATCTATATTTGTATTTATATATATATATATATATATATATATATATATATATATATATATACATACACACACACAAAGAGACAGAGAGAGAGCAAGAAAAAATTTCTTCTTGTACAAATCAACTACAGGATAAAGTCCACTCCAAAACTGACCAATTCCAGTAGATTTTAGAATATGCTCAATAACTAGTCTATAGACCAATATAGTCACTTCGACATGGTGCAATGGCTAGCATGGTTGTTTCACTAGATCAATTATGACTGAGTAAAGTGTTTGATCCTCACTAGGTGCTCCACACATTCAGCCTTGTGCCACATCTAAACTACACTTAGAAAATCATTTGAGTACATCAACATGGTGTAATAGTTTGCAAGCTTGTCTTGCTAGATTAATTAGACCCAGAAGGCCGTTAGATCCAAACATTCAGCCTTGTGCCACATCTAAACTTTGCTTAGTAAATCACTATATATGTATGTATGTATGTGTTTGTCATACCGGAAATTGTTACATTGTCTTTGACACTCAGAGGAGAAAAAGGAGTAGGGAAAGAGAATAAGGAGATAAGAAAAGGATGAAAAGGAAAAATAACCACAACATTTGTGAGCACACACATGCACAAAAAGGGAAAAAAAAATCAACATAATACCAATAATGAGAGCATCCCAACTAGTGAATTAATGATGCAAGAGATTCTGAAGTCACTTGGAGGCCATAGTTGAAGCCAATGGTGATTTTATTGAATAAATTTACTCTTTAGTATTTCAAGATATTTTTGTGTAATTTTTGTCAATATATCGGTTAAAATGTGATGTCAGCATTATTTTCATATTTGGGTGATTTAGACGACAATTTATCAATCGCACCCTACTACGTATACATATATATATATATATATATATATATATATATATATATATATATATAAAAGTAAAAAATATTCTAACCAATTTCATTTAGCAAAAATTTAGTAAATGTATTTGCATTGATAAGTCCAGGGAAAAACTACTTTCCCATGGACAAAATGATCATCTATATGAGGTAAATTGTCTTATCAAGTGATGGTGTTCAACACCATCAATTAATAAGACACCAGAAGTGTTGAAACAAAATGGCTATTTTTGTAGTGATTTTATAACATATTTATGTTATAATTTTTGAATAAATCATATTCGCTCTACTCTGTATTGAGCACTCTTTTAAGAATAGTATTTTTTGGTTATTGGAATTTATTCCGTATAAACCAATCCTATACTTGGGTGTATATATATACATATATATATATATATATATATATATATATATATATATATATATATGGGAGAACAACTAAATGAAATTGGTTAGACTATATGTATCCAAACACATTGAAATAAAAATTTAGTTAAAAATTTCAGTTTCCCCTCCCCTAGCTATATCAACATAAACATCACTTTATGAAGTCCTAAAGGACAAAAGGTGTCACCCAAAAAGATTTTTACACTTTATCATTAATTTCCCTTATGTGTTGATCCACACTGTATATATTTTCGATATTAGACATTCTTCCACTATAAATATAGCAAATTTTAAACAATGTATATATATATATTTATATTCATGATAAACATATACTTTTAAGTTATACTATATTTATGGGTAAAGGTATTCAATATAACATATATGGAAATGTAAAATTCGACACAGGTCAACACCAAGCTGCAACAGTCTGTTTCATGCTTAAATGCAATCTTCAAGCCTGGGTGTTGACCTCAGTATCCAATTTTATATTCATGTATATATAAACTTTTGAACTAGAGATTGGAAATTATGACCTGTTTTATACATATGAAAAGTTCCTTTGGAGTTCATTTGAAGTGGGATAAAAAGAATGTACATATATTTCATCTAATCCCTCACAATACATTTCAAATACACTTAATTTTGCCCTCTTCCTCACCTCTACCACACCTCACATCGTGCACTTATTCATTCATTTTTTTGTTTAGCTTTCATAAAATTTTTATTTTAAAAAATAATGCGTTAGGAAATCAATTGATCGAAATCACCTGAAGATACCAAAAGGTTAAAACCAAAGTAGCAGAAGTGGCTGATTTCTTAATTATATATATATATATATATATATATATATATATATATATATATATATATATATATATATATATATATATGGTGATAGACCATGGTGAGTGAGGAATGTACAACACATGCAGCTGGCATGAGGCAATTGTTAGTGAAGATTATCTGGTTGACCATGACTTCTGGTTAATGAGTTCCATCATGGCAGGCCCATGCAAAATTTAACATTAAATTGCCCAAGAGTTGACATTTAAAATCTACCAAACTAAACATAAATCTAATCCTCATCAGAAGTGTCAACCTATATATATCTTATGCTGTCATTACACTAGCATATATATATATATATATATATATATATATATATATATATATTGGTTTAAATATCATCTGTGAAATACATAATACAGAACCTGTAGAAATAAAACTACAGGCAGTTAAATGCTCCTCAGTGTAATATCATCAAATACTTCTTCAGGTTTTCTTGACATATTCTTATTGGATTCCTGCCAGTTTATGGTTGCCTTTTTTTCTACTCTTGTAAATGGAGAAGTAATACATATAAATCACTAAAGAGTGAAATATCTTCAGTGTCTTCTAATGTATACATCTACTGTAATAGCATTCTTTGTCTGTGTATCATCACCTTCAATGTCTCTCAGGTCAGTATGCAATAGACTAAGTTGTTAATGAATTCTCATCTTAGGAAATTTGATGAAGAGCAGCTTACCAGCAGAAAGCTGATGAGTTTTTCAAGTTGAGGACTTTAAATGGGGCACAATGAAATACAGCCTCACAGTAAACATTCTTGACTAAACATTACAATGCAGTGGGTAGAGTATTGACATCAAATGCTTTTAATACTAATGTCCATGGTATGAACAAAATGGAGTTGAACATGTTTAGAGATATAGTGAGATTGGATCTGGCTGGAGCACAGTGAGTTGTTCCTAGCTAGGACACAAAAAGGGTGGTAGGGGCTAGGAACATAATGAGGTTGGTCCTAGTTGGAGCACAAAGAGTTTAGTCCTGGTTGGGGGCACAGTGAACTTGGTTATAGCTGGGTGAACAGCGAGATTGGTTCTGATTGGTAGAACAATGAGGTTGGTCCTGGTTGATGGCACAATACTGGACCTAACTGGGGCACAACAAAGGTAATCCAGGTTGAAAGTACAATGAGAAATTGTTTATGGCTAGAGAGTAGGGAATGAAAATGGCCCTGTTTGGTGGCACAATGAGGTTGTTCCTAACTGAGGCACAAAGAAAGTGGTGCTGGCAAGGAACGCAATGAAGTTGGTCCTTGTAGGGAGGCATGGTGAGGTTAGTCCTGTTTGGAAGCACGATGAAATTGATCCTAGCTAATGGTACCATGAGATTTATCCAGGCTAGGGGAGCAATTAGGATAGTCATCAGTGGTGGCACAACAATGCTGTTCCAGACTAGGGGTACAAAGAAATTGGTCCTCATTGTGGTGAAGAACAACAACAAATTTGGTCCTAGTTGGGAGCAGAATTAAATTGGCTCTGGGTTTTTTTGTTTTTTTTTGCACAAAAAATGACCTTGTATCAGCTTTAATTTGATTAAACCCTGTAATGATTAGCATACTGGATTAGAAAGTTGTTGTTACCTGATCAGATTCTAACAGAAAACATGATAAAAATTAACGGAGATGTTTATCCCAATTTATAAGCTCATCAGGTGCCATGACAAATAATTATTCTTCATGGCATCTTTAAGGTCAGTTGGATTTATTTGGTGTTGCTCATTTCCTTTCCATGTAACATGCAACAGTTTGTACTGTATTCATACATATGATTGTTATTACAATATTTTCTTCAAGTTGTTAATGTTCCAGGCCTCTGTCATTATCACTACTATGACCTCACTTGATCAACCTGCCAAACACACCAACTCCAGGCCTTGCCAAGACTCATCTTCCTTCAAATTGCCTTCCTTACACATCCATTATAATGGCAATCAGATTCATGGCTTCACTATTACAGGCTTCTCTCAACATCACCACTATGACTTCAACAAATCTGTCAACCCCAGGCCTTACCAACAACACCCTTACACCAAATCCCTTCCCTTGACAACAGCAAATAAAGAACCATATATCAACAATTTTATCTTTTCAGACTGTCTCACAGGCTGCCTATTGCCATTTTCATTTGATCTCCCATTCGACCAGAATCCAGGAGAGACATTTCCACTCAATCAAGCCTCACTAATCCACTCCAGGCCTCTCTCATCATCACCAATGTAACACATCAACTCTAGGCCTTACCAACTCCACCTACACTCAAAATCACCACACCACACCAACAAAGACATCCAACTTGCATCCACTGAATTTTATAATTTACAAATTTGTTTTCTTTTTCTTTCCCCTCACCAGTGGTAGTGTTGTTTTGTTTGTTCTCCCATGCTACCATTGACATGTTTATAACATTAGTAAGCACAAACAGCTAAAATACTTGTGAAATCTTGCCAGCCTGCCTTACTAATTCTCTTCCCATTCTCTCTTTCATTTCAAACTGAAATTCCATGAGCAATGAAAAGCATTATTCTCACTGTTACTATTGTTTGTCTTAAAAGACAATTCTGTTTCATTCTAAAAATCTAATTGAACTGTTATTTTGCACTGACCATAGAAAATTGCTGAACGATAGTATGTTACTTATGAATTTTCATTGCTCAAAAATTACAAACTGATTTAATTTAGCTTTGTGAGTCAGTGACTTCTGGACAATCTCCTCACATATGAAGATGAGATCTGAAGCAGCATAAATGTGGTTCTAAGGAGGATGCTGAGGATAGCATTGCCCGAACATGTGAGTAACAAGGAAGTTTTGTAGAAAATAGAAGCAACATGGAAACTTATACTTAACTTCAGAAAGAGACAGTTAAAATTTCTAGGGTATATAATGAAGAAAGAGGGCTTGGAAAATTCGATACTCACAGGACTCATTGAAAGCAAGAGGGTCAGAGAAAAATAATGCATAATCTACTCAATGAGCTTAATGTATGGATGTCGGAACAGTATTTAGGAGAGATAACAAAAAGATAAAATTTATTAAGAGCTATGAAGAACAGGAAAGTTTGGAGAGCCATGATCAGCAACATTCTGAAGGGACAAAGTATATAGAAGTGTTGATTTGGAGCATGTCTGTAAGGGGTCCACAGATTCAAAGATTTTCATTGCCTATGTGTAATCGAAACCTATGAACAACTCAAGTACATAGAAAATATTCTTACTTTTGAGGATCACTGATTTCTTTATTTTTTGGGGGTCTAAAGTTTATGAAACAAAGATCAGTTACTTATAACAAAAAGTGTATAAGAAAAGCAATGTACATAAGCAAAAAAGGAAGTGATTATCCATTATCATTTAATCCTATATTTTTCTTTATTACATCAATGACAAGTACATTAGGCCAAAACAAGAAAAAATATATAACATACCATATATACTCGTGTAACATATAATCTCATGTATTGTGTGACCCTTAAATTTTCACTTATAAAAATTTTTATTTTATTGTGTATCATGCAAGTTCTTTTTTTGAGAGACCAAATTACAATACCTGATTTTCCCAACTCTACACTTGATTCATCTGGAGTACCCACACCTGATTTCCTCCCTAGAACTGAGGCTCTACTTAGTGAGATGTGTATAATCCCATTGATGGTATTGGACATCATCTCTAAATTAGACTCTCATAAAGCAAGCAGTGGTGACAAGATACCAACCATAGTCCTAAAGAAATGTGCTTGTCAGATGGCTCTAGTTCTCTCCAAACTATATAACTATTTCCTTGCTGACTCTTGCTTTACAGCCTCTTAGAAGTCCTCATTTGTTGTCCCTGTTTTCAAGAACTCTGAAGACCCTTCTGACCCATCTAATTACTGTCCTATCAGTCTTCTACTACACTTCAGCAAACTCTTTGAGGCTTTAATCAATGCCGAATTGGTTAAGCACCTTACCTTCCATGATCTACATCCTATAACTGCTATAACTGAATTTCTATACCAAGCTCTTGTTAATAACGGCAAAGCTCAAGCTGTGGCTCTAAATATCTCTAAGTTGTTTGATAGGGTTTGGCATGCAGGCCTTCTTCATGAGCTTCAGGGATACGGTATTACAGGACAATTATTTGATTTAATCCAATCATTCCTGTCAAATCATGAAATGAAGGTCGTCCTGAACAGGTTCTCCTCCAGTTTCTTTCATACAAATGCTGGTGTTCTCCAAGGTTCTATCCAGGGTTTCACACTGTTTCTGATCTTCATCAATGATCTTCCTGATGTCACTAGTTCTCAAGTAGGTATCAACACAGATAACACTACCATTTACTTCTGTCTCAATAATAAATCCAGCATTGCTGACAAAGTTAACCTGTCCATTTTCCTCAAAACGGACCTCCAATCTGTGGCTGACTGGAGCAGGAAAGGGCTTGTAAACCTCCAAAATTAAACTACTTTTGCCTCCTATCAACATGGCTGATACTCAACTCTCTGTGCCTTTTTAGTCTCACATTTTCCACTGACCTGAAGTGGAACAACTACATTGAATCAATAGCTTCATCTACAAGGAAACAGGGTTCTTTGTGCAGTGACAGAAGGTTTTTCTCATCTGAGTTCATACTTCAAATATACAAATCTACCATTTGTCATTGAATACTGTTGCCATACATGGTCTAGTGACCCCGCTGTTCATCTTGAGGTTCTCAACAAAATCCAAAGATGGTTATGCAATGTGATAGGTCCTAACCAAACAAAATCCAAAGAAGGATCTGTAATTGGTTGAATTGGCTTCTCGATTTCAGACACTTCTCTCACAGACATGATGTGGCTTCCCTCTGTCTTTTTTCTACAAATATCTTCATGGCAACTGCCCTGACAAGCTATTTTCAACGGTGCCCCAACTGCATGAATTTAAGCATGCTACTAGATTGGCATCTTGGTCCCACCCTTTCACTGTTGAAACAGTTAAATGTAACCGCCTCTTCTACTCCAATAGCTTCTTATCTCACACTTCTCAACAGTGGAACTCCCTTCCTCTCACTTGCTTCCCTGATAACTATAATCTTCAAATATTCAAATGTAATGTCAATAGACATCTTCTTATGCCTTGATCTTGATCTTTACTCCATCTTCGAGTTAAATAAGTTAAAAAAGTAAAGAGAATGATAAAATATTGCAAGTACAGTGTAACCCGGATATAAGAGAGTTGTCGGGACTGGAGAATAAGTCTCTTATATCTGGGTTTATCTTATATCCGGGTTTGGTCTAATTCATATACATTAACACAGGCTCTAATTTGGGAACAGAGAAAATCGCTCTTATATCCGGGTCTCTTATATCCGGGTCTCTTATATCCGGGTTACACTGTAATGCTATACTCACTGTATAAACATATACTGCCATAAACAACCAAACAAGAAACATCTAAATATCATAAATGTAAACAAAGGAAAACATGCATATTTACTATGTTTGTAGTTTATAATAGGATAATAATGTGGATATTACATTCGTTATTATTGGATACAGTCAAATAAAACATTAGTGTTATCAAAATCATGTTTATTTTAAATACAGCTGTACTTTTTGACGACAGTAATGGATATTGTAACAATATGATTTCTTACACGTCTTTAAAAGATAAGGAGATAATTTCTGTTTTTTTTAAGTCCACTTAGTTATCTGAGTTTCCTAGGAATTTTGTCACCAGTCCATCTTTGAGTAAACTTAAGTGTCAGTGTTTTGGAGGATTTATGTCTACAGCTACCTTTGATTTGGGAAACATAAAAATTTTATCAATGATTTTAGATAGTAATAAAAATAGTTTTTTGAGGAGGTCTCAACATTTCCAAATGGGGTGATGAGACCCCAGGATTATGCATATATGCAGAGAGAGGCAGAAAGTTGTGAAAAAAGTGAGTCCAGCCATGAGAGAAGTAGGTAAGTGACCAGATGAGATAGCAGCCAGTGACAGAAGCACTGGTAGTGAGGAATCAGGAGTTACTGAGCTCAAAGGCCAGTGAAATTAGGGAGATTGCAGTTCAGCTGAAGGGAAAGATAGCTGGCTAAGTGAGAAATAATATTCCTGTGAACTCCCAACCAGTGTCTTTAAAAACATTTGTTGTCACTAGTAATATTTGTTGAGTGCAATGATGGCTGAGATGACAAACTTGTGCACATATCGAGTTCAGTGTATATGCAAATACAATCAAATTTGGATGTCATCACAGGTGCAGTGAACAACGAATGATCGGAAAAAATTGTCACAATTATGCCATGAATGGCATCACAATATATAATTTGGTCAACAGCATACGGCTAATTTTATATCTTGTGTATGATATGTAGGACTAATTTTATATCTTGTGTATAATGTGACCCCCTTAAAATTAGAAAAAGTCGCATGATATGCGAGTATATACAGTATTTAAATTTGAACATATTTAAATTTACTTAGAAAGTCTTGCTTCAATATTTCAGAAAAAATAAGTTGAAGACTTTTTTTCTTTATCTAGAACTTGCAAAATTAGTGTTCGACATTAAAATTTTACTGCACAACATATTTTTCTTGTGTGCACCTTAAGGGAGAACGCCGATGTTATCCTTAGCTTGAAAATTTTTTATGGAACGATATCACCTTCAAATCTTTTGCAAGTTCATGTCTTGTTTCTGCTCATCTTCCTCCATTTCCCATCAAAATTTCTTCCGGTTCAGTTTTCATAATCAACTTTGTCTGTTCTTGAGCTAAAAGAAAAATGATTGCTTTTAAACTTCAGAAGCTATTTTCTTCACATCCTTTCACATATTGCACCATAGCCATAAAACCCAGTTATCTATTGATTCCAAGTTCCATGGCATTTTTCAGTAGATTGAATATGAAAAGTAAACAAGTGCCAAATGGTATTTTATATTTTATTCCAATTTTCATTAAAATAAAGTCAAATTAGCACTTTTCAGTAAATAATTCATATAAATCCTGAGGACACCAACAATGAAAATCTGAGAAAGACTAATAATTCTATAATAGTTCTTGGACTGCAAAGGAAATATTTGTCGCAGATTAATTCCACAATGAAGAGGACAAATCACTGTAAGTTTAGACTCAAATATCAGGGGCAGAAAGAAATGTCGAAATCTCAATTCACAGGTACTATGTCACAAATTACAATGCACGTAACCAGTCAGAAAAATAATTCATCCACTGATAAGCACGGTAGCCAAAATATGCAAATTTTGTCTGTGATCCCTGATTCAAGAACATCAACTGCTTTTATTGACCAAACATTTTTTTCATTCATTGACAGCTGGGAGAAGGCACACAATATTAGTATATCTAAAATACTTTTATGGCGACTGCTACAACTGATTTGTTTCTAATTTGAATATTCTGATTTCAGGATATCATGCAGAATACATGCCCTTTTTTTTGGCAAGTACCTTACTTTTTCACCTCATTTTCTGTCATAGGATATACACAACATGCTATTGCTTGGTTTGACAAGGTAATTTGCCGTTTTCTTCGCTATAAATTCTTTAGACATTTCCCTAACCTCATATAACATATATATATATATATATATATATATATATATATATATATATATATATATTGACATCTTTCTGGTATCTTTTTTTCTGTCCAAATCCATCAATTTGTTTTGTTCATGTTAAGTCTCACAAAAACTCTATATAAAATTCAATATTTATTTTCAATTTTTCTGGTTGAATTGTTCACCTATATTGAATATGTTCAATTATTGTACATAATTAGGTAACAATAAAATTTGTAGTTTATATAAAGACTACCTTATTAAAATTGAGATGTAATAGAGTAGGGACCTTGTATCATAGATCTGGTGGGTGGCGAATGTGGACCTTGCACCAGCCCTGTGTGTGTGTGTGTGTGTGTGTGTGTGTATAAATAAATATATATAAATATTATATATATCTGTTCTCAATATATATATATTTATATATATATATATATATATATATATATATAATTATATATATATATATATATATATATATATATATATATATATATATATATATATATAAAAATATATATATATGAAAACTATAGCACAATTTATTTTTCTTGTGATAACTTTCTTTTATTTTCAACAGCAAATGATTATATTTCACATTTATTTTAGTATTTTCATATGTACAAATCTCATTGAAATATTTACAGATTTTTTTCATATAATTTTTAACTTTATTAACTGTTAAATTTTCACAAGTTTTTCAAATAGAGCACAGCATTTCTAAGAAACCAGGTTGCCATTTTAATGATTTTTCTTAACAATTTTTCCTTAATTTTTTCAATTTTTCTGATATTATTCTTGTTGACAACAGAATAAAAATATTAAACATCCAACTGGATTTTGCATACTTTGTTTCAAATCAATCATTTATGATATATATATATATATATATATATATATATATGTGTTGTGTGTGTGTGTACCTGTCAAGAACATTTATGATACACACATCCAAGTTTAAAAAAATAAAACACATAAAAAATAATAGAACTCCTCATCAAGAACAAAAAAACATCCCAGCATAAAGAGAACACTCTAGTCTCATAGGTTAAATAAAGTGTTCAGTTTGAAATCCTTAGAAGATTACCCTGATCGACAAATACCTGAAGAAAACCAAAGGACACAACAGCCAAAACATTATGATAATAACAACAACGATGAGGACAATAATGTAAATAATCAGCATATGTTGTAATGTTTTCTTTTTTGCACTAAGGTCATTGAAAAGGTTTGTCTTAAACCAAAGAATAATTGATGGTTTTGTTTTTTACAGCTTATCAACCCTTTGTCAGTTATTTAAAGCCAAAATATTTTAGGAGTTGTAAGAATAATTTTTTTTTTTTTTGGCGAATGAATATTGCATTAATAAATTTTTTTAGAGTAACATTAATTTTTCCAGATACAAGTTTACTATCTACACTATAGCTTGAGGGAAGAGATGGATTCTTACCTTTCCTCAGGGTATTTGCCCATAAGTGAATGTAATGAACTAGACTGGAATTTGAACTCTGGTTTCCAGTTTCTCATTCTGAGCCATGATTCATTACACCACTTGCACATCCAGAGAAATTGATGTTCTTTTTTTTATGCACATATAGATGTATTAGGAGAATGCAGAGGGAACTTTATGTTTTTGTTGTGTCTTCAGGTTCAATAATGGTTTCAAAAAGAACAGTTTATTCACTATGTCCTTATACAAATATAAGACTTTGTTAATATAAAAATGTGACTTTAAAAAATTCATGACAACAGTCAAATCAGTCAAAAATGCTGCCATATATATTAGGTTGGTGCAAAAATAATGACGTAATAATGTCGTTTTTCGACGTTAAAAAATACGTCAAAAAACAACATTATTACGTCATTATTTTTGCACCAACCTAATAGTTAGGAGCTGCCCAGTCTTCACTTTCCAGTCTCAATAGAGTTCAAAAGCATCTCGCTGTCCTTGTTGGTGATGAATTATTTTCTATCCTACAACCCCTTCCTTACAGATGAAATCACAAGCCTCATGCTGCTCTATTGCTATTTCCATGAAAGACGCTCAGATAAACTATATTCATTAGTTCCAACAGTACTAACCTTCATGACTAAGACTCGCTATGCCACACACATCATAGCAAACCACCCTCATTCCTTTTGTATTCCATTGGGGAGATGTAAGTTCCACTTGAGCAGCTTTTTCCCACAAACTGCTGTTTTGGGGAACCAACTCCCAAGAGGATGTTTCCCCAATCACTACAATCTTCAGCTATTTAAGTCTAGGGTCAACTGTTATCTTCCCCTACATATCCTCATAAATTATGTTTCTTACTCTGTACAAGGCCCAAGTGCCACTTGAGGTAGAAGGTTACAGAGTGAACATCATTGTCAAAAAAAAAAGACACTACTCAAAGTGTCTTGAAGTGGCATAATGGCTGGGGAGCTAATTTACTCCTCAATGGCTGCTCTACACATGTAGATTCATGGTTCCAAACGTGGGGTGCAATTTGTTTTTAAGTGGGGCAATTCAAGAATGAGTTATTAACAGTGAATCTTTTTCTAGTGAGTCTGTGTAAGTTAATACATATGGTGCATATACAGTATGTCTACATAAAAATATTTATGCGTATGTATGTACAAGTTTAATTACGTATTTACTGCATATATATATATACATATATATATATTTTTTTTTTAACATTTTCTTGCATATGTGTATGTATGTACATGTGTAATTATGTATGAACTGCATATATATATATATTATTTTTTTAACAATTTCTTAGTAATTTCTTCCTCAGTATTTCAACTGTTCTTTCCTTTTTTTATATTTCTGTTTCATGGGTGCCATATTCTTTGGAAGCTAGTTTAGACCATTGTTAATGGCCTTTTAGGTTTCCTCCACGTGAAAAGGAGTTCACTTTTTAAATAATAAGAATTATATGTCACAGGCTGGGGTGGCATCAGGATTTTAGAGATGCTTACGTGGGGCATGACCACTGTGCTAGACTAAAGTAAGCTTAATAACTAGCTAGCTTAACAGACTATTATGGTTGTGTAATGAGTTTGATCCTCATTGGGTACCTGACACTTGCGATCTAAGATTGAGCTAATTTTAGTAAGTCGCTAACCTAGTAGGCCATCACGATTATGTAATATAAGGAATAGGACCACAAATAAATTGTTACTAATCATCAGAGACAGCTTTTTCATTTTTTTTTTAATTACTTTGCTCCAAGAAAGGCAATAATGCCACTAAAGCACAAGAGTGAAAGAGAATGAAAAGATTTGAGAAGAAACTGGAAACCTAATCCTAAACAGGGAACAAGCAATAAACTTCCAATCTGTTCAGAAAAACAGGGAAGAGTGTGAACCAGGCAATAGGTGAACCTGTCTACTCCAATAGAAGTCATGTTGAAAGCAAGAAAAGCAGGGGAAAGCAACAACCCAATCAATCTGACTAAATGAACAGTAGACCAACAAAGGGGAGGGTGGTAAAAGAGAAAGAGGCACTTAGAGTAACTCAGAGACAGGAAGTTGTGGAGAAACATGATCACCAACATTATGAAAGCACATAAAATAAACAAAAGAAGTGAACTTGATGATGTAGTGTAGGTAGTGTAACAATTATTCATGTAGAAAGTAGAATTGTCATCCTAGGTTAAAATTCTGTTTCAATCACAGTTATTGTTAGTCATGTTTCCACTGGACTACTCAGTCCAGGGATTGAACCCACAATTTCACACCACTAAATTCAGAACCAACATTTTAATTGATTAGACTATTGTCCCATAAGACAAGAAGAAGACCTGAGACGTGATAAAAACAAAAATAAGGATATTAGTATCGGTCTATATTTCTGAGATGAGGTATTATGCACATTATTTACATTATTCAGACTATTGTCCTCATCTTTGTTGCCATATTTATTACAATGTCTCGTCCATTGTACACTCTGGCCTTCTTCAGGTGGTTGGAATGTCGAACTGAACCCTTTATTTTGCTCACTGGGGTAGACTGTTCTAGTTCCACGTGCCATGTTTAATGGATGTCAGTTATCAGTTATCTCCTGTTAATTTCCCTCTGAAAGTTCTCCACTGCCTTAACTGGGTATTGAACTCACACTCTTGTCACTGGATCTAACCAATGCCTTTATCCACTGTGCCATGTGTCCTTAAGGATATCAGAATGTAAATAATGTAAATAAACTCATCCCAGAAATTTTAGTCATCTTATTATCTTTTTGTACTGTAGAGAGGAAGATTTCCTGAAATTTTATATATGAACTTCAAAATGAAATATAGCCATTTTGCCATATGAACATTTAAAATTGTTATTAAAATCAATGTTCAACAAAATTAACTTGCTGACCATGCAGTATATGATTCACAGTAGGAAATATAGAGATTTGAATCAAATTTAATATCCATCAAGAACCTTATATCTAAGAGGGATTGATCTGTGGTGACCCCAATATGTACTAGGCCTGCTCTAAGAGATACCAAAGTAAGCTTTGTACTCGGTGTCACATCAGAACATTGTAAGAGCTATTAGGTTGGTGCAAAAATAATGACGTAATAATGTCGTTTTTTGACGTATTTTTAACGTCAAAAAACAACATTATTACGTCATTATTTTTGCACCAACCTAATAGATACCTAAGAAGGTTGACCTAGAATGTAATCTCATAGCCATCAAGTGCAGAATCAGACCTCAAAGAACACTGGTAGCTGTGGTGACATAAAAACAGTTCCACTGAACTTAGGTTATACACACAAAAAACAACTGGATGACACAAAGTTATATAAACAAGTGTCTCTGATAAGAGAGTCCCTCACATGTTCACATGAAGTCTTTGAAACCACATACCCTCCACAGCTGATTTTAATTTGACAGAGTCCAGAAGTAAATTAACAATTATTTTATATATATAAAGATTTAGTTTCTAATATTATTATCAGATATTACTAACATAACGTTATAACCATTTACCCCACAATAAGGCGTCTCATCATCTCTCCAGTTTTCAGCAAGCATTAAAAAACTAAGAAACAAGGTCAGATTAAAATCTACTTCCAATTCACAATCACAAGTGTAAATGCATTCTTAATTGCCATATCTGTGCAAGAGAATATAAGACCCTAGAAGGGCTTAAAAGCCACGTATGTGCTACAAATATTTGAAGATGGAACAAGCGAAGACATTGCACTAAATCAAGTTGCAGGGATCAATTGAGTAATACTTTAAATAAAGAGGTAACTTAGTACTTTCACTATCACTCACCTCACTCTTCTTTAACTCTTTACTTCTGGAAATATTTACAAAACTTTTACAAAGGCATTTGTCCCAACTTTAATTCTTTCTTTCCATCTTTCTTTTCCATGTTATTATTTACTAAACTTAATTTAGTAGGATCTCCAGTGGTATCAAACTCTCTATTCGGTAGTAATGCTTTGCTTTGCGGAACCGTCTCCCTAGAGGATGCTTCCCCGGTCACTACAATCTTAACCTGTTCAAGTCTAGGATTAACTGTTTTCATCCCCATACATCTCGATAAAATATGCCTTATAATCTGTAACCCTCTACCCAGAGTGGCTCTCGGGTATTGTACAAAGTGCACATCACTGTAAAAAATAAAAGTCAACTTGACTAGTCTAACTCATTAACCATTAACCGAACTTGAGGTGCACTAAAATACAAAGTATAGCTTAGTTTTGATGTACAACCATAAATGTATAGCACCCAATGAGGATCGAACTCACTACTCAGACTAGCACACTGATAATTACTTCATCTTCTGGCGACTACATCTTTTCCACGTCATGCATAGAAAACAAAAAAGAAATAACATAGACGACACTGAATGATTATCATCAGGTAAAGTGAAATCAGCGTACAGTCAAAAACCCTGGTCTATTGCATTCACATTTGCACCAATACCCTCGAGAAAGGATTGAATCCATTTTTTTATACCTCTAGCTAGTAGTTAAATAGAAGAGTAGACTTTGTACTCTAGATTTGAGTATCAGCTTGTATGAAAGGGCATCTATGTAGTTGGTGCAAAAATGGTGGAAAATGTAACGGAAAACCATTCAAGTAGATATCATAAGAAATCATAGAACTTCACAGACAATAAAGGAACGAAGACTGTGGAGAGCCATGATCACGTACGTCCTGAAGGGACATGGCATTAAAAAATCTAACTGCTCTTAATTTATATCCGAATAAAAGGCAACAGGAGAATATTCCACCGTCTTTCTGGAATAAATCTAAGCAATTTAAAGATAATAACGAAACGATGTCTATGGAGAGCAGTGATGACTTACATACTGAATAGACAAGGCATTAAAAAATCTTCTAATTCCTCTTAATTCATATCCGAATAAAAGGAAACTGGAAACTATTCCAACTTTATAGAATAAATCAAGTCAATTAACAGATAAATAAACGATGTCAGTGGAGAGTCATGATCATCTACCTCCAGAAGAGACATGGCATTAGAAAATCTTCTAATTCCTCTTAATTCATATCCGAATGAAAGGAAATAGGAAACTATTCCATCTTTATAAAATAAATGAAGTCAATTAACAGATAAATAAACGATGTCAGTGGAGAGTCATGATCATCTTCCTCCAGAAGAGACATGGCATTAAAAGATCTAATTCATCTTAAATTCATATCTGAAGAAAAGGCAACCGGAAACTAATCTGCTATTTTTCTGGAAGAAAACCAGGGCAATTTATAGATAATAAAGAACCGACGTTTGTGGAGGGCCGTGATCACATACATCCTGACGGGACATGGCTTTAAAACATCTTCTAATTCCTCTTAATTCATATCCGAATAAAAGGCAACAGGGAAACTGTTCCATGTTTCGGAAATAATCTTCTAATTGCTTTGAATTTATATCTGGATAAGAGGCAATAGGAAACTTTTCCACTCTCTTTTTGAAAGAAGTCAAGCGACATGGCATTTAAAAAAAAAAAAGGAAAAGAAAAAAAGAAAGAAAAAAATTTCAAACCAAACAAATGTATTTTTATTTATGTTCTTTATAGGTTACATTAATTTGGTTTTTCATAAACTTTATACACGTGTTGTGTTTAGAAAGTATGGTGTTCAATAAGCGACATTTCCCAACAGGTTTTTTGCATATTTTCTGGTTACAGTAAAAACTGTGGTTATAGTTATCATAGCAGTAATAAACACAAATTTCATAAACTATTAACTCACTTCCTACATAATGTAAGAAAATAATTTTCATGCCAAATCTTTTGTCATTCTCGCTATTCCGTGGTAATCAGTTATGTACGATGCGTGATTCACAATTAGGCGATCATGTATCTTTTGACGAGGCAGATTTTTTCCTACAGTAGGTTGCCATTTATTTCTGCGGTAAACCAGTTGCCATCCAAGACTATTCTGCTATTTACCCATAACTAGGGGGAGAAGAAGAGGATTCATACCTTTCCCAAGGATATTAGCACCTAAGTGAATGTAATGGATTCGACAAGTATTCGAACCATGGTAATAAATAAGTAAATAATAAATAAATCCGGATACATGACAATCTCACACATATTTTACACATGATACTATGTGCTAAATACCAAATAGAGAGAACATAAAAGTGATATGAGCATAATCTACATGCAGTATTGGAAAATGAAAGCGTAAAACTGCTCTGGGATTTCGCTATGCAATGAGATATTTAATTGGTGCAAGAAAGCCAGACATCATTAATATCCAGATGGAAAACAATGTCGGATCTTCAATATAGTAGTAGCAGTGGACATACGGTTAGGCGAGAAAGAAAAGAAAAAGTGGCAGAAAAGTAACATGATTTGAAACATGAGATTGCTTGCTTCATTTGTTTTTGACAGCTTATCAACCTTCTGCAGGTTATTTAAAGCCGGAAAATATTTTGAGAGTGTAATAATCTTTTTTAGAGATAATAATGTTTTAGTAATACAAGTCCTACTAATTAACCCAAAGCTGGGGAGAAAAGATGGATTAATATCTTTTCCCATTCGTGCACAAGTGAATATAACGGACCCGCGTGGAACTGGAACTCGGCTCTCCGATTTCTAATTATGAGCCGTTATCCGTTAGACTGTTGTAGCACATCAAAGCTTACAGTACTTGGTATTCCCAAGTGACACCCATCTAAGTACTGGCCAGGTTTGACGTTGCTTAACTTCAGTGATCGTACGAGAACCGGTGTTTCTACGTGATACGGCTATAAGCCATTGAAACATAAGATAACACGCTTGTGGGGGTTTAAGAAAGTAGTTGTTCTTGTTTTTATGGTTTCTCGTGAAGCTGTGACAGACAAAATAAAAAAAAATTACTGGGTAAAATTGTGATTATGATTCAAAATGATATGCTTCATAAAGGAACGATACTTTGGACAGTCAGAATTTTGAGGAAGTTTTTGTTGGTGCAAAGCTATGAAGAAATGACAGAACTGTCCGACAGAAATTGTCATTTGCCATGGCAAGCTGCTGATCGTTAAATTATCGCGGAAATTAAATGCTTGAGAATAAGAAGATGGAATTATTATTAATCCCAGTATGATTCTGCTTGTCCCTCCCTTCGTTAGTTAGTTCTTAAGTTCGCACGACCGTTATGCCCTGCCAATATCCCATAAATAATGGACTATTCTGTTTTTGAACGCGTGAAAAGACGGAATTGACATATCATAGACGCTACTTGCTTACAGTGGGGAAAAAGAAAGAAAGAAAAGAAAAGAAAAAAGGGATGAAAGGAAATAGGGAAGAAAGAAAAAAGGAAGAAAGAAAAAAGGAAGAAAGAAAAGGAAAGATTTAACGTCTGTTTCAGTAAAATGGAAAGAGTTTTCAATTTTAAATCTTTTCATTTGTACCCACTTCTTAAAATAACAATCAGTATTCATATTTATGGTTGTTAAGCTCAAATATTTAAGGACGTGACAGGGGAATTTCTATGGATATTTTATTGTCATAGAGCTCGCCATGAGCTTATTGAATTCAGTCATTAACTTGTTGCGGATGTGTGATGTGCTTTGGAGAGGAATAGAAGGTTTGAATTATCAGAAGGCTTAAAATTGTGTGTGTTCAATAATCTTCTATCTACAACAATTAATACAAGACAGAATAATGATTCATAAATATATTGTTTCAAAACGCAACAATTGAATTTATTAGTGTTTGGTGTACAAGCATAAGAGCTGAAGGTGTGATAGCATTATGTCTCTTAGATTTGGAAATATTTGTATTTGAGCTCATAAAATGAAAGGAATTATTAAACTGTAGTTTAGAAGAATAAAGTTCCTTTAACATGTTTGGAATTGTGAGTTGTAAAGTTGGTAAAAGTTCAGAAGAGATTTCAGAGTTCGTACTTGCGTGAATGTTGGTAATGGTCTTTAACGTCTGACTGCATTAGTTAAGACGGGAGTTCTTGAAGATTACATCTTGGTAGCAAAATATTCATACAAAAATGTATAAAATGTGGCACAAGGCCGAAAAGGGGGTTGGGGGAATGACGGTCTTCTTCTGTCTTACATCTAAACTTAGCTAGTCTCAGACATGGACCCAAACACACCAACAATGTCCCAATCACCAAAACAACACATTCACTCCTACTATTTCACTCAAGGAAAAAGAAACAATATTTATTTATACGATATGTATAAAATGTGGCACAAGGCCAAATAGGGGGTTGGGGAATGACGGTCATCTTCTGTCTTAAATCTAAACTTAGCTAGTCTCAGACATGGACCCAAACACGCCAACAATGTTCCAATCACCAAAACAACACATTCACTCCTGCCTTTCTTACTACGTCCACCATAATACCTCAGATACTCTATGAAAGTCCTAACTAGTCCCCTTATGTACAAATATTGTTCGTGGGGAGAGGGTCATAAAATAACAATTTTTAAAAAGAACCCCAAATGATTATGTACAAGGAAAAAGAAACACGAGGGAGCTTAGACGTGTTCTGTTTTTATAATTTTGTTGTACCACGTGACAGGTTCAGATGGAGAACGCGGGAAAACAGATTTGTCGCGTGCAGGTGGTTTGATTGGTCGAAACTGACCAATCAGCAAGCTAGATTGAAGGTGTTTAACCAATGAATGCTTGTTATATATTTTGTAAGATGGTGATGGTGAAAATTACAACAGGAATAGTGCATTCCCTAGCAGGGGTTAACTGGCTTTTTGTAGAAGATTCCACAAACTTAAGAATTAAGATTCATCAGAAAATTCAAGTAGAAAAACCATGAATATTTCACGGGTAAAACCAAGAATGACTTTCATTATTTCTTATCTTAATTAATTGGAGGTTAAATGTTCATGCTTTGTTTTAATGAATGGAGATGGGCTACAGCAGATCTCCCGTCCAATATCACAGATTTTTTTGTTGGCTGACCTTCACCTGTTCGGCATGTTACCTAAAGAGTTAATGCAATGTACGTTATTCTTCTTTCATGATTGGTGTCGAGAGTTTGTTTTTATAGTTTTTAAGGGTGAGGCAACCAATGAGGAATGAAAGTCACAGCTAGATGCCTGTGAACGCTCTCATTGGGAGACGGTCTGTACGAACTGGGTTAGCCGACCTAAAGGTATTTCGAGCTATGCTTTACCTGCAAGACTATTGTTGCTTTTACTAAAACCTGTCACCATATTGCGTACATTTGACAATAATGCATGTGTCTGGTAGACATTTTTGGGCTTCGTGTAACCCAACGTCATTTTCTGGGTGCCCAGCTATGTCACTTAATAATTAGTTTGATTTGATTGATTCTCGAATAACGTAGGTACCTCCAATAATTCGCTAAAAATCAGTAGCATAATGATAAAAGGTCCGAAACTTAATAAAAACAATGTTTCATCATTAAAATGTTTATGTTATTAAAAGTGTTATAGACAAGCGTATAGTTGCAAGAAAGAAATACGACAACAGCAGAAATAGGTTTACATGGTTTATTTCAACAGGAACGTGAGGGTTTGGGACAGCTACCTTGTGGTGTAGTTCATAAGTCGGCTTCGGATCTAGGTCGATCTCTCATAGTAGTTCACACATGTTGACGGTGGTTGATGCTCCCCTGCTGAGAGGTGCTGACCGTGACAGGTCTCTTCACTGGCCACCTGTTGACTGCCCGTTGAACTTCCGTGTGACCCCTTTTATAGCGTTTTTTTATGGCTTAACAGGCTCGAAAAACGAAGCGAGTATAATTAGGAGGGAAGCATTTTTATTGGACGAAAAATAGAACACTTTAAATATTATTTTATTTTTCGACCGGAACACGTGTGTCGGGAACATTTGTAAACGAGGATAATCGTCATTTTGTGACGGGGCTTTGTCCCGTTCACATCCGGCTCTCGCTCTTGAGTATTTGCCTGTAAATCGGCCGAGATATGTCTTATTTTATTTTATAACAAAAAGAAAGAACAAAGTATTTTTAACGTGTTACAAACACATTGTGTGTAGTGTAGTGTACACACACTGCATTTTATTTTTATGTGAATAGTTACAGTACACAGCAACAACGATAATTTATGTTTGTTATTCTTGTAATAAAAACAAAAAACTAAAGGAGATAAAAAGAAAGAAACGAAGGAAAGTCTCCATTAAAGAATAATAGCAAAAAGCACACGAAAAAGAGAAAAACAAGACATTAGAAAGTTTTTTCTTAAGTATAAAGAAGTAAAAAGATAAAGAAAGCTATCGCAAAATATGAAAAACAAAAGAAAACATCGAAAATGAAACGAAAATAAACATTTTTCTTAGTGTACAATGCAGTTAAGTCTCGTTTGTCTCCACCGTCACAGCTTTTTATTTATTTATTTATAAATAATAATGGTTCAAGCTTACATTTATTTGCAGTAATTATGGTGTTCCGTATGTGGAAAGCAGGTAAACGTTATTCACTGTTGGCTACGGTTGTCGACTTTGTTTGTAAACAAACATGCTCCAACCTAACAACGAAATGAAACATGTGGGGAACTGCACATCAGATATTTCTAGCTTGCATAATTTTTAAACTCAACTGAAAAAAAAAAAAATGAAAAGTAAAAGAAAATGATGGAACGTGACACAAACCACAAGATTTTTTTTCTTTTTTGTTGTTGTTGACATAAATAAATTGTTTTGATACATTAATCATTGTTGGCAAGTACGAAATTAGGTCAGTTCTTTGGCAAAGTTTTACGTAACTGAAAAAAAAACAAAAAAACAGTGTGACACCGTAATTATGTACACTTTGGTCCAGAAAAGATTCTTGAAAATTCTTAGCCCACTGTTTAATATTCAAACCAAGCAACTCTTAGATATCAGGTTCGATGTTACTGCTCCCCGAGCCCATTCGGTTTGGGTGGGGGTGATTAGAGGCCCCGGGCAGTGCTTTGTGATTCACGCTATCTCATCAACATTTACTTTTTTCTATTAGGTTGGTGCAAAAATAATGACGTAGTAATGTCGTTTTTTGACGTCAAAAAATACGTCAAAAACGACATTATTACGTCATTATTTTTGCACGAACCTAATACCTACAGTACGTTAAAAATCAAACTAAGTACAACTGACTATTAAAGGATGAAAAATTTTCAGGGATTTTGACGTTGTCGGAGTTAGCTCCTCCTCAGCTCCTTAACCCTTCACCAGGGGTCTCTCTCTTCCCTGGCTATAAATACTGGCTGACCCTTCGCCTCGATCTCTTTTTTTCCTCAGGGTGGTGTAATGGTTAGCAAGCTTCTCTCGCTAGAACAATTACGACTGTGTAGTGAGTTCAATCCTCACTGGGTGCTCCATACTTTCGGCCTTGTGCCACATCTGAGCTAGGCTTGGAAAATCCCTTTTTTTTCCTCAGGCCTTCTGCCCAAATTCTGGGAACACGGTAAGAACAATACACGTACGTACGAACACTCACCACAACACACGCACTCAATGTAACTATGTGGTTGTAACTTGTTGTTAATTTGTTTACATATATTTATCGGTCTTGTTTGTTTCCTTTGGGCTTAATTAAAGTTCAACTTTCTGGTGTGGCTGGACTGGCTAGCAGGAAATTCTACCCACATGTGTTCTTCTACAATAATACTTATCGCACCCAACGGCCCGCTACAACGTCATTCTGGGATCTTTTTTGTGTCCAAACCCGTGAATTTGTTTTTCCAAAGGTAAATCTCAAAAAAAAAAAACACTATACGAAATTCGGTATGTTTTATTCATAATATTAAATGTGTTAAATTCTTCAACTTTTATCAAGAAAAATCTCGGTTTGATGTTAAAAATTGTCGCAAGACATCGTTGATTTGTTTAAGATGGAATGATCGATTATCATATGACAGGTGTAGATACAGTATCTTTATTTTCACTTTTTCTTGTTGGATTGTTCACCTATATTACATATGATCCATTATTGTAGATAATTAGGTTACACATACAGTAAAATTTGTATTTTATATGAATACTACCTTATGAAAACTGAGATATAGTAATGTGAGAGGCCCCGTATCATAGATTCGGGGATCATAAGAATCTGCACCAGCCTTGGCTAAGATTTTCTACTGGTGCAATTCGTCAGCATACAAGCTTAGCTTTTTTTTTTTTTTTTAAAAACAAAAAAAAAAACAGAACTTTTGAGGTTAAGTTTTCAAAATAGGCAATCTTTCTTCATTTAGATCAGCGGTTCCCAACCGTTTTTGCTTCATCGCCGACCCTCTGTAGTAAATATTCAAATGCATACCAAAATAAAATAGTTTGATAAAATTTGTTACTGGTTCGTAAACTGACTTTATGACGAAATAAAACATACCAAAGGGCGGTAACAAATAACGCTGATTTATTCGGCGGCTGCTGCTACAGTGAGGATCTATTTACGCACGAACATACATACATACATACATACAAAAATACAAATCACATATTACGCCAAGCATTCATTGGTTAATAAATCACTACTACATTACTACGGGCAATTTACAAATCGCAGTAATGCGACAATTTTGTAATCGCTCTATTTTTAAGTAGTCATTTGTGCACTTTTGGGAGAAGCGGATCACAGAAGCTTTCTTAAGTCTCCCCAAAGCTCGCTCGCTGACTGGTCGATGCCAACCAATCAGATCATTTGCACGTGAAGAATAACTCCTCCAACGATTTGGAGCCTATAGTCGCTTATTTAAGTCAAGATTTTTCTCATCCCAACTAGTTAGAATTCAACTGCCAAACGAATCCACGTCAGTTGAAACCATGCGCCAACTTTCTCACTCACACACACCAATCACATGCTGAACATACTTTGTATACACTCACATAAACTCTTCTTACACAGCAATATCTTTCAAGAACAATCATTTCAAGAGACTCTCATGAACATTCTTCCTGTGAACTTTGAACTAAATGACTATTTGTCATTGAACACTAAAATAACAGTTAAAGAGAGACAACTCTTCGTTAATTCAACCTTTTCTTACTTAAATGCATGCTTTCCTTCACATCATTGTTCGATATTGTACATCTTGTTAAAGACATTTTATGTGTAATAATGTTTTTTGGTTATCCTTTTTTCTTTTTTTTTTTTTTTTCTTTTTTTGCGTGAGCCTTGTTTCCTTATCTAAAGTTAAATTAATGTGAAGTCCGGCACTCTATTACTGTACTAAAGAACAAACGAAATCAAATTTGTGTTTGACCATTGAAACCTATATAAAACATACCAAAATATACCTTGTTTGCGGGGATATTTATATCTTATCTAGGAATGTGACCCAGTTATTCTCATTTAGCCTTCTATTTTTTTATTTTTTTTTTAAATTCAGGTTCTTTGCATATATCCTTTGAATATTTTTCGGGTAGCATATATTGAAATACCTTTTTAATACTCAATAACATATATCGCCCATGAAAATTTCCAGTCGCCCACCATTTTCTGTTTAGTTGAAATTGTGGTGATCACTTACATGTGCAACACTTCCACTTTCTTTAATGTCATTGGTTCATAAATATATGATACTTATTATATGACAATTTTGCCATCGCACGAAATTTGAATTTTTCTCTAAAATCACGGATTGGTCCATTTCCTGACCAATCGCGTATTTTAGTATCTTTCTATATTTTTAGCGCCAAGCTCACTGGAGCCTATGAGTAGATATATAAACCCTCTCGCTGTTAGCCAACAGCCAGTAGCAGTTCAATTCTTGGAGAATACGGCACAGCGCATATTCTTGTGACATTTTAATTCTTAATTATTACTCATTCGAGTAATCATACTAATTCCTATTGATATCACTCATGAACATTACATCTTTCTACACTGGTAACACACTGTGGAATTATTCTTAATTTAGCTAAGACATCAATTGAACTTTGTAGTTAAATGACATTCAATATTGTACTCAACATTAATTAGCTAAACTTACCCTTTTTATTACGGAAAAAGGGAAGCAACTTTCTTTATACTTATTGTTGAAATTTGTATACCATTGTTAATACAATATTTTATTAATGTTCACTGAGCTTGATTATTTTTCTCTCGTGTTTATTGTGCATTATTCATGTGGGGTGTTGTTTACAAGAACACAGCTTTCCTTCTTGATTATATTCACGGTGACCCTAGCCAACAATTCTTACA
The DNA here is from genome assembly GCA_963932145.1 of Acanthosepion lycidas. NCBI lineage: Eukaryota > Metazoa > Mollusca > Cephalopoda > Sepiida > Sepiidae > Acanthosepion > Acanthosepion lycidas. The sequence goes on along the minus strand of OZ010608.1, from coordinate 50,223,363 downwards.
GCACCTCTACAAAATCACCCACCGGTGGGCATATTGCCTATATTGGGAAACCCTGATTTAGATGATTTAGAATTATCATTCAGAAGAACAAAACTCGTGAAAAATTCTTAGCTTGGAATTTAACATTCAAATGAGGCACTCCCAACATTATACAGAAAATGGTGTTTCTGATGACTGTGATGTTTGTGGGTCATAGTTTTGCCCAGATTGCATTAAAACATCTTACAGATACAAAAATAAATGTCGGGGAGGCAATAATCGACAAAACACACACAAATATTTAAAAAAAAAAGATTTTCTGTTTATAATCAGTTCAGTTGGGATCAAGAATCAGAGAAATGTTTGCCAATTATGCCTACTTAAATGAATCAGAATTATGCGTAGTAATGTCTATATGATCACTCTCTCTTAGAGTGTCTTCTGTTAAATAGATTTTAATATTAAAATGTTTAATGTTTTGTGTATTTACTTGGCAAATACTCAATTTATCTTAGATTATTTATTTACAAGAATAATTTTATATTTATAAGTTTATAAAACTATATGAACCAACTCCATTACAATATTTATCATTTATCATATTATAAAGAAAAATATGAAAACCATATTTTGTATTCATAAATTTATAAAATTTGATCAAGAGAACAAGAAAATTTAAATAAACACATAACTACGAGTAACTATAATTATAAATTTTAAAAACAAAATGCATTTTCCGGACATTTTTGAAATTTGCACTCGTAATTCACTAAAATAGTTTGCAGGTGTCTTTTTTCTTCTCGAGATGTGACAACAAACATGTTAAGCAGCTTTAAATTAAATAAATAGTGTTTAATTACAATAATAGTGCTTAATTCTTACATGTAGTCAATTCTCGAGAAACTAAAGTTTCCTGCTTGGGTTTTATTAAAAATTTTAAAAATATGTTTTAAATAAAAATTATCGAGTGAGTATACGGTAATAATAGCGGTGTCAAAGGAAAATAAATATAGTATTGTTTTAGTGGTTGATTAATTGATTGATTCGTTTTCTACGGCTTATCAACCCTTTACAGGTTATTTAAAACTAGAAAATATCTTTTTAGTTTGAATAATAATGGTTTTAGTGATATGTCTTTCTAATTAACCCATATCTGGGGGAAGAATAGGAGGATTCATACCTTTCCCCGGAGTCTTTGCGCCTAAGTAAATATAACGAACCCAAGTGGAATTGGAACTTCGTTCTCTGATTAGCAATTCCAAGCCATTATCCATCGGCACATCCAAGTTTACAGCACCTGGATTAACCATTAGCCAATGAAGGCTTACTGAAGTGTGGTTAACGTCCCTGTGCTGTAAGTAGAGCAATGACTGTCCTCATTTTAGATGGGAGAAGTTGCTCAGCCCCGGGGATTCCAACCCTTCGCTGAAAAGGTTGGATCGGTGTAATACC
>OZ010608.1:50211932-50216932 GCA_963932145.1 Acanthosepion lycidas | reverse complement strand
TTAGACAAGCTATGACCAGCTTGGACCAACGGCCCGAGTGAAAAACTCGAGCTCCCACGTTAAAAACTGGCCTTGTGTCACAACCTAACTCAGTGGGGTGGGGGTGGGGGCAAGTAAATATCTACTTCTTCTGGCTGGAGAGCCCAGTCTTCTTTATATCGCGTGTTCGTTCAGGACACTGGCGATAATGGATTTCCGAAAGTCCCTGTCCCTTGTAAGCTCTTAATAAACCTTGTCCCTCTGCAATTTCTCCCAAGTCCTGCTCCGCCATCCATTTACTCAAGCTAATCAAGTATGTCATGCGTTATCTTCCTCTATCCCTCTTGCTCTCTGTCTGTCTCGTGACTATCAGATTTTCCTAGCCCTTCTTAATTATATGCCCCCCCCCAAAAAAAAAACCTCAACTGTCTCTTCCTGATGGTGAGTATTAGTTTCCTTTTTGTTTCCATTTCATCCAAAACTTCGTCGTTACTCATATGTTCGGCCCACGGTATCCTCAGTATCCTTCTGTAGAACCATATTTCTGTTGCTTCATCTTTGAGGAGATCATCTAGTACTCATTGCTATACAGAAGAACAGACATAACATAGTTTAGTAATCTTTTCCTTGTTTCTAGCGAAATTTTCCTATTTCTCAGTACTCTGCTTAGCATTTGGAATGCTTCCTTGGCTATCCCAATACGCCTTCGGTTCTCAGGGTCGCTCTTTCCGTTCCCTGTTCAAACAGTTCCCAGATGTTAAAATTTCTGCATTTGTTTTCATTTTGCTACCTACGATTTGAATTGGTCGGGTGGGAGAAAATATGGTGCTACTGTCGTACGATATCTACCGAGGTATTTGCGACCCACCATAAATGACGACGCATTCATTATTGCCGGAAAATGATCAGGAAGAACGATGACCTGTTTACTATTTTTTTTTTTAAATGACATCGTTGGACGCGTGGCCGAGTGTTTAGAACGTTCTCATTTTGAAAATGAGACCCGGGTTCAATCTCACCATAGTCGGTTTGTCGGGAAGGAGACTTCTTTATGTTATCGAACTGGCGGAGTCGATCCCAGGGAAAGTACCTGAAAACCATACCACGGGATGACCCAAGCCTTGTGAGTGAAATTGGGTAGACGGAACCCTTATCACAAATCATCGTGGCTGAGGGCTTGAGCGTGCTGGTCTTGTTCAAATTGATCACGCTAGATAACATGCTCTTTCCCAAAAACTGTAACTAAGGCCCGCTCAGAACAGTTGCAGTATAAAACACTCTGTGGGTGTTGAATAAACACAAATGCGCCTGAGCAAGCGTCTGCAATAGGGATTGGCTAGCCACCCTAGTAGACGGGTATCCTCGAATACAAGTGGCCAGCTATACAAATGACATCAAATCAGTTTACAAACATTAAAACCACTATTTGATGATTTCTATTTTATTTATTTATTTTTTGTATAAAAATTGTTAATGATTTTTAATACATGTTCACTATTCACTGCCTTTTTAACCCTAACCCTACACTCCCAACAGTTGGTAAATAAATATCATACCATAGAAAATGAATAGTAGATATACTAGTAGTATAATACTACATAGTTAGTAACTATAGTATTAGGTTGGTGTAAAAATAATGTCGTTTTCTCACATAGTAACATATGTGAGAAAACGACATTATTTTTGCTCCAACCTGATAGAAAATGGACGGTCGTATCATACTATCGTAGCACCGAAAATATGGTCCAAAGTTTTTCCCATAAGTGAACATTTTTTAATGCAGTGAATGCAACAGACTACACTGAAACTTGAAATCGGCTCGTTAAGTGCACTTTCTAAACAAAGAAACGCTATGCTATCTACTCTCAAATTCATAATTTGTTGTGCTTAAAAAGGTATTTTGTACTGTTTTAATTTGTATCCCCAAGTCGATGAGGTCAGTTATTTAAATAACTGACCTTATCGACTAAAAGAAAGAGAAAATAAAAAAGAAACATTACTAGTCGAATTGCGAACATAATGGATTGATCTAGACGACGACTATTATTAAGAATTTAAGTATTGAGAGAGTTACTTTTCGAAACACAAGAAGGCCTGTAGCAATGTTTTCAAAAAATTATTTGTCGGTATGTTTTGTCTTGACAATGGTTGCACTTGCATTTTAAAATTATTCCCAGGGCAGTAGCAGCAGGGGTTGGGGAGCAATGGGGGAGGCTTGGCTCCCTCAAAATGTTTATAAATTGTAGCATTTTTTACAGGATTTTATTTTAACAAACTACAATAAAGAAAGAAATAAAGAAAAAACTATCAAAGCAAGTGCGGAGTGGAAATTTTAAATGTTCTTGCTGCTAAAAACCATATTGGCGGCCTTTGATAACTTTCAGGCTAAATTCAATTTTTTTTGTCCCCACCAAAACATTTGTCCCTGCTACGGTCCTGTAACAACGGCTTTTTTTTTTCTTTTTTTTTTTAATGAATGAAACGAACTAACTGAAATTCTTGGATTTTAAAAAATTATATTTCTAAATAAAATTAGAACCAGCTAAACAACTAAGCCAACCTCTTTACTTTATTTTTAGTAAGTTTTCAGTGGATTTAGAGTCTTAGACCGATAGAAGAAAAATGGCATTATTGCGAAAAACACATTATCTTTATTATCAAAACAAACTTTTTGAACATAACATTGTCGTCTGGAGAGCATGCAGCGATTACTAACTAACTACTTAGGAACGATCGGATGAACTAAGCTTGGCCACAAGTAATTACTTGTGGCACACAGAGAGAATCAGACTTGCCATGGTTTGCTAAATTGTTAGACTTGCTTGTTCTTAATTTATGTTAACCATTTTACAGTCTGCAAGACTTAGTGTTCTTGTGCTTGTTTTTGGCACAAGTACAGTCCACCCCATTCAGGTATTGTACAATATCAAGCTCACTCACCTACAAGAAAATCTTGCTTTACCTCCACTCCACGGCAAGGTTGCCTTATTTACTAAATTTACTTTAGTCTGGTATAAGACCATAAGTACGGGGTACTACAGGAGTTACTTATTATCAACAAGACTAACTACTAAATCACTAAAAATATCCTATATTTTTAACAACTCATAATCTTCACTTCCTCTTTGTCTTACAATTCAATATATTATCACACGCCTCAACCTTGAGTGGCTCTCATGCCTTGTTACCAGCTTATGATTTAGCACAAAATGCAAAATCTGAAATTTGAAAATACTAACATTTTCATGATGTCGTTATTAAAAAAAATGTAAATGCAAGGAGAAATAGAAAAAAATATTTTCCGTTCAAGATAAAGTTTTTCAACGGTTGAGATGACTAACAAAGTTTTTAGATGGATAAAAAAAAGTTTTAATTACATCCAACTAACTGACTGTAACACAATACACAGTAAAATATTCAAGTTACCTTGTTTCTCATTAATAAATCTTAGATATTTTTCAATTTTTTACCACTTCTCTGTTTACATCTCATAGTCTGTGTTTTTACAGAAAGCAAAGAGTTCATTATAAAAAAATAAATAAATAAAAAAAACTTTATGTCAAATTGAATCCAAAAAAAGGTATTGCCTTGCTTTATGACCAAATTTTTGGTTTGACATTTTTTGGACAAATGTTCATTAGGCTAGTTTACTAGTTTACCGGAACGATTTTCAATATTTTTTAGGTTTAATTTTCTCATAATAAAGTGTTTTCCTGGCTGAATATCCCTTAAGCTACACTAGAGGGCTGAAAAAATTGTTTTAGAAACAGTAGCGAATGTTGGATGATTTCCTCAAAGATGTAGAAGAGACTTGAGGCGACGGAGATGTGGATCTACAGAAGGATGCTAAGGATATCATGGACCGAGCGTGTGAGCAATGATGAGATCTTAAGGAGGTTGCAAACAAGAATGAGGCTTATACTTAATATCAGGAGGAGTCAGCTGAAGTTTCTGGGACACATAATGAGGAAGGAGGGTTTGGAGAATCTTATACTCACAGGTTGAATGGAAGGAAAGAGAAACAAGGGAAAACAACGCATGACATGCCTGGTGGACTTAAGCAAGTGGATGACAGAACGTGGTCTAGGAGAGGGAGCAGAGGGAAGGAACTTGTTGAGAGCTGAAAGGGATAGAGAGAGGTGGAGAGCCATGATCGCCTACATCCTGAAAGGTCATCATACTTTTATAAAACCCAGGTTGTGTGTGTGTGCGCGCGCGCGCTTGTGTCTGTACGTTTATATATTGGATCGGATTTCCTACATTTTTTAACCGATTTCAACAAAACTTCACAGGACTACGTAAAATTACCTTGCGGTGGTTCTGACAGTGCCAAAAATTGGAAAAACACAATTGTTTTTGCACAAGATCAATTTGAAAACATGATTAAGAGGCATCGCGAGAATGAAAGGGGGTCAACTCATATCGAGTTATACTTATAAAACCCAGGTTGTTTGTTTGTGCATGTGTGTGTGTGTGTGTGTTCCTTTATATATGGGATCAGATTTCCTACATTTTTCAACCGATTTCAACAAAACTTCACTTTTTTTGGCAGGTAGTGTTTCTTATTGTCTTGCACACTTTTTTCTTTATTTTTACATTCAGAATGCTTTAAAAATTCCATTTACAAGACAATTGTTTATAATAAAATTTTATTCAATCGGTAGACTCATAACGATTGAAAACAATGTTTTTGTTTGAGTTTGACCAATTCGTAAAAAAAAAAAATAAAAAAAAAAAATAAAACTAATTAAGACATGAGTGTCCGTCAACGTTAAACAATAATCTTTGTCAATTTTATTTTTCAGTCTTTATGATGGTCGATACTTGATCTATCTCTTACTGTGGCATATAAAAAGAAAGAAAGAAAGAGACCAATCAATATATGATCTACGAATCATGATATAAGCCTTTATTACAAATTTATTTAAAAATTAGGTTCTTTACAATAACAAAAAAGCAGAAAAAATATGAAAGAAAAGTTATCATCTCAATCATATTTAAAAAGAAAAAAAAGGCGGCTA
>OZ010608.1:50156932-50196932 GCA_963932145.1 Acanthosepion lycidas | reverse complement strand
TGATATACAGAAAACCTGTCAACAATGAAAACGCCGTATGTACGAAAATAAAATTTAACGTTACGATTTCCGAACTACGGAAGACCAATGTTGTCACTAAAAGACAAAATTAAATCCGACGAAACATTCAATCTAGTGAAGTAGTGTATATAACGCACATACACAAAAGTACACACACACACACACATAATTTTAATTTTTATTTATTTAGTGTACAACACTGTACAACATGAATAAAAAAAATAGAAAGGTAAGGATTCATCTTATTTTTTTTTTAAAAAAAACGTCGATAAAGGCGTGTAATTTCAACAGATTATTACCCAAAGCCATCGGACAATATTTTTTAAATGATATGCCCCTAGAGAGAGTCATGGTTCTCCACAGCTTATATGAGTAAATAAATTGAAATTGCCATGATTTCTTCTTGGGAAAGAAACTGAAGTGATTTTCAGTTGCCTTCAAAAAGTTTTGTATTTTTTAATTCAAATATTATTCCATCTCCTAGTCTGGCTGACACCTAAGGCTAGAAGGCACAATCTACCCTGCTATTTTTAACTTGCGTCTGAGATGGAGGGGAGAGAGATGCACTGACTCATCCCTTTCCCAAGGGCATTTGTGCGAAAGTGAACGCAACAAACGTGATTTGAACTTGTCTCGTTACGCTACCTCGATTCGGACCGATTGGTATTGGACAATAATAGAACTTTTTTTTTTTAAAAAAAAAAAAAAAAAAGCGTGTCAGTGACTGCCTTTCTTTAACAACAGGATATACGGTCATCATTATCAGCTGGCCACAGATTTTTCTTGTTTTCTTCCAAACCCCACCCTCACCCAACATTTTTTACAAGTAGGACTTAGAAGACTAAGACAAAAAAGTAGTAACAATTTTGATTTTTGAATTTTATTTACTATAACTAAAAAATAAAGAAATAAAAAAAGTTTAAAAATCCTAAAGTAAGAAAATATATTTTGAATTTTGCTTTTATGCAATAAAAATCTGTAAAAAAATATAATTTAATTAATTTAATTATTAATTAATATTTATACAAGTCGTCCTCTCTTGCATATTTTTTGAAGTAAAGTTTGGCCATGTTAAAAATATGTCTTATTGTGATAATTTATTTCTTATCCCGTCTCATATTGCAAAGTGATATTGTTTTGTTACTTTTGTTATTATTATTTTTATACTGCCTTCTTGTAAATCTTTTAACAAAAATATTTCCAATCAAAGATTCATACTACATTTTCCTACAGAGCTGAGAAGACTTTTTTTGCTATTTGATCAAGATCAACTTACTTATCGTAAAACGTACTGCAGTAAAAAAAAATAAAGTTTGTTTACAGTTGAGTACACTAATCTTTTTTTAATTCTGGCTTTCAAGAAAAATTGTTTGCCTGTTCATAAGAAAAAAAAACTGATTTTTTTAAAACTAAAAAATAAGAATTCACATTTACGATCTAAACACCAAGAAAAGAAAAATCTAGTAATATTGTAAATAAATGTAAATATTAAAAAAAAATATCAATCAATTTCTAAGGTTATTTATAGCAAAAAAAAAACATTTTCCAATTATTAATCATAGCAACAACGATATCACCATAATTTTTATTTTCATTACAAAATAATTATTGAGTCTTTGGTTAAAAAAAATGAAATCACATTGGAAAAATAAAAATATTCATGTGCAAAAAAAAGTGACCGCTTGCCTTTAGTTTTGGGTTTTTTCTTTTTTTTTTTGTGGTGTGGTTGTCGATAGAGATGGGATTCAGTCAGGTTATTTCTTACAGATTCTTACCTTACATCAGTCATCAAAATATTAAAACTTGGGGAGTTTTGATTTTTGTGAAATTGTTCACAAGAATTTAAAAAAATGTTTGATGATACAAAACAAACAAAAAAAAACTTGTCAAGAGTGGAAATAACCAGGATCGAACTCCAAACTCCAATGAACAACCAAATAAATAATTTAAAAAAACACCCAGCAGAACAAACAATTTAGGGACAATAAAGCAACAAAACATGAAAATTTGATTGATTCTAAATTTTTACTTTACTTTTTAAATTTTGATGTCAGATCTTTTATCAGGTACTGACTGGGATTCTATTTTGATTTTCCTTCTCCCATGTCTGTTTCTTTTATCTTTTTTAAAAAAAGTAATTCTGTATTTAATTAATACTTTCTTGAGGAGGTTTTTTTTTCCCCAACCCCCCCAAAAAATCAATGAAATTGAAAACAGATATCACTGCTTGATTTTTTTTCTGAAACTGCACTAAGACTGATTGTTCAGGATAAGGGGTCACTAATTGTGTTTTCAAGATTAATTATGTTACTCATTGGTTCTTTCTTCTTCTTTTTTTAAAGTTAAACGTTGTCATTTAAAACCTAAAAGAGAAAGTTTACAAGGAACAAATGGAAAAAATGAATTTTTAAAATATCCTTTTTGTCTGCATGCTTGAAATTTTTCAGAGATATTGTTTTATCTATAACTGTAACAGTGAAAAAATGATAGTGAATAAAGATTTCGCGATAAAGTTTGTTTTTTAGTAATTTTTACATTAGTACTTCACAAATATATTTTCAACAAGCAATTTTTAATACTTTTCCTTGATTCATATTGCAAATAACTTTCGCACAACACTGAAAAAAACGTGCAATGGACTGGAACTGAATTATCTTTTAAAATGTAAATCACAAACCTGTTTTATTAAGCACGTTAAAAAAAGTAATTAATTGGTCTATTTTTATTATTATTATTATTATTATTATTATTCTAAAGTAGTTTTTTTTAATTAAATATTGCACGAAAAGAAATTTTTAATTCTCTTTTCCTCATAAAATAAAATCTTTCAATTATTCTCTCTACTGTAAACTTTTTTAAATGATACTTATTTTTGGTCTTCGTTAAATAATAAATGAGATAGATAAAAAAGTTTTAGAAGAATGTTTGAAGAGAAAAATAAGAAAGATTTATTTATTTTGAAAATCAATGACATTGAGAGACAAATGATACAGCTTCTTAGCTCAATCAATCAATATTATAGCATTGTCACAAATTGAGACCAAGAAGTCTTGTTTAGTTTTCAGTTCCAGCAAAAAGTGAGGGGGCTGAAGCCTGCCCTCATCCCTCCCTGTAGCGCCGTGGATGTAGGGTCACTTTTTTCTGTTGGATTGAATCGTTTTCCTTATCTAAGTAAACAATGCACCTAGGTTGTTTATCAATGATGCAACTAGCGTAGTTTGTTATTTGGTATCTGTTGATGTGACTAGTATTCAATAAATTTAACTTAAAATACTGAGATAATGACTAAATCTTTATCATCTGTTGTGTAATTTGTACAACTGAGAAAAAAATAGTGTTTTTACTTTTTTACCTTTCATTTTGCAATGTGTGGACGTAAGGTAAAATTAAAAATATACACCCCTAAAAAACACAAATAATTAAATCTTGATCTTAAAAAAAATAGTAAGTACTAGCTACTAACTAGTACTAGATCAATTAATTCTATTTTCTTTATAGTTCTTTTATAGTTTATCTTTTTACATGTCCTACATCTCTCTATCATACTCTCTAATAGAAATTAGGGTAAAAAAAGACAGATAGAGAGTAGAGACTATCTATCTATCTATCTATCTCTACCTTAATTTCTCTATCTATCTCTTTATACATCTGACTATCTTTCTACATTTACCTATCTACATGTCTCTATCTATCTATCTATCTACATCTCTCTATCTATCTATCTCTACCTTAATTTCTCTATCTACTTATCTCTTTATCTTTCTACATTTACCTATCTGCATGTCTCTATCTATCTATCTACATCTCTCTATCTATCTATCTATCTATCTATACATCTCTCTAAGTCTGTTCATATGTAAAGTAAAAAAAAATAAAATCTTTGAGCTGATGACTAGACTTAATAATAAAAATAAAATGGTCTTTTAAAGAATAAATGATTCTGGTCCAAAGTCCAAGAAATCACTTTGAAATGAATGCGGTAAGCAATTCTTCAAGAAGAGAGATCATTCCATTTTGTTTTGTTTACAATATACATGGCTATCGTTGTAGGTTTCGTTTTATTTTTATTTTTACAACTTAATCCTCTTAATCTCTTTCTCTTCTTATCGTTTCTATCCATTGCACCTTTTTCGGTCGTCCTTTCAGTTTTTCTCGTTTTTATTTTTTGCCTTTAGGCTTTATATTAACCTTTATTTGTATCTCTCTCTCTCTATCTATCAGAACAAAGTAAAAATCGTTAAGAAAACATCGCCAATAAAAAAGAGACCAGACAACGTAAATAAATCAACAAAACATGCATAAGAAGAAACAAACACTAGAAAAACTAAGTCGTATAAATGATTGAAAAGTTCATCAAAGATATTTTAAAATATTTAAAAATTTCCACTGATGTTTTTATTCTTCCTTAATTAACCAGAACTTTTTTCTTTCTTTCTTTCTTTCTTTTTCCCATTAGGTTAAGTTGGGTAAATTATCGTTCCGTAAAAAAAAAAAAAACAGAAAACAAATTTATAAAACTTACCTTGTTGTTGGTGAATATTCCTCTCAGTTGTGTGGTTATGTTCGACAGCTGAGTGTAAAAACATAAGGGTGGAAGCAAGGGTTTTACTTTCTTTTGGGAAGGCCTGGGGCACCTGTTTTTAATAAACAGACCCTTTTTGAACGTGACAAGATAACCAAATAGTTACGATCGCATCAGTAAACTGACATTTGGATCCAGGAAATTTCAAATATCAAAATAAAAAAAAAATCTCAAACAAGAAAAAGGTAGACGACAGAAACAGAAGAGTATGCACTTTTTCTCTATCTCTGCAAACAATAACAACACACTCAGATGACGTAAAACTCATTCATTCGCACTAGGAATACAAGTATTACATTGAAATGATGCACGCTTAAATTCTACGGATGCCCATACGCATTAACAACGTCTTTTTCATTAAACTGTTTTTTCTTTCTTTTTTATAAGTGGCTGCGTATGCGTTGAGCGGTTTTTGTTTCAATAAGTTTAATCAAATGCTTGGTTTGTTATGTAATTTATTTTTAGCGGTTTGCTGATCATGATTTACTTGTAGTTTTAAAAACTGCTTTTTATTTTTTATTTTAATTTTCGTGGTTGAATGAATATTCGATTTTAATTTAAAAATAAAAATTAAAAAATAGAAGTTTATTTTAATTGTGTGCGATCATTAGTCGTTTAAAAGTTTTATGAATTCTGTTTGAAAAAATTTAAAAAAAGTCTAAAAAAAAAAAACAGTGGCGAATGATTTAAGTTAATTTTTTTTTGCTGTTAGAGAGAATTTATTTTATTTTAGTCAGTGGCATTTGAATTCTGAACATCATGCCATGCATACGCAGGTATAAACATCAGGATTGAATGAGTGTAGTTAAAAAAGAAATCCCCTTGCGCGCATACATGCATGTGCGTGTTACCTGTTTATGGATAGCATATTTGCATGTCCGCATGTATGTGTTGTAAAAATTAAATAAAAAAAATCATTGAGTTCATTTGAAACTGAACTGATCTAATTGAAAACTAAAATATCACAAGATTTTACGAACTCAACCTGTACTAACACGTGTGCGCGCGCTCATAGTACATATGAACACGTGTGTTTACTGAAAATTAAAAAAAAAAAAAAACGAAAAAATTACGCTGCACTTATTTCAATGAACCGCGTTACTTAGAACGATTACTTCGCTACTTATGTAAATGAAAAAGTGTTAGTTGGCAATAAGTGACAATATTTATAAAAAGAAAATGTAAGTAAAATCATACACTAAAATAAGTAATAAAGTAATCATTTTAAGTTAAGCGTCAACAAAGAAATCATTGTTGAATTATTCAGTTATTTGGTCTTCTTATCGTCAATTACATAATGGAATAACCCAATTAAAAAATATTTCTCTTTTAAAAGGAATATCACAGTTTTTATTTTATTTTTATTTATTGTTTATGTATTCAATTTCTAAATATTATTATCTGCAAATATCCTAGCAAAAGCATATGTTTGAAATAAGATGTAAGTTGGAAATTCTAGGTACATAGGTCTGGAATTCTAGGTACATAAACTATGTACCTAGAATTCCAGACCTATTATGATAAGTATGCCTGAAATTATTGGTACAAAAATATTTGAAATTCTATATGCACAAATATGTCTGAAATTCTAGGTACATAAATATGCCTGAAATTATTGATACATAAATCTGTCTACATAACTGGTGTATAAATATGTTTTAGTCTTATTAAAGGATCACATCGTAAAGACTCTTTTTCAATTGCATCTTTACACTATAGTCCACTATGCTATAGAATAGTATGAACAATAGTCACTTGGATTTGTTATAGTTCAGAATGATGATGATATTTCATCATTCTAAAAATAAACTTGTCATCAGTGATGATAGAAAAAAAGAATATTTCATCATCCTGACCCTTATCATTATAAAAACGGTCCTTCCACCAGAAGAAAACAGTAGAGTAGGGTACCTGTAACAGTAGTCAGTGATGAGTAGACATGTAGCATTACAGAAACGCATGTCTAGCCAGCACCCTGTGAAGATTGAAAACATGATTTCAAATGCCATCCTCACAAACAAAATTCTCAGAACCAAACCAACTAAGCACTGACTTTTAAACAAAAGAGACACTGAGAGCATTTTTACAAACACTATACCAATATTCTGTAATTTATATCACAAAAAGAAAATACAAATTCTAGTTATTTATGTCAACACATATCTCAAGTTTTTATTGTTGTTATCATTGTACATTTTATGCATTCTAATTTCTCTCATTACCATCAACCCTGTTACATCCAACTTAATATTAACCTCATTACAGATTAAATCATTGGTTCATGAATTGTATGGCATAATAATTATGAGTTCAATCCCTTGTCCAGTTAGTACAGACTTAGTCTCAATGGAAATAGGACAAGCAATGACTGAAATAAATAAAAATGAATAAAAACAAGATAAGATATCCCTATATTATAAATGAACAACTGGATGAGAATAATCTATCCCTGTAGATTGAATAAAGTATTTAATTAAAAATATCCTTAAGGTTGCACCCCTTCATTCCATACAGAGATTTAATTTTTAAACCTTTATTGGTTATATTTTCCAATAAGGGATTTCAATATAAGTATTCAAAATGCTAAAAATATTTCTCATCATTATAGGTTTCAGTGTACAGATATTTACTTTGTGGAGACTACCACCACTTGGTCTGCCAAGATGCCCACTAGGTGGTATTCTTCTAGGACTATAAAAGAACAGACTTAACCCTTCTCTCTTTCTTTTTAGCTCCAAAAAGTAGCATTGTCAACATAAGCCTTGTCTTGGCTGGGAAAAATTTTCTTCACCCTGGGTAGCCAATGCCTACATTTTAACTCTCTCTCTCGAATTACACACACACACACACACACACACACACACACACACACACACACACACAAATATTTCCTTACAGCAAAACCTTAAATGTTTCTCTTTACACACTCGTATGTTTTCTCCACTCTTGTATTGATATGTATATTATATCTATATATTTTCTGTTTATATATTATTTTTATGGATACACTTATTTGAGTAAATGCTGTTTTTTGATCAAACATCATTAATTACATTTACCAGCCCGAATGAGAAAATTTTGTAGAAAATATGTGTTCCCTGACAGGAACCTGTGTCCTATATGGAATTACTGCTAAGCCTGGAATGCTATGACTGTTTAGCCACAGAGAATACATATTTTTACAAAATTTCTCAAACATTCAGGCCAGTAAATGTAAATAATACTGTTTAATTAAAGAACAGAGCATTTACTCAAATAAGTGTATCCATGAAAAATTACATATAAACAGAAAATATATTAAATATTTGTTGGTTTTAATCTATTTCCTATGATATATATATATATATATATATATATATATATATATATATATATATATATATATATCATAATAAAGAGAAAGAACAGTAAAATATATAATCTGGTGTTCATATTAATTTTTTTATTTTTATAAAACAGTGCTCGATGCAAATCTACAGAGCATAAATATCATAAATTTACTAATTTAAAAATATGGTTCCATCACTACACAGGAATTACCATGTTTCAAAAACAGAAGCTAAAAACTTCAAATTCAATTATAGAATTAAATTAAAGTTCCTAGTTCTGTTTCATTTTCAAGCAAATTTTGGAACTAAAAATTCCAAAATTTGCTTGAAAATGGAACATGCTTAAATTTATGTAGTTGAGGCACCAGGGAAAAAAGCTTATCAGAGCAGTTGCCATGAAAATATTTGTAGAAAAGACAGAGGGAAGCCAAATCGCATTGGTGAGAAAGTGACTGAGGTTGAGATACCAAGAAAGGATCAGTTACATTACAGATCCTTCTTTGGATTATTATATCATTTTTTTTTTTACCATCAAAAGTTTTTGATGATTACTATATTGCTTTTTTACCTGATGATTGTGTAACAGTAACATTAATCACTTTTACGTCCAAATGAAACCTATTCCAGTCTGATCCATTACATGCAATTATGTGCTAATACCTTTGAGAAAACGATGAATCCTCTTCTCCATCCAGCTGTGGGTAAATAGCAGGACAGACTGGGATCTATAGCCTTGGATGGCAACTGGTCTACCTCAGAAACAAATGACAACCTACTGCGGGAAAAGTCATGTATCAAAAGATACATGATTGCCTAAGCATGTATCATGCATGGCACATAACTGACTGAGTCATGAACAGCAATTTAAACTCTGTTTTTATATATTTTATAAACCTTGCATTGAGCAGTCTTTGTAGTGTCTACAAATTTTGTCTTTGTGTGTGTGTGTGTGTGTGTCTTCTCCCCATGAACACATGGCCAAGTGGTTACAATGTTTGCATTCTGACAATGAGACCCGGTTTCGAATGTCACCATAGTCAATTTGTCAGTAAGGAGACTTCCTGATGTTATCAGACTGGTGTGGTCGATCCCAGCATGTGGCACCTTTGGAAAGTGCCTGAAAAGCATACCACAGGCTGATCCAAGTCTTGTGAGTGAAACTGTGTAGATGGAACCCTTCAGTGTCATCAATAGATGTGCTAGCACAAAGTCACAAGTCATCATGGCCGAGGGCTTGAGCGTGCTGGCCTTGTTCAGTTGTTGATCATGCCAGTTAATACACTCTTTCCCAGAACCTGTAACTCAGGTAAAGGTGATTAATGTTACTGTCTACTCAATATAGTTACAGTATGAACTACAGGTGGGCTCTGTGGTGTTGAATAAACAGAAATGCACCTGAGCAAGTGTCTGCAATAGTGATTGGCTAGCTACCCTAGTAGGCAGGTATCCTCAAATACAAGTGGCCAGCTATATATACATATATCCTCCTTGACCCCTGTCTTGTGCTTAGCATCTGAATGAAACAGTGAAAAGTGTAAACTTTGTATTAGGTGTTTTTGGCAAGTTATGGTTTCAGTTGATTCTTTAGCTTCCAATCTCAATTCTTCACAGTTAACATCCTGCTTCCTCTAACCTTAGAAACATGAGCTTCACTTCATTCCATACTGGGCTTGAAAAGATAGATGACTACTTTTCTCATCTGCCAAAATAGCGTATTCCCCATATGATGTAAAAGCATTTGTTTGATTATTAATTATATTGCTGTGTATAAATTAAAGAAAATACATCAAGCTCTTTTTGGGAGATCAGTTATAATATTTTCATATTACTTAGACACACACACACACACACACACACACACACACACACACACACATACATACATATATATATATATAGAAACATGGTTCTCATATGCTCACCAAAGTTAAGCAACATTGACCCTGGTTAGTATCTACATGGGTGACCACTTGGAAATATCATGTGCTGTAAGCTTGGATGTACAGGTGGTGTAATGGATAATGGCTTGAAATTGTTAATTGGAGAGCAAAAGTTCCAATTCCAGTTGGAATCATTATGTTCATTCATGTGAAAACACCCTTGAGAAAGGTATGGACCCACCTCTTCTTCCAGCTATGAGTTAGTAAAACTTGTATTATTAAATTATTATAATCTCAAAAAAAAATTCTTACAATCTAAAAGTATTTTCTGGCTTTAAAAAACCTGCAAAAATGTGTTAAGTTGTAAAAAAACAAATCAATAATATAAACATTACAAAATTATTCAAATGTTTCTATCAGTCAATCAATTTAAAAAAATTTATATTATACATCTCTTTTTAAATTTTCTAGTTTTTACATTTATTTTTAATTTTCTAGATTTTACAAGTTTCTGTGGTAATGTTTCATTATCTGGTCCTAATACAGCAGTTATTATTCCTTGAAATCCATATCATTTGTTGAAATCATTGTTTTGCTTGTGGTTCTTAATTATATTTTCTATAACTCTCTTCTTCATCTGTGAAAAGATTTTCCAGCATTCACTGTGATATAGGAGAACTAATATTGCATAAGAGTTCAATACACTTTTCATTGTTTCTAACAAAATTTTTCTATTTCTTAATACTTTACTTAGCTTTTTGAAGGTAACTTTCATCATCCCAACTGACCTTCAGATTTCATCGTTGCACTCTCTGTCCTCTGTTAAAACACTTCCTAAATATTTAAATCATTGTACTTGTTTGATTTTTGTATCTCTAATTTTTAATTTGCATGTTGGTTCGTTCCTTTTGGTAATAACCGTGCATTCTGTATTCTTGCAATTGATATTGAGTCATGTCTTCTCACTTTCTTTTGCTATCTTCTGTAGGAATTATTTTAGTTTTGTTTCTGTGTCTGTTATCAACACTGCATCATATGCATATCTTATTATAATATATATAATATATATATATATTAAGACTTAAATTTAAGTATGTTATATATTACTTAAAGAACATATTGTATGATTTTGTGTAGTTTGGGCAGAGTGTTGCAGTTAATATACAAATTTTTTTTAAAAATCAATTCACCCGAAGCAAGGTGATAATGCCACTAAATTGAAAGTGAAAGAGAACAAAAACACTTTAGAAGGAACCAGAAACCCAATAATATTATAAATTTCAGACCTTAGGCAGAGAGGTTAGAAGTATAGAGTTGAAGTAGAATTTAGAAGGAACTGGAAACCAAATTCTAAACAAGAAATAAGATAAACTTCTAATCCTTCTTCAAAAGACCAGGGACGAGGGCGAATTGGATGACAGGTGAACCTGTCTACTCCTATTGTGGAAAAAATAAATAAAAAA
This sequence comes from Acanthosepion lycidas, assembly GCA_963932145.1. Lineage (NCBI taxonomy): Eukaryota > Metazoa > Mollusca > Cephalopoda > Sepiida > Sepiidae > Acanthosepion > Acanthosepion lycidas. Next base: position 50,185,657 of record OZ010608.1, on the reverse strand, counting down.
AATAAAGAAATTAATAGTAAAAATTTAGGTGGAGATACTAGAAGTATAGAGTTGAAACAGAATTTAGAAGGAACAAGAAACTCAATCCTAAACCAGAAACAAGAGATAAACCTCTACTTTTTTTTTTTACAGTAAAGTTCATCATTTACAAGGCCCAGGGGCCACTTGAGGTAGATGGTTACATTAGGAGATAATTTGTGCAAATAGGAGTGGAAGATAATGGTTAACCCCAGACTTGAACAGGTTAAGATTGTAGTGATCAGGAAAACATCTTGTTGGGAGTCAGTTCCACAGGGCAGTGGTTTGCAGGAAGAAGCGGCTCGAGTGGAACTTACTTCTGACTGATGGAATATGGAGGGAATGTTGGTGGTTTTCTACTATGTATGTGGCATGGTGTGTTCTTGCCGTAAAGCTTTGACTTGGTGAGACCAGGGAATCCAAACACTTTCCATGGAAGTAGCAGTGTAGCAGCAAGAGGCTTGCCACATCCTGCCTGTGGGAGAGACATTGGAGGGTTAAATTTGCATTTCCACTTTCTCCAAAAACGTTTTAATCCTTCATACTCTTAATTATATCCACTGCATGTGTATCAATGCAGTGTTGAATTTCACTGGTTCCTTACTTAAACAATTATTCATAATTTCACCCAGGTTCATTTCTGGTTGAATTTATGGTTTAAATAAATCATGATTAATTGTATTAGGTTGATGCTGAATTTGCCATCAGAGATTTTTGCACCATGTTATGAAAGTTTCTATGTTTACTTAGCTCTTATACATTCTTTAATCATTTAAATATAGCAAAACCTTTTAAAAGCTTTCAAAAAATGCAGAGGAGAGGCAACAAAAACAGGTTCCTCAGGAAATTACTGGAATGAAAATTGTATAGGGTTTAAACAATGATATGTTAATTTATTCTCAACTCTTAAATTCTCTTAATGCTGCTTGTTTTTTGTTTTTTTTATATCTTATCAACCCTTTGTAGGTCATTTAAAGCTAAAACATATTTTGGATTGTAAGAATAATTCCTTTTTTTTTGCGAGTGAATATTGCATTGACAATTTTGGAGGAATAACTGATTTTTTGAGATACAAGTCTTACTATTTAACCCATAGATGGGAGAATAAAAATAGATTCATACCTTTCTCAAAGGTATTTGCCCATAAGTGAATGTAATGAACCTAACTGGAATTCAAATTCAGCTCGCCATTTTCTCATTCTCCAAGGCTCTATCCATTGCAGCAACTACAAATCCATAAATTAAGACTCAAAGAGCCTGATTTAAAATTCACACAGGGAATTAAGAATAAAATTTAAACTATGATGTCTGGGTAAATATTAGCCTGTAATGTTGTGTCTGATAAGATCATCAGCATCAGCATCATCATTAGTCCCATGACCATGTGCGATCCTAGAGTTACTGTTCTGCTAAACACCTGACCAGTTTTCTTCATATGTTTTGATTGCATGCCAATGTCTGAGTCTCTAAATGATAATTTAATCTGTTCTGTGATGTTGTCAGCCCATTTTCCTTCTGTCTGCCTCTTCTTTGACCTTGTAGAATGGTTGTGGAAAGATTGTTAGCTCTTATATCATGTCCATACCATTTGAACTTTCTCTTCTTAATGGTGGTTACGAGGTTTTCACAATTTAAAATAAAAAAAAAAAGAAAATAGAAAAGTACAGAACCATTTTGATTTGCCATAAAGAAATAAAAACAAAAATAGTCCTGGGTATGACAATAAACTACATCTGGCAGCAAGGCCTCTGATCAGAAGAATGGAGATTTTGAGGAGTGTGGAACCACCTCTTAATTGCTGTCGTTCCCAGGTCCACTCTGACCTGGAATGGTAGCACCTGTTACGGTCCCAAATATGGGCAAATAGGGAATCCCCAAACAAAAATAAAACACTATGAAAGTATAAAAATGCATTTTTATAGCAAAATGACTAGCAAACATTTTATAGTACAATTACCAACAATATGTTTATGGCAAAATGACAAACAATATATTTTATCTCTAGTTGAAGGCATGCAATTTTGTTCAAAATATTTAGATTTCAGCATTAAATAACCCATAGAAGTTGATATGCCACCAAACAAAATCAACCGACCAACATAAAAGAAATTTCCTGACATTAATCCATATAATATCCTGCAATTTCTTAAAGAAATCAAACTGTATTCCAAAATATAACTTCAACAAAACTACAGCATAAAACATATCATCAACTCTAGTAATTATGGTTGCACAAACATGTATATGCACAAAAGCTGAGAATAAATCTACCATGTATTCAATTGTGAAAGTGGAGTAACATATATTTTTTACATCAAAGCTCGCAAGAAAATTTAATTTTGGCATTAAATGACCCATAAAGAGTTGATATACTATAAAACAAACAAAAACAAAAGGATAAGAAATAAAAGAAGCCAAAAGGTTGTCATTCATAAATGTAGGTAAAGAAAAAGGGTTTGACAAATGAGTCACACCTTTGAACCAATCAGAAAGCAAGAGAAAATCCTGAAATGAATTCTTTTGTCTCTGAATATAGAATAAAGTCAGAGATAGTCAGATGAATGAACCAGAGAGTGATGAAATAATTTTGTCCATTCTTTATACCCTATATTGTCTAGACACTTAAGACCTCAGAGAATCGAAAGGATTACTATTACCAACAAATACATACATACATACTGTTGTAACCTATGGAAGGTTACTGAATAGAATAATCACATGAAAGATGCTAATGAACGATAATATTTAGGACACAAACAAAACATATAAGCTGCGTATAGAAGTAGTCAACTGCTAGAAGTGAGTCAAGTGAATTCCACGATGAATCTCCAACTGCAGTATATCTACGAACAGTCCCATGTGGTCAGATGTGGCACAAAGTCAAATTTAATGTGGAGAATCTGAGCCCACAGGCTTGGCAAAAAATGCCCCGCAGACTCTGTATAAAACAGGGTCGGGTAGCTGTTTCCCAAGACGAGACTCTGCCCTTCAACAAAGCCTTGTCTGGGGATCCTCTCTGTCGGAGGCAGAAAGTTTGACTAGCACAGCTGGAGATGAATCTCCAACTGCAAGATATCTACCAACTGCCCCACATGGTCAGATGTGGTACAAGGCCAAGTTTAATGTGTGATATCCGAGCCTGTATGCTCGGCCAAAAATTCCCCGTATACCCGATATAAAATAGGGTCGGGTAGCTGTTTCCTGAGATGATACTCTGCCCTTTGACATAGCCTCATCTGGGGATCCTCTCTGCCCAGATCCATAGAGTTTGACCAGCACAGCTGGAGATGAATCTTCAACGGCAGACCAACATACATTATTTACTACTGTATTTATGTGAATGTGGACATACTCATTATCGTCCATAGGTATGCTACAATACATACACATTAAGATTACAAGGACTCTCACTCTTTCATGCTAACACCTTCAACACGTGAACCTTTTGTTATGGAATATAAACTAGTTTAAATATTGTATAAGATATATAAAATTTTACTTTTACATCATACTTATTACAAAACCCAGGTTGTGTGTGTGTGTGTCTGTTACGTTTATATATTGGATTGGATTTCCTACATTTTTCAACCGATTTCAACAAAACTTCACAGGACTATGTAAAATTACCTTGTGGTGGTTCTGACAGCACCAAAAATTGGAAAAACACAATTGTTTTTGCACAAAATCAATTTGAAAACACAATTAAGAGGCATCGCGAGAATGAAAGGGGGACAACTCATATCGAGTTATACTTATTATAAAAACCAAGTTGTTTGTGTGTGTGTGTGTTCCTTTATATATGGGATCAGATTTCCTACATTTTTCAACTGATTTCAACAAAACTTCACTTTTTTTTGGCAGGTAGTGTTTCTTATTGTCTTGCACACTTTTTTCTTTATTTTTACATTCAGAATGCTTTAAAAATTCCATTTACAAGACAATCGTTTATAATAAAATTCTATTCAATCAGTTAACTCATAACGATTGAAAACAATGTTTTTGTTTGAGTTTGGGTTTGACCAATTCTTAAAAAAAAAAAAAACTAATTGAGACATGCGTGTTCGTCAACCTTAAACAATAATCTTTGTCAATTTTATTTTTCAGTCTTTATGATGGTCGATACTTGATCTATCTCTTACTGTTACATCCCCGGGCAACGCCGGGCTCCTCTGCTAGTGCCAAATATATCTTTGTTTGTACTAATTATCTTTGCATTCATTTTTAATAGGCCAAATAGTGAAGTATATTGGGATAAGGATGTTATATTAAGCGTATGGTAGTGAGAGAAAGGAATAATGAGGATTAGATCAAAACAATGTTTATTGTTGGTAGAGATTACGGGAATAGTGATCAGGTGTGCATGTAGTGTTGAGAGTTGAACCATATCTTGTGTCAGTGTGGTCACAGGATATGGTTGGTGCATGTTTGGTTGATGGAGGTCACGATTGTAGGTGTCATCTTGTCGGTTGGTTGACTTGTTGTGTTGAAGTGGGGTGACATCAGATTGGTAGGGTCTTGGTAGCCCTGTTCTATAGAACAGGCGTCCTGGGTATGACGATAAACTACGTCCAACAACAAGGCTTCAGATAATGTTTTCAGAAAAATAATGTTGCCAGCTATACGTTTTTGAAACAATAATATTGCCAGCTATACGTTTTTTTGGAAAAAAAATAATGTTGCCAGCTATACGTTTTTGAAACACTAATGTTGCCAGGTATGTGTTTTTGAAACAATAATGTTGCCAACTACACATTTTTGAAACAATAATGTTGCCAGGTATGCATTTTTGAAACAATAATGTTGCCAGCTATACATTTTTTGGAAAAATAATTTTGCCAGCTATGTGTTTTTGAAACAATAATGTTGCCAGCTATGTGTTTTTTTGAAACAATAATGTTGCCAGCTATATGTTTTTGAAAAAATAATGTTGCCAGCTATATGTTTTTTGGAAAGAATAATGTTGCCAGCTATACGCTTTTGAAAAAATAATGTTGCCAGCTATATGTCTAATAGTACTGTATATTTAATATATGTATAGGTGTGTGTGTGTGTATGTATATGTGTATATATGTATATATATATATGTGTGTGTGTATGTGTATATATATATATATATATATATATATATATATATATATATATGGCTTAATTTGGCATTAAATGACCCACAATAGTTGATATGCCATAAAACCCAACCAACCAACCAACAGAAGAACAGAGGCAGCTGGTGTCAACTGTGAAGGGAATACCTTGGAAACAAGTTAAAGTAGACCTGTTCAGTGGAGCAGATGTTGTTGGGGTCAACTGCAAAGGAATGCCTTGTAAACAAGTCAAGGTTGGCTGAGGTGACAGCAGGTTTGGGAGGCCAGTTCTATGGGACAGAGGTAGTTGTGTTGACTGTGAAGGGAATGCCTTGTAAACAAGTTGAGGTGGAGCTGTTCTGAGGAATGGAGGTTGCTACATAAACTGTGAAGGGAATGAGTTGATGTAGAGCTGTTCTGTGGAGCAAATGTCACATGGGTTGACTCTGAAGGGAATGCTTTGTAAACGAGTCAAGGTAGGCCAAGGTGATGGTGGGCTTGGGAGACCAGTTTTGTGGAATGGAGGTAGCTGCATCAACTGTGAAGGAAATGCCTTGTAAACGAGTCGAGGTGCAGCTGTTCTGTGGAACAGAGGTTACTGCATCAACTCTGAAGGGAATGCTTTGTAAACAAGTTGAGTTACAGCTGTTCTGTGAAGTAAATGTTGCTGGAGTCAACTAAAAGGGAATGCTTTGTAAACAAGTCGAGGTAGGCTGAGGTGACTGCAGGCTTGGGAAGCCAGTTCTGTGGAATGGAGGTAGCTGTGTTGAGTGTGAAGAGAATGCCTTATAAAGGAGTTAAGGTAGAGCTGTTCTGTGGAACCATAGGTCGCTGCATCGACTGTGAAAGGAATGCCTTGTAAAAGAGTCAAGATAGATCTTTTATGTGGAATGGATGTCACTGAGGTTGACTGCAAAGGGAATGCCTTGTAAACAAGTTGAGCTAGTTTGAGGTGGTAGGTCAAGCCAGCAAGTGGTAATGGTTGTTGTGATGTGTGGTTATGTTGACTAGTGGCAGTGAACGCAGTGACAGTGGCAGTAGTAGTGCTTTGCGTGGTGACTGCTACACAACTCTGTTGTCATGATGACAAGATCATGGCGACGGTAGCAGCAGCAGCACCCTGTGTGATGGCCAGTGGCCGTGTCAGGCCACAACTGTTTCTGGTCATCCTCAGAGCCTGCTTTGAAGCAGGTCTGGTAGTCTCAAGGGGCGTCTCTTTTACTGGCGGGAACGTTTGCAATTGGCCACTGCCATAGTTCACTTTGTAGACCGGACATATGTGTGGAGCCTAATGCACAGAAAATAACTTTTGTTATTTCACTTTCTGCCTTCAAAGCGTTCACATCTGGCCAGGATGCAGAATGAATCAGAATGAGATCTAATTGTGACAATAACAAAGACATTATCCAAAGATAGCCACATGTAAACTAACAAAAAACCAAAAGCTACATTAAATTCAATAATCATTTAAATGACACACATCAACCCCACAATAACCTCAATTTGGTAAGCTTCGACATACCTGAGGCATATATAGATGCATAAAAAAAGTACAATGTCTGACAGTGAAGTAGATCTGATATATTCTGACCAACACAGTTCAATACAGGAATGGGCCTGTTTCTTGTTTGATGGTGCCTTTCACTACATTACTTGGTAAGCTTCAACATACCTGTGGTATATATAGGCACATAAAAAAAGTACAATGGGCCTGTTTCTTGTTTAATGGTGTCTTTCACTGCATCATTTGTTGTGATATTGTCTGATAAGAATACTACTTAAATTTTTCATATGTAAAATAATTGTTTATTCACTTCTGGACTCTGTCAGATTAATGTCAGCTGAATTGATGGTATGTGCTTTGGGGGACTTTTCTTTGAATATTTTATTGTTTTCTCACAAGAATGTGATGGGCTCTGCCATCTCCCTTATGGATCAGAGATTATTATAATTTCCAGCTACTTGGTTACCTAAGTTCAGCTGGGTTAACTTCCAACTTATACCAGTAACCTCACTGATATTCTTTGAAGCCTGATTTCTCCACTTGGTGTCTATGTGGCCACCTTTGAAGTCAACCTGCTGAGGCACCTGGCTCTTTTGATGTTCTGATATGCCACCAAGTACAAAACTTACTTTGATATCTCTTAGAGTGAACCCAGTACATATTGGGATCACCACAGATCAACTCTTCATAGATCAAAGGTTTCTGATAGACATTAAATTCAATTCAGGCTTATGTTTTTTTTTCTTGGTATGAATCACATACTATAAGCATGCTAAATATTCTCAATATCTGTCTATATTTCTGAGATGTGGTAATGTAACTCTTTACACTATTTGGACTGTTGTTCTTATCTTTATTGTCATATTCACAACATAATTTAGCTGTTGTACATTCCAGCCTTCTTCAGATGATATACACTAATTTTGAACTAAACCCTTTATTTTGTTCACCAGGGTAGATTGTTCTAGTTCCAGTGGATAAAAGTGTCAGTTAAAGTAACCCAGTGACTCGAACCAAAGTGCTGTGAGTTCAGTACCTGGCCACAGCAGAGGAGAACAAAATCTTAAAAGGAAATAACTGAAACCTAGATATCCAAAAAAGGCATGGCATGTAGAACTAGAAAATCTACCCCAGTGAAGAAAATATAGGGTTCAGTTCAAAATTCTAAACATATATTACCTGAAGAAGGCCAGAGCGTACAAAGGCCGAAATGTTGTGAATATGGCAATAAAGATGAGGACAACAGTCCTGATAATGTAAATAATGTAAATAGATACCTCAATTCCTCATAAAAGACACAGAAGATACTTTGGAGAGATTTTTTAAGAAATTGTGGGATAGGTCTTTATACAATAATTTATCATATATTGTATATTATCCACAGATAGTAACTATTAGGTTGGTGCAAAAATAATGACGTAATAATGTCGTTTTATGACGTTAAAAAATACGTCAAAAAACGACATTATTACATCATTATTTTTGCACCAACCTAATAAAAACCTTGAAATATTTTCATATTTATAATCCAGATCACAATGATATTGTTTGCACCAATATATCGTATTCCAACTGTTGTTGGACATAAGCATTTTTGCCATGGAAGTCCGTCAATGTTTCCATTACAATCTCATAGTAGTCAAATGTATGGTTAGTAACAGTATGATAGCACAGAAGAATATAAAATATTGTGCTTTGTTATACTGATTGGTTTGTCCATTACTTAAAAGAACTTAAAAGATTTATAGGGAAGCTATATTACAGTGATGGGAAAGTGACTAAAGGCAAGATGCCAGGTCAGGACTGATGACATTGCATTGCATTCTTCTTTGGATTCTGTCAAGAATCTCTAGATACATAGCAGAAGCGTCAAACCAGATGTGGTAGCAATATTCAATGTACAGACAATGATAGACATAAATATACAAGATAGATTCTGGTGAAAAAAATTGTCTAGCATGACACAGTGAATGAAATTTTCTCACAGCAGAACTAGCAAATGATTCAATATAATCATTCTACTTCATGTCATTGGAAAATGTTAAACCAAGAAGATGTGACGAGATATCCTGTTTGAGTTTAGCATCAGCCTTTGCTAATGGAATGCAAAATAGGTTCTCTTAGATAATTAAATGGGAGCAGTTTCATTTAGGAGGCATTAAAATTACCAAGTCATTCCTTGCCCCAGTCAAAACATGTAGTTAATTTTTGAGAACAGCTGCCAATGTACAATCTGTATAAAATTGCATTGCTAATGGTTTCACTATAGTAAAACATAGCAAATAAATTTGCTATAGATATGCCTTATAGGGAAATGATTTTACTATAGAGATACATTGAAAATCAGGAAGAACAGAATTGTCAGTGGTCTGGAATTAATGCAAACATTACTGACAAAATAAAACTATTATATCTTTAATGATTTTACAATTAGAATGTATTCAAAATAAAGAAGAAAGTGATTATTAATAGTCAAGAATTAATGCAAAGAATTACTGACTGAATAGGAGTCATCAAATCTTTTTTTTTTTTTTTGCTATCTTTTTTATCACTGTGCACACTAACAAAAGAGCCTGGTTTTGAATGGCTATATTTATTTCCCTCTGGTTATATGTAACACACCAGTCCAAAGTTGCTGCATTGATCCCTCCCAATTGCAACTGTCATATCAATTTGGAGCTGCTGATCTGCTCTTCTGATTACATGGTGAGAGTATAGCGGTGACCTCTTCTGGTCTGGGAATCTTTAGTTTGACATTTACTGCCAGTTTTATCACTTGACTCTTATGTGCTGGCTTATGGCAATTTGGAAAAGCATGATGGACACTGACACCAGGTTTGGAATGATTTATACACAAGCAAGTTTAACAATGACATGTTTACTAACACCAGATACTAATCTGGAATTTATAGTTTCATAGTAGGCTTTTTATATTAAAGCTTTTCCTTCTCCAAGATAGACTGCCATTATTCTGGTTAAGTAACTCCATTTCATTTAATGGGGTGGGGTGGTATATTTATTCCTGTAATTAGAGAAATTGTGGCACAAGGCTAAAGGGGAAGTGGGAAAAAGGCTGGTTGGCACTAACTATCCTAGACCTAACTAATCAGATTTATAACCCATTCATTCATTACAATTTACTCATTCACCACAAAAACTCATACATCACCATCCAATGCTACATGCATCATAATACCACATGTTCAAAGGAAACCTACAAAACACCCCATGATGTAAAACTTCCAATAAAGTTCAAAAATGTCTCTTTTTCTTTTCTTTTTTCATTTTTTCCTACAAAGATTTCATGAGTCATGAAATGAGTGGGAAGGGGATGAATCCAAAAAACAAATTAAAAATATAACAAAAACAAACTAAAACATAACAGATGTTAGTAGGACCCATCCACTCTTCAAAAATAATAAGAGCAGCTGCTATATTCTGCCTATTGACATAATCAAGAAGCACACTCACTAATAGAATGGGAAGAAAAAACAAATGACAGAAATCAAACAGACAGAATCAAATGACAGAATCAAAGACTGACCCAGTCAAGATAAAAAGGGGAACAAAAACAAACTGGGGAGGTTGGGAATCTCGACATGTATCATAACAAAAGAGAAAGCCAGGAACAGGCTGAGGACCACAGTTAGTCACATTAACTAGATAAACAAATAGTGTCCAACTTAACCAGGTGAGGGTTCACAGGAAACTGTCCCATTATGTCAAAGGGGACTTAAAAAAGAAAATCAAAGCTTACCCTGTTCACATGAACCAGGCTCGCCATAGTTATCCACCTTTCACTGAAATCTGTTGATAACAAACACTTTCTATCAGTTCTTCATCTTGAGCTGATGCTCAAAAAATGACATTTCCCTCCATTCGCAACGTCCACACCACCATTCTTGCTATGGCTAGCAACATTGGAAACACCATCCGTTTCACCCCAGAGAAAGAGGGTGACACATTATCATGCACGTATGTAAGATTAATGGACACAAGCTGCTTGGGATTGATATGAGCCATCAGTTGACTGATATAGTCCCAGAACAGGTGCACATGAGGACAATGGTAGAAGGTTTGCAACACCATTTCCTCTAAACCAAGGTCACATTGATGACAATCAGGCAAGTCTGTCCAGCCCCCTCTGAAGGTTACGTCATTTAGAGATAGCATGTTCCAAATTAATCGCCAAGTAAGCAAAAACTCAGGGTTGCTGAAATAATTTACCGCAGGCGCCCAAGATCAGAAAGAGAAAATCTGATGCCAACAAGCTGAGACAGCCACATAGAGATTCCTTTACAACCCCTTCCACTAATTCATGATACAATAGTATATGAAGCTGTGAAAGGTCACTGGACTGAGGAATGACCCTCAAGGCCACCTGACACTCTCGGAGGAAACTCAATTGATTCTGGGGCTTACAACAGCACTCAGCTCCTGAAATGATAGGAAGGCGTCCCTAACACTCCCCTCCAAAATCATGTCCTCTGTCAATGTGTAGTATAGGAAAAAAAATTTTGAGGCATGCCAATGGCACAAAATTCCTTGCTCCTCATGACACGGATGTTGAGTAACGACCTTTCTGCAGACCTGATGCTTGTGACCACTCCTCAGTGGGGTGGACAACGAGCCTTTGAGTGCTTTCTTACAGTTCTTTCAGAAAGGAAACCAGTTGTTGAAAACGACAGTCACAATCAGAACGAAGATGTGTGACAACCTCATGTACAATTTATAAGGCTGACCATCAAGTTCAGGAGACTTGCCACTGCCAACTCTCATCAAAGACAACTGAACTTCACCCTCTGTGATCTCACCTTCACAGCTAGTCGTGAAAAATCAGCCAAGTCACTGTGAAACTTGTTAACCACAGATACCAGGCTTCTTGGTAAAACAGCTCTTGAAATGCCGCTGGAACACTTCACACATGTCTTTGGTTGTACTCAGAGTATGCCCTTCCAGGGTATTGTCCTCCTGAATGTATCAGTCAGAATCTTGACAGATCTCTTCCCTTCAATTTTGTGCTCATATTCATAGCTTCATTAGACATCTTGTTTAAACCATGCCTAAATACCTGATCCTGATAGTGCTTGTTAGCCTCATGCTCCAGAGCCTGCCTGGCTAAACCTATTTCTAGGGAATCACCCCAGCCTTCCACCCAGGATAGACTATTTTTGAGAGTCTTCACCTTGTTAGCCTTATCTAGGGCGAGTCACTGGCTATATTCAGTGGTGAAAGACCTAATACTATCCCTAAGCCACCTCCCACCACTTATTCCCAATAACCGCCCCCACTAATTCCTGCTGCACTAATCTAGTCAGCTGTTGCCAGAAATCCCACCTGTTCAGTAAAGACAGATTGAACTTCCAGTTTCCAGCCATTCTAGGCCTAGCGCCTAACACCATCTGGACATAGACAACTCTGTTGTCCGAATAGTCTAAATGGTGGAATGTAGGACAGTCTAACAAATCTAGATTAACCCTTATAATTAACATTCTATTCAGATAGCTGGATACCTGAAGAGACACCAACTTAAGAGCCCATGTCCACATCTTCCACCTCGGAGGATCAACCCAGTATCTATCAACAAGCCCAAACTCACCAATCAGATCAACCAAGCTACAATCACCTGATGAACTCTCACTAGCTCCCTGCTCCCTGTCTATCTTGGGGTCCAGAATGGCATTCCAGTCCCCCATTGTGGTGGGAGAATGACCGCAAAACGTTTCCCCCTACCCTTTTGTAGGCAGAAGTCCACAAATGCATGCTGGGATATTTTTCTTAACCAATAAAATAGGTCAGTTTACAAATTCACTTGACTCAGCCCAGATCTGCTGATTTAAACTGTTCAGACTGACTTGTCAAACTCTCTGTCTTTGGGCAAAGAGGAACCCAAACGAGGCTATGCTGAAGGGCAGGGTCACATCTGGGGAGGTAAACAAGCCTGACCTCATGTATGCAGGCCTACGGGTAAATTTTTGCTCAGGCCTACAGGCTCAGATTTGCACTACATAAAAATGGCCTTGTGCCACATCCTGACTTTTTTTAAGGCAATTCACCCCAAGGAAGGTAGGAATGCCACTAGCATGCATGGGATTACAGAGGATTGAGAACAAGCATAAAGAGGCTTGTTTGAGGAAAGGATACAGAGATGGATGGGGAACAAGCTCAGGGTGTCAGATGTCAATTGACATTACACTTGAATATTTGAAGATTATAGTCATCAGGGAAGCAAGTAAGGAGAAGGGAGTTCCACAGATGGGAAGTGTAGGAGAAGAAGCTGTTTGAAAAGAAGAGACGGTTACATTTAACTGTTTTGACAGTGAAAGGGTTGGACCAAGATGCCAGCCTGGTAGCTCATTTAAATTCATGGAACCAGTAAAAGTAGCTTGTTGGAACAGTTGCTGTGAAAATACTTGTAGAAGAGACAGAGGGAAGCCATGACATGTTTGTAGGATAGTGATTGTAGACTATATGCCAGATCAGGACCTATCCTCTTGCATATTCATCTCTGGATTTTGTCGAGGACCTTGAGACGCAGAGTGGGAGCACCAGACCATATATAACAGCAATATTCCATGCAAGGATGGATGGTTGATTTATAAATTTGAAGGATGGACTCAGACAAGAAAAACTTTCTGGCACAACATAGTGAGCCAACTTTCCTTGTGGCATGGGGAAGTGAGGTAAATAACCTCAGTCTAGATTTGCATACCTCAAAGACAGACCATTGCGTTTGTTTGTCTTACTTTGCTTTTGTGTGTAGATGCCAATTCATAGTTTGTAATCTTTTTTCCTTCTCACCCATGTATTTGCTTTTGTATATATTGTTTGCTTGCTTGATATTATTTGATTTTCACCCCTTTTTCTTTTTATTGTAAACTTTGCCAATTCTGTTTTGTTCGACAGTTCTGTCATTTTTTTTGCATTTGACCATGGCTACTAACTCATCAATATCTTTCATTGCAAGGCAGCAGAGATTTGAAATCAATTTTCCATCTCTTAGATCAAGGGTGCTCAACCAAGTGAAAATTCTGCATCAATGGGGTATTTCAATGTTTCAGAGAGGCAAGGAAAATCTTTTACTTTTTCACAAGTTTCTCATTGACTGTAATCTTCATCAGAATAAAATTGATTTAAACACTCTGAACTTTTATTGAAGTTTTTATTTATTGAATTACAAAACCCTGTCATTCTATTGAACTTTTTCTTTATTGAAGTATGCTTCAGTTTATTTATTTAGTAACTAGCTATGAATTAAACAATTACTGTACACGTGTTGGAATCTGATCCATCTGCCCAGGTTTTTTTTCAACGACTACCAAAACTGTCTTTCTTAGGACAACACTGTTTTCACCCTCTACATGAACATACAGAGATATTTTTTGCTTAGTGTACTGTAAAGCTTTTTTGTTTGTTGATGCCTTTTCTTTAAGGAAAATTAATGAATTACAATACCCTGCCGTTCTTTTGAAATTTTGTTTATTGAAGTATGCTTCAGTTTATTTATTTAATAATTAAATATGAATTAAGACGAATTACTGTACATGTATTCTAGTTTAAAAATCCATCAACATTTTCTATTGCTATTAAATTCGTAAAACTCACCTATAAAAATAATCCATGTAAATGAACTGATATGGAAAAGAATGAAGATTTTCAATAATCTATGCATATTATTTGGGATGCACCTTTTGAGTTGAACAATCTTAGAAAGAGGGGGCGATAATATTCTGACATATGGTGAAAAGGGTGCATTGGCAAAAAAGGTTGAGAACCAGTCTGATGGACTGTTCTCCCAGGTTAATGTGTTCCATCTACCCGATGGTTCATTGCATTTTAAAAATAATTAAAGAAATTCTTTAAGCTGATGTTCTGTAATTAAGCAATTGTTATGATCTGGAATGGTTTGTATTAGGTTGGTGCAAAAATACTGACGTAATAATGTCGTTTTTGACGTTAAAAAATACGTCAAAAAATGATATTATTACGTCATTATTTTTGCACCAACCTAATATCTGCAGTCATTAGTTTAACTATAATCTAAGAATTTGGGAAGCAACCCATTACACCAAAACCCTTACTGCTATTTGAAAGCAAATCTAAATTTGACTGCTTTTAATATTTATTTAACATAGAGTGAGATACATTTTTATTCATTTTTTCTGAATCTTAGAAATTATATATTAAATTGTTTTTATAAATTTTTAAACTTGTATCCCGAATGTCAAGAAAAATAAACACTCAGTTTCTATGAACTATGGGACAGAAATCAAGGAAGGTTAATATAAAATCCAAACAATCCATGTATAAAATGCAACCTGTACTGGATTTGTTGTTTTTGTGTCACAATTGTTTGAGCTTGAGAAGGTGCCATGTGTTGACAAACAAAAGCCAAAAGTGTTGAATTGGTTTAAAGAAATAGACAAACTAGAGAATGAATGAGATATACATTTTTATTCTCCCAGGAACTTTTAGTATGAAGAATGCTCAAAAATAGTTTGTAAAAGAGAGTGTAAATTTAAGGAATGTTCTTATGATAGTCTATGTCAAAAGGAAGAAATGGATGTCTTTGTAGCAAGGTGGGTCTTGGTTGTAAAGGTCAGATCTGGTGACCCTAAAGAATGGAGTATATGTCAGAAATATCCAAAAGATAAAGCATATATTTTCTTCCTTGATTTATTTATTTAATCTATTCAATAAAATTATCTTAAGAGAACCAAAAGTCCCGACAGGATTTATTATCAGTGGACATAAGCTTGAAAATATGAAAAGAATATATAAGTTATTTCAACTGATGTTCTACTTTTCCTTCAGAAAATAACCTTTTTTAAGTTTCATTTAAAAGATGTGTTGTTGTTGTTGTTGTTGTTAAATGTTTGGAATCCTAGCATTCAAAAATATGGATAGACAGATCCTTAAATATTTCTCTTATCTTCATTTCTTTGTAAATATGTATTTTTATTTACTTTATTTACATTCAATCTGTTGTTCTCATATTGTTATTGTCACCAGTGGCAATTATACAGGGGGACCAGAAGGGGCCAATGCCCCCTCCCCCAAATTTTGGCTGGCCCCTCAGTTGACCACTTTTCTAAGTTTTGTAGAGGAAAAAAATCAGAGCAGACAAATTACACTATTCCGCTAGTATTGACATTAGTATTAACCCCTTGATTTCATTTTGAAGTTAACCCCTCTTGTGGTCCAACAGCTTGAGAGTCAAAAAGAGGACAAGAATAGATTAGAACTCCACTACTATGAATGAAAAGTTATTCTGTTTAATTTGGTAAAGTAACATACTTATACTAAAACTCATCCTAAGTTGCGTATGATAGTGGTGTAGTATGAAAATAAAGACGCTGCTTGAATTTGCCCCGTCCTCCACAGAAAAAAGTTGTGCTCTCCAGTCTTCATAAGCTGTTTGTCAATCCAGTTAACTAAGGCATTTTGAAATAAACCTTCTTTATTCTATAGTAGTAGACTATTCTCATTCTCGTCTTGTTC
Organism: Acanthosepion lycidas; assembly: GCA_963932145.1. NCBI lineage: Eukaryota > Metazoa > Mollusca > Cephalopoda > Sepiida > Sepiidae > Acanthosepion > Acanthosepion lycidas. Next base: position 50,169,553 of record OZ010608.1, on the reverse strand, counting down.
TTAGTATTGCTCAGTTATTGTTGAGCACTACCTGGACCAGGGATTGAACTCACAATTATAATGTCACCAAATTCAGAAGCCAACACTTTAATCCATTTTAAGTCCTATGGGACAATCCTGAGTCTAGAATTGGAGTTTTAAACCTAATTCAGACAGAAAAAAATCTACATCTTTTACTCACAGAATGACAGTATGAATAGTTGTGATGAAAAGCAACTATACTTAAAATGAAAGAGATATTAGTCAAAAATTGATAGTCCTTCATCTAATCAAGATGAGATAACAACTAACAATATAAGTGTAAGTAAAAATATCACACTGGGCATTCAGGAAAAATAAGGAATATGTTCAATTTAATCTTCTATATCAGGTCAGGTCAGGTTTAGGCCTGCTACTGGTAACATGTAACCCACTACAACCTGTCACATGGACGACTGTATAGCATCTAAACCAGCTCCTTCACTGGCTTTTTTGCTGGTAAGGAGAGTGGCATGTCACCTCACAGGATGAAAAACAATGATGGATGAGCTTCTTATAGGAGCCAACAGCCAACATGTGTGTATCAGGATTGGATTTCTGGTTCCTTCTAAAGTCTTCTCATTCTCTTTCATTCCCAGTAGTCCTTTGCATCTTAGTGGCATTATCATCTTGCTTGGGGTGAATAGACAAGTAGAGGTTTATCCTTTGTTTCCTGTTTAGGATAGGACTTCTGGTTCCTTCTAAATTCTACTTCAACTCTATACTTCTAATGTCTCTGCCTAAGGTCTGACATTTTTACTATTATTGGGTTTCTGATACATTCTAATGTCTTTTCATTCTCTTTCACTTCCAGTAACCCCTCATGTTTTAGTGGCATTATCATCTTGCTTCGGAGGAATTGATGATAAAAAAAAAATAAATATATATATATATATATATAAAAACATCTTTCATTAAATATGACAAACAAGGAAAAAATTAAATTCATTTTTTATTTAGTTTTTCCAGTGTTCTTAAAAAAAATGATTCAAATTTTTCTTGTTTGCCATATTTAATGAAAGATGTTGAAAAGAAGATTTGCTGCCCAAATATACATTTATGTATGTGTGTGTGTTTGTGTGTGTGTTTGTGTGTGTGTGTATAAGGCTAGTACAGAGTCTCAAGCCTTAAATGGCAACCTTCCTAGAGATGATGTCTCAATAAAAATATTTGAGAGTATCTGAGTTGGGCATCAGGAAGAGCATTCAGCTTTATAAAACCTTTCCTCAAATCATTATGACAAATCCCCTGTCAGGCAGGACCCACCTTGTTTTGTGCAAGATTAATCCCAGTCCTCCCAAAAGAAAAAACACGACTATGTATGTATCACTGGTTCTTGTATCGTAGTAAACAGAACATAAAAACAGAAATTAACATTTTCCTGTATGAAACACAAATGAACAAAAATATGTAACCCGGATATAAGAGAGTTGTCAGGACCAGATATGAAGTCTCTTATATCCGGGTTTCTCTTATATCCGGGTTTGGTCTATTTTGTTTAGGTAAGTATGGCTCTAATTTGGGACCAGATAAAATCTCTCTTATATCAGGGTTTCTCTTATATCCGGGTTACACTGTATATGTATAAGTGGCTCATACATAGCTTCTGGCTGAAAAAAAAAAAAAAAAAAGGTTAAGTTTTTCAGTCAATAAAAATTTCTCCCACCTAAAGCAAAAATCTCTTTTTAAGTCCCTGGAGACCTATAAATATGCAAGAGATTTCATCTTGTTGAGAAATCTTTGCCAATGCCAAACAGATCATGTCTGTTTTCTCTCTAAAATACAACACTGATTTTGATATCATGCAAACTCTACTTCTCCACTTACTTTAAATTTATAATAATTAATAATCCTTTAATCTTTATTCTCTTTTCAGCGATCACAATATGTTTTATAACTTGAACTTTGAAACATTTTATAAACACTTTATTTCATTGCTTGAATTTGAACTGGATATGATTGTTATAAAAATTTAATTGAAAATGTTTCATAAACAGGATTAAATCTGTAGAATATTGGTTAGCTTGCCAGTGGTCTGGCACACAAATAGGCAAGTGTAGCCAAAGCTAAGAACTGACTTCAGTCATTTCATAGAGAAATATATCGGTGAATAAAGACCACTCATGCAAATGTATTGGACAGGTCCATTCTAGCAAAATGGACCAACCTAACTGGTGTATTAGGCACTCTCCTATAAAATGAGGTAAAATTAGCTGGCTTGCTTTACAAGGCAGCCATGTTGGCAGGTAAGTCACTTGACTTCTACAAATCTTTCTCAGCTTCAACAATGATTTTGTGCATTTATTTGAATAAATCTCATGTTTATCAAATCTCTGTTATCAGCAACAGCCTGACATGATCTTCCATATTATTTCTTATAATTGATTGTCTTGCAGTGTATCTTTAGTTTGAACAATCCTTCTGCAACTATGATTAATCCTGTGACCCTGAAGATGACAACCTTCCATAATATCTCCAGTAGTACAGCAGATATTATGGTACTAGAGGATATCCCAAGAAAAAAGGGTCTCCAGTTTGAGTTTTACTGAAAGCTTAGTCTTCATTTACAATTCAGCTCAATGACTGATGGACCTAAAATGATATTCAGATTAATTGCAATTAAATGCAACAGAACTTAAGATAAAAGAAATATAAATAAATAAATAATGGTTAAAATTCTTCATCTTTTAAGAATCAAATTTATAATAATACTAGCAGTAGAGCCCGGTGTTGCCCGGGGATGTAACATTAAGAGATAGATCAAGTATCGACCATCATAAAGACTGAAAAATAAAATTGACAAAGATTATTATTTAAGGTTGATGGACATGTCCTAATTATTTTTTTTTGTTTTTTTTTGGGTTCTTTTTACGAATTAGTCAAACCCAAACTCAAACAAAAACATTGTTTTCAATCGTTATGAGTCTATCGATTGAATAGAATTTTATTATAAACAATTGTCTTGTAAATGGAATTTTTAAAGCATTCTGAATGTAAAAATAAAGAAAAAAGTGTGCAAGACAATAAGAAACACTACTTGCCAAAAAAAGTGAAGTTTTGTTGAAATTGGTTGAAAAATGTAGGAAATCCGATCCCATATATGAACAAACACACACACACAAACAACTTGGGTTTATATAATAAGTATAACTCGATATGAGTTGTCCCCCTTTCATTCTGGTGACAGAAACGTGTTTTATCGTGTTTTCAAATTGATTTTGTGCAAAAACAATTGTGATTTTCCAATTTTGAGTTCTGTCAGATTTTATGCAGTCCTGTGAAGTTGTTGAAATTGGTTGAAAAATGTAGGAAATCTGATCCAATATATAAACATACAGACACACACGCACACACAAGCTGAGTTTTATAATAAGTAAGATTACCATTACTTGTGTAAATAATGCAGGAGAAATATGATAAAAAAAGAAATACATATCAAAAAATTAATAATGGCTGACAATGTTTTATCTAATAAAAAAATCATTACAACATTATTACAAATATTATTTCTGTAATTAAAACAACAAGTATAAATGAAAGAAATCCCATTAAAAAATTAATAATGCTCAAAATTCTTCATAAGATTCAAGATAATATTAATAAAAGCTATTTGTATAAATAAAAAAAAAGATGTAAGATTATCAAAATACTAGTCAGTAAAAATTAATAATGGCTGACAATGCTTCATCTAATAAAAAAAAAATGATATAATATTATTACGAACACTATTTGTGTAATTAAAACAACAGAAATGAAAGGAAATAAATATTCAAAAATTAATGTTATACTGCTTTTATCAAGATTTCTTACTGATTCACAAATACATTTAAATACATTTGTCAGCCAGATGTGATCACAAAAAAGCAAAACCCAAAATGAAACAGTGTATATGATGCTTGGAGTGCAAGGGACTCCAAGCATCATATACAGTCCACAAAACAAATCTCAGCAAAAAACTCAAACATAACAGCCAATCACAAATGTTGCCACCAAAAAAAAAAAAGGATGAGCCTGGGTATTAGCACCTGTTAAAACACTGCACTCCTCGCTGACAACCGGAGTTGAGAACTGATGTCATCAGGAAGGTTGATGAAAATTAGTAACAATGTAGGTTTGAGGATAGATACATTGGGATTGCTAGCATTAATGCAAAAAGATCTAGAAGAGTGGCCATTCAAGACATCTCTCATTTTGCAATTTGATAAGAAAGATTGAATCAATTAAAAAATTAATCCAGAAATGCAATAACACTTTAACTTGTGAAGAACAAGTTTTTTTGTTCTTGAGAATTTACAACAAAAATATTAATCATTATTTCTGTTATGGTAATTTACCCACACACACATGGACTCTCCCAGTTATAAATAGGAGCAGGTACTGCCTTTTGAGAGAGGTAATTTTCCAGCAGTCAGCTCTGACAGTCAGACGAAACATTCTTGCTGTAACACTCTCGTTTGTATTACGGTTTTTGTTAATATGTCTGTTTAACTCAATTCCTCTCTTGTGTCTTTAATTCTGGCCCTAACAAGGCCACAATTATTTCTTTATTAAATTATTTGTTTACAAGAATAATTTTATATTTGTAAAATTCTAAAAACTAATACAGTTGTATTAAAACTGATGCAATGCAATCTTTATCATTTACCAATTTATAAAGAAATAAATATGAAAACAATTTTTTATTCATAAATTTATAAACATTTACTAAATTATTAAAATATGTGAACCAACTATAAGGAAATACTTATTATTTAGCATTTTATGATGTTCAGATCAATTAGAAATTAGCCAATGTTTTGGCAACCATTCAAATAAACAATATAATCAAAATAAAATAATATAAATAGTGTAAATAAACAATCTAATAAATAAATAGGGTTTGTTATGTTATAAATTCTCAAGAACAAAGAAAATGTATAAATTCACTTTCATACATTTGGGTTTTATTAAAATTTTAATCATTGCTTTTTAAAACAATAAACATTGACCAGGAGTGAAGGTAGTTAATATAATAGTGGTGTCAAGGGAAAAACTGATTTTATATACTTTGTTTTTTGTAGGTACAAGAGTCCAAGTTTGCCATTTTAACTTTTTCAAACTCTGTAGTTATGAAATATTTTTCTTTATCTGCCAAATCAGCTTTATGACCCATTTTAAAACTTAAACTTGCAATGTGATGATTAATCTGAGATTGGTATTCTATACTACAGGCCTACTCATGGTGCAACTGTCAGAACCTATTTCAGTATCAGTGCCTATTTCAAAAGCTCTTCATTCCACTGGGAGTTATGCATTTTAGTTTTGACTTGGGTTTGTAGTAGTTCACAAATGTAGTCAGCTCAAGAATTTCAAAGAAAGTTTTTCTTTTACACTTTGATAACTTTAGCATATTTAACTGAAGTAAATATAAGATTTATTTATTTTATTTCCTTTCAACTAGTAAGGATAAATTTAATTTTTTTTTTTTTTTTGCATAATCTGTATTTCTGTTTCTAACTGAGGGAGAAAAGTATTCACATTTTTAGCACAGTTCATAGTGTGATGTAACCTTTTACACCACAAAATTAAAAAAAATCAATTTGAAGATCTGGACAAGACCATTCTCTAACCAAAAAATGCATAATTTTACTTGATTTAAAGAAATAATTTATTAATACACATTCTTCCAGTTTTTCTTCCTACAAATGATACAAAGATTCTCTCAAGAAAGTTAATTTTAGCATTTTATTATGTTTCATTTTTAATGGAGATTTTTTCTTCAATTATTTTTGCACTGTGAAATTTATTTAAAAATTTTATTTATCACATAAAGTTAATTTAAAATTTTTCTTGATTATATTGTTATTCATAACTGTTATGGTCCAGGTTAGGACCAAGGAAGAACAACACAAACACAAGAGTAGAAATAACGAAGGTATATTACATGAAATAATAATACAAGATGTGGAAGGTGTTAGTATGACTGTCAGTCTGGTTTGGAATGAACTACTATCGGCTTGATTTGGTATCTAGCCACCCCCCCACGTGGCACAAGGCCGAGTTTAACATGGGTTTCCTGAGCCCGTAGGCTCGGCCAAAAAATGCCCGTAGAACCCGTATAAACGGGATCGGGTTGGTCAACCTCCCCAAATGAAGCTCTGCCCTTTGGCGGAGCCTCGCCCGAGTTCCTCTCTGCTCAGAGACAGAGAGTTCGACCGTCAAGCCGAGAAGCTTGGCTTGATTCGTCCCTCTCTCTTGAGAGGCGTAGTATACATAGTGTTAGGAAGAGTTCATTCTGAATTTATAGGTAAGGACCGATGACAATAACAACAGACATATTGATGATAAATTTAATTTTTATTAATAATTTGTGTTTTACTTTCTAAAACATTTTAATTTAGTTTAATATTAAACAAACATAAAATAGAAACAAATGGAATATTAAAAAATTAATGAAAAAGTAATTTATTAGGACTTTTTTTTTTATTAATCCTTTCACCCCAAGCAAGGCAATAAAGAAGAGGAATCAATAAAGCAGTTGATAATGATTGACATTTAAATTTTATATTGTTTACCTTTTAATATTTTATCAAAATTTCTGAAATTCAAACATTTTGAAAAAGGTCTCTAATTCTTGCTTTTAGTTGCACCATGAATAGGCTTGTAGTATAGAATGCCATGAATTTAAATGATTGATCGATTGACCTGTTTTTGTGGCTTATCAACCCTTTGTGGGTTATTTAAAACTGAAATTTTGTGAGAATCCGTCATATCCTTGAAATTTTCACTTCTTTTTTCTTAGTGGATATTGCATTAATAATAATGATTTTTTTTTCAGATAGAAGTCATACTATTTTTTTTCCAATAGAAGTACTACTTTCCCAAGGGCATTTACATGTAAGTGAATGTAACAAGCTCAACTTAAATTTGAACTCTGATCTCCAATTTTTTGTCCTAAGCCACTATCCATTACACTGCCCACACATCCACTTGAGTCATTCAAATTCAGGGTATTTCATACAAAAGGCTGCCATTTGTTGACATCTGGGCAGAATGAACTGGCATTCATTCCCTCTAAGCAGATGGATTTTACCTTCATTCAGCAAATAAACCTTTAGTTTCCAATAAGAATATTTACTTTTGTATATCAATAAAACATGAAGTTAATAATAATGCAAGTGTAGCTTACAACGTTCTCATTTTATCAAGAATTAAAAAAAAAATAAAGCCTTTAAAAGGCAACATTAATAAACATTTTCAGCAACCCAAAACCTACACACATAATTTATAGCCAATTAACCTTCAGAAAAGCATGTCACTTGTAATAACAAGTGAAATCAATATGGTGGCCTAAAAGTTGATTGTGAGAACTCCACATATTTAAATTGAGAACATAAGTCTAGAGATTATACACAGCATTTTATAAAAGTGAAGTTAGTGACTGTACTATTTGAAAGTAGTTCAGGAGGTATTCAGTTGGAAATTAACCATTTGAACATGTACTTTGTAAAGGAATAGTGATCAGCATTGGTGATGACCAACTGAGAAATTGTATTGAATCTAATTCACTTCAAATGTTTAAGATGCTTGTTTAGTGAGTGGACTACTTTTATAATTAATATAAGGTCTCTACAAGAATATTTTACATGAAATAATGGTGATGAACAAATAACAGATGCCAACTGATTTGCAATGCAAGATAACATTTATTTAACAAATAACAAAAGGAAAATTTAAGAGTTTCTTTTCTTATAAATTAACTGAATAAACAATGAAAATTGTTTGTGAATATATTTGAGTGTGACTTGTGTATTAGGTGTGTTTGTGTGTGAAGCATCCACAGCCCTTTTTGCTTTGGTGTGAGAAGTTGATGGCACACACTTTAAAAGGAGGTAAAACAGGAAGAGAGAGTTACTTAAAGATTTATTTGTTTTTATACTCTCAGGACTGCTGCTGCTAATATGTTAGTTAAGGACTGCTGCTGATACTATGTTTATTAAGTTACTACACCTGCATTAAGTTTCAACACAAGAAATAAAACTTCATATATACCTGAACCACCCCAGGAAAGAGATACATCTGTGGAGTCACTCATATCATACCAGCCGGGATAGCCTCATGTTCACAGGAATAAAAACATACAAAGAAATAACACTAAAAGCATGTTAAATTGTAAATTAAAATCATATAATTTTATTAATTTTTGTGTACTGGTGTGTGTGTATTTTAGTCATATGTGTTTTAAGGTTGCATGTAATAGAGGAAGAAAGTCACTTCATCTTGCGATAAGCAAAGTGCCGAGGAGAGGAAATGGACATCTTGATCATTCGAGGGTCCTTAGCAAAGAGAGTGATTTTGGCATATTTTGGTGCGATGTATCCGTTTTCAAGCTGGAAAGATTTTGTTGCACATCAGAACTTTTATTATTTTTGTTTTATAATTTATTTTATTTTAAACAAAGTTTTAATGTTATTTGCTTTATTTTACTTTATTTATGATATTTATTATTATTTTATATTTAATATTAATAATAATGTCTATACACATCTTAAGGAAATCAATAAAATACAATCTTGGTAAAGATAACAAGCAAAAACATTGTAGCTATCTGTGTCCCAACACAAAGTATTTAATGTTAGGCTGCCAGCCAATATATAAAAGACAATATGAATAAAGACAAAAGGAAAACTTATCTTAGCTGATACATGTCATTAGTTTTTTCAGAAAACTTGGAGAATTGAGTTACTAAAGGGAATTAACTGAAACTGAGATATCCCAAAAAAGGCATGGCACGTGGAACTAGAATAATCTACCCCTGAGGACAATATAAAGGGTTCAGTTCAAAATTCGAACATATATCACCTGAAGAAGGCCATGGCATACAACAGCCAAAACATCATGTATATGACAATAAAGATGAGGACAATAGAATACCACATACCAGAAATATAGACTGATTTTTATTCCAGTTTATAAATATTTGTTGCAAAATAAAAATCATTATATTTGCCTTGATAAAGACCATTGGAGGATGAAAGACACCAGCTGAGATAAATTTTCCTTTTGTTTTTTTTTCATATATATTTTTAGTTATATCTTAAATTTTGCAAACACACACACACACACACATACATATAGGGTAGCTTTCTCTATAGGAGATTGTATATTGAAATATGTTTAAAAAAAAAAAAAAAAAAAACAAAGAAGAAAATATCACAAAAAAATTCATTTTTACTGTTGTAAATGATGTCACCTTAAAGTGACTTGAAATTGGTTATAGCAATCTGTGGAATACCAGAATTGCTCAAACACATTTTCATAAACAGACTAAATATGTAATTCTTGATATCAACTGTAATGACAGCTGAAAATATTTGGATTAAAAAAAAAAAGAAAAAAATTTACTTTGGAAAGTAACAATTTTAACTCTGACATAAAACAACTAAGTTAAAAATTGGAAAAACTTAATAAAAGACAGGTAGACAGACCTTGTCTGTGTTGTTTAACAAAACTTGTTTAATATATATCTATATATATGAATAAAAAAAAAAGAAAAACTTATCTTAACTGACACATTTTGTTCTATTATGGACTTTATCAAGCAAATGTAAGGATTTTATTTTGCAGCAAGTACTTATAATAGAAGTAAAAATTGTATTAGTTTCACAGAATTTTTAAGTTGAAAAATGCTCATAAATATACTTCAAGCTAAGTGAATGCTTGTTGCAAAATAAAATCCTTACATTTCCCTTGATAAAGTCTATAAGGGGACAAAATGTGTCAGCTAAGATAAGTTTTCCTTTTGTCTTTTCACAGATATATTTAGTTATATCAGAATTTTTACACTAGAAAATATATATATCAGGTAAAAAAAATCTGTGAAATGTTTTCATAGTTTCTTAATTGGCTTTAAACAAAGCTAAACCTTTTCAATGGCAACTGTTGAAGTGATATGTGTACAGGGCCAGATCTATGCCTTAAGAGGCACTGGGCTGATAGAATTTTTGGCCCCCTTCATTACATATGTTTGCCATACATGTCTATAAAAAACACTAATTTGTACAATATTGAACAATTTTACACTTATTAAATGTTTATGTTCAAAGTGTAAAATTGAGCCAAAATTGAGCAAAGAGAAAATTATACAAAACTAAATAAAGCTACATCAAAAATCTATATGTATATAAAAAATGTGCATCAAAATCTAAACATGGCCCCTTCAAAAGGGGCTATAAATTTAAAAGACCCACACCAACCAGAGGGGCCCAAATACTCTAAATTGTTTCACATTAGTTTAATGGAGACACATTAAATTTGGAAATAAACAAATCTTCTTTGTTATTATATATATTTTTTTTTTTAGTTTTATCATGGGTGACTGCTTGGAAATACCAAATGCTGTAAGCTTAGATGTGCAGGTGGTATAATGGATAATGGCACAAAATTTTTAATTAGAGAGCTGAGTTCTAATTCCATTTGTCTTTGTTATATTCACTTATGCAAAAATACCATTGGAAAAAGGTATGAATCCAACTTTCTTTCTCTAGCTATGGGTTAATTAGTAAGACTTGTATCACTAAACCATTGTTATCTCCCAAAAATAAATTCTTGCAGTGTAAAAATATTTTTTGGCTTTAAATAACCTCCAAAGGGTTGACAAGCCGTAGAAAATGAATCAATCAATCAATTAGAGATTCTTGATAAAATACAAAGTAGAATCTGCAATATTATTGGTCCTGACCTGGTATTTCAGCTTCAGTCGCTTCCCACCACTGTAATGTAGCTTCCCTGTGCCTTTTCTATAAATATTTTCCTGGTAATTATTCTGATGAACTTTCATTTTTGGTACCTCAACTTTATGAATTTGAATACAGTACAAGGTTTCATCATTTTATAGTTGAAATGGCTAAGTGCAACCATAAGTTCTATGCTAACAGTTTCTTTTCTCACTTATGGAACTCATTTCCAGCCACTTACTTTCCAGTCAACTTTGATCTTTAAAAAATTTAAATGCAGTTTCAATCATTATCTTTTGTCTTCTTAATTCCTGTCCTTTTGTTATCATCTTTCTTTAATAATGTTTTCTTTTCCTCATATTCTTTCACACACAGTAACCCTTGCATTTTAATGACTTTATTGCCTTGCTTGGAGTGAAATGATTAAAAAACAAACAATGAAAGCAAATATATGATAGGTCCAAATTTTATGAAATATTTAATTCCATAAAGCATGATAAAAATATTAAAGTTTGGCTGAAGAAAAAGGTACACATTTCATTAACAATACAGTGCAAATCCCGAAATCTCTGTTTCTGAACAAAGAAAGGTACTACTTACTGGCTAGTTGGGGAGGAGTGCTACCTGTTAGGTTTATAACCCTATACATTTGCAAAGGAATAAAAAGGAGAGAGTTATTATTTGATTGAATGGGTTTTAAAGTTGCCACTCAGCTGCTGCTACTAGACAACTGCTTTCTGCTGCTACTATGTTTCTCTTCTACAGCCAATAGTTTTATTGTAGCCTAAACTCACTATACATAAAATAAGTTACGATATTAACTACTGCTGCAGGTAAAATATGTTTGATAGCACTTTGGCATTTGTTATTGTAGTTTGCTCTTCTATAAATTAAAGAAACAAGTTTTACTTAAAGGCTTTAAAAGTGACAATACTTGTCTTCCATAATAGATTCAAGCTTTAAAAAAAAATCAATGCTTTGTCAGTTGGCCAAAGTAGATTTATTAATGAAAAACAATAAATACTTTGTTTTTGTCTTTTTCAATATATTTATTTATTTCATTTTACATATGACTATGTTCACCATGGGGCAATCAACAATAAAACTGAGCTGGGGTCAGAAGCTAACTACCAAGTGATTTATAACTGTTAGGTTTTCTTTTACTTATTTCTTCAATCTTGATAGCTATGTTTGGCAGACAATCAACATATTTCTTTTTTATATGTTAGCCACATTGGCTTTCAAACAATGAAATACAGTTTCAATATATGCATATATTATTAAGCTATATAGATTAGTTAGATTAAATTAGAAAGTGGAAGATTTTTTCATTTGAATAGAGAAATACCACAAAAGATGCAGTTATATAATTTAAAGAAAGGCTTTCAGTATTGTTTCTTATTCTATTCACTTCATGCAGTGTTAACTTTTTATTTTAATTTTTTTGATGGTGTCACCCCATGAAAGGCAGTAAAGCCTCTAAAACACAACGGTGTGGAAGAAACTAGAAACAGAAACATTAATAATGAGTGGAAAGAGAAAAGAGTAATCAGGATGACAGTAGATACTGATTGACATTGCATTTAAATTTTTGCAGATTAAAGTTGTTTGAAAAGCATGGAGCTGGAAGGGAGTTTCACAAGCGAGAAGTGCAAGAAAAGAAGCTGTTAGCGCAGAACTTACAGCTGCATCTAGCCAGCTCAGCTGTCAATTGATGAGATTTCAATGCAAGTATAGTACTGTGTTTAAAACCAAAAAGTATAGGTACTATAGCTAGGATCTCATCTAAACAATTTTCATGAGAGTATATATAGTAAAGTCACAGAGAAGCAACCTGACATTTAAATTCTTGCAGATAAAACTTGGCTTGAAAGCATGGAACCAGGAG
>OZ010608.1:49944432-50151932 GCA_963932145.1 Acanthosepion lycidas | reverse complement strand
AACAATGGTTAAAATGGTCAAGCTCAAGTCAGCTTTGTACTGAGTGGGAACAACCAATTCATTTACTTAATAAGTAGGGCTGTCAAAACATGTCCAAACGATGTTGTTAGGAAGTATAAAAAAGAAAGATTCTGTCCTTTCCAGAAGTGGGAAAATAAAAACCCGCATGTGAACAAAAACCCTTTCTAGTTTCTTTATAACTTGTATCATGGGAAAATGAATTTCTTTTTTCTTTTTTTTTTTTTGATTCTTTACTATTATTTTATTTATTGGTTTTATCTTATTTCCCCACAAATCTCAATTTCAAAAATGAAGAAGATTTTATTTAGTTTTAGGCTTCTTGATTTTATTTATTTTTGGGCTTCTTGATTTTATTTAGTTTTGGGCTTCTTGATTTTATTTAGTTTTGGGCTTCTTGATTTTGTTTCATTTTGTACTTCTTGATTTTATTTAGTTTTGGGCTTCTTGATTTTCTTTCATTTTGTACTTCTTGATTTTATTTAGTTTTGGGCTTCTTGATTTTATTTAGTTTTGGGCTTCTTGATTTTATTTTGTGTTGAGATTCTGGTTTTTATTTACTTTTAGGCATCTCAATTTGATTTCATTTTGGGCTTCTTGATTTTATTTAGTATTGGGCTTCTTGATTTTATTTTGTGTTGAGATTCTGGTTTTTATTTACTTTTAGGCATCTCAATTTGATTTCATTTTGGGCTTCTTGATTTTATTTAGTTTTGGGCTTCTTGATTTTATTTTGTGTTGAGATTCTGGTTTTTATTTACTTTTAGGCATCTCAATTTGATTTCATTTTGGGCTTCTTGATTTTATTTAGTATTGGGCTTCTTGATTTTATTTTGTGTTGAGATTCTGGTTTTTATTTACTTTTAGGCATCTCAATTTGATTTCATTTTGGGCTTCTTGATTTTATTTAGTATTGGGCTTCTTGATTTTATTTTGTGTTGAGATTCTGGTTTTTATTTACTTTTAGGCATCTCAATTTGATTTCATTTTGGGCTTCTTGATTTTATTTAGTTTTGGGCTTCTTGATTTTATTTTGTGTTGAGATTCTGGTTTTTATTTACTTTTAGGCATCTCAATTTGATTTCATTTTGGGCTTCTTGATTTTATTTAGTATTGGGCTTCTTGATTTTATTTTGTGTTGAGATTCTGGTTTTTATTTACTTTTAGGCATCTCAATTTGATTTCATTTTGGGCTTCTTGATTTTATTTAGTTTTGGGCTTCTTGATTTTATTTTGTGTTGAGATTCTGGTTTTTATTTACTTTTAGGCATCTCAATTTGATTTCATTTTGGGCTTCTTGATTTTATTTAGTATTGGGCTTCTTGATTTTATTTTGTGTTGAGATTCTGGTTTTTATTTACTTTTAGGCATCTCAATTTGATTTCATTTTGGGCTTCTTGATTTTATGATAATGGCTTCAAAGATCTGGAAGCTTTAATCACAATGCAGTATATTATTTATGAGTAATTGTTACATACAAGTGGAAATATCAGTGCCAGGCCATCTATATTCATTAATGGCACTTTGACAGGAAAGGCGGATAGTTTTATGTCCAATATATGGCATTCATCCTAACTGAACAAATAGATGTCACTATCATTCAACAAATAAACTTCTAGGTTCCAATAAGTATTTAATTCATATATATTGATAAAACATACAGTGTGGTGCAGTATAATGTGTGTATATTTTCTGGATGAGTCTCTCTTCTTCGACTTATATTAAACTAAGTTTCACTCTAGTTAAATTATTTACATGTGAACTATTGTCTTCATCTTTGTTGTTATTTTTTTATCATTTCATCCGATGTAAAACAATGAAGCTACTAAGATGCAAGGAGTTACTGAATGTGAGAGAATATGAGAAAAAAACATTATTAATAAAAGAACAGGAATTAAGAAGACAGAAGATAACAACCGATATTGCATTTAAATTTTTGAAGATGAATGTTGGTTGACAAGCAAGAAGCCAGAAGCGAGTACCACAAGGGAAAAGTGCAAGATAAGAAACCCTTAGCATAAAACTCATGGTTACATCTAACCATTTCAACTGTAAAATGATGAGACCTTGCCACTAATCTAGTACTAAGCTTAAATTCATAAAGTCTAAGTACTTAAGAGAAAGTTTATCAGAACAATTAGCATGAAAATATTTTAGAAAAGGCACAAAGAAGCTACATTATGGCAGTGAGACTGAAGCTGGGATGTCAGGTCAGGTCCAATAGCATTGCAGATTCTTCTTTGTCTTTTATTATCACAATGTTTCAACCTGTGTGCCTGCTGACTTTCAAGTGCTTGTTGGTCTGGATAACCTTCAGGGAATTTCAAACTAAACTTTTTTTAATTTATGAGGGTAGATTATTTTTTTTCTGCTGGCCATATCTAGGGATATCTCATGTTGTTCTTATTTATTATTGTTCAGTTATTGCTCACCTTGTTTCCACTGAGTTCAAGTCAGTCCAAGGATAGACCTCTCAAATACTATGTCATGAGACAATAGCCTTATATAGTGGTTTATTGATTTGGGACATAGTAATTGTGATTTCAACCCCTGGTCTTGGCAGTGTGTACTTGGACATGGGAGTGCAATAACTAAGCAAGAACTAGACAAGATATCTCTGGACATGGTCAGCAGAATGAGAACAATTTATCCCCATAGATTAAATAAAAGCTGCAATTTAAAAATCACTGAAGGTTACATGGATTGAACTGTAATTGATGAAGCTTTGAGAGCACAATGGCTGAAATGTGATAATAACAACAAAAATGAGGACAACTGTCTGCATGTAAATAATGGTAATTCCTCATTTCGAAAATTCAATGTACTATATTACATATTACTAACAGTATGAAGTTATCTTTGATAAGGTTATTGAAAAATGAATTTAAATATATTTAGATTTAACATATAGCTGTATAATTTTAGGTAAAAAACATGTTCTGCAAATTGCATTTATATCAGTAATTTGCAATGAAAATATAAGCAAAAGTTCTTGTTATGATGCTTCAGTTTGACACAAAAATTAAAAGGTGATAATTGAAACACACACATCTATAACATTTTGTATATGTTTAATTAGAGTAGATAAGTTCACCTATCATTGGGTTCACACTCCTCCTTCAACAGGAATAAAGATTTATCTCTTGTTTCCAGTTTAGTATTGGTTTTCTGGTTCCTTCTAAAGTCTTCTCATTCTCTTTAACTCCTTGCATCTTAGTAGCATTATTGCCCTCCTTGGAATGAATTGATTAAAATACACACACACACACACCTATATATACTAGCAGCATGGCCCAGTGTTGCCCGTGCTTGATTCAATAATAATGATTTAGTGATACAAGTTTTACTAATTAACCCATAGTTGGGGGCAGAAGGGGGTGGATTCATATCTTTCCCAAGTTTATTTGCATATGTGAATATAACAAACCTAACTGGAATTGGAACTTGGCTCTTTGATTAACAATTTTGAACCGTTAATCATTACACCACCTGAATATCCAAGCTTAGAGAACACTAGCAGCATGGCCCGGTGTTGCCCGTGCTTGATTCAAAAATTGTACAACTCATCCAGCAATCGCTATCACTTGACTTAAAATATTTTTGCCCTTCCTTGCCTTTAAAGGAGTGCCTTTTGCTGTGCTGATGTTGCTTCATGCCTTACTTCTTGCCTATCTCACACTGCAAATTTTTTCTAAGCTCTATACTAAACATTAAATCTGTTACGAAAAAAGAACTAAACAAAATGAACACAAAACGACCAGCTTTAAAAAAGGACTCGTAACTGGAAAAACCGAATGAAAAAAGAATGTTAACAACAAATACTTTTTCACACCCAACCCAGTTCTGTGGAATCAGAATCAATGTTCAGTTTAAGCAAGCGAATGAGCCAATTGGAGTAAAGTGCCATGCAGATTTAAATTTTTCCCACTTGTGATAAATGCAGTTATCGATTTTTTTTGCATGCTAGCATGCTAGTTGACATTCGTGTCAGTCAGCTGTTGGCTCTCATGCTGGCCAATAGAATCTTCTTGCCTATTCGTGGAAGCCAGCTATAGGCTATCACTCTGGCCAGTAGAAAATGGCTGCAAACTACATGAAAACTGCTTAAGAAGCATGAAAAAATCGATTATTTCCACTATCGATGGAAGTTGGGAAATGCAAAGTTGGTCTTGGCCTTCCCGCTAACTTGGAGCATGTGCATGTAAATTTTGGTGCAAATCCGTCGGAAATTGCGGATGTGCATTCGTTACACACACACACACACACACACACACACACACACACACACACAGCCTTTTATAGATAGAGATTACATAGAATAAAAATCCCAAATTACCTTATTTGAATAGTTATTTTGGTCCTCAAGACTTACTTATAGGCCTTGTCAACTCAGAGGTGTGAAGAAATTAGGAGCTTAAAATTTAATCATTTAAAGAATAAAAGATCTTTTTATTCTTTAAATGATTAAATTTTAAGCTCCTATATTATATATATATATATATATATATATATATATATATATATATATATATATATATATATATATATTAGGTTGGTGTAAAAATAATGACGTAATAATGTCGTTTTTTGACGTATTTTTAACGTCAAAAAACGACATTATTACGTCATTATTTTTGCATCAACCTAATATATCTTGGCCGTGACCACCGATAGGGAAGGCCTGTTTCATTGGGTTAAGGAGAAATGTGACGTCATCATATTGAGTCCGACTTTCAAGAAGCGTGTCGTTTGTTTTGTTTATCAGATTTTTTACGGCGGCATTTTTAAATTGCTTAATACTTTCTTTTAAATATTGAATTAATTTAAAACAAAAACAATGCCTTATAGATGCGTTGTTTGTACCAAATTGCAAAGGGAATTATAAAAACGGCCCTAAAGTACATGTATTTTCTTTCCCTAAAGATAAAGAATTATTTATGATCAATTATCTGATGTTTGGATTCGTGCAGAGATCATTTTTCACCTACGAAATTCAGCAGAGTGAGTATTTTTTGTATTAAAAAATAAGTAAATTTTATTGAAACTTTAGTGATAAAATTAATACCATGTCTTTGTAATTCATAACATAAAGTTAATAAGACATAAATCTAGCGGCAAAGTTTAGACATTCATTCTCGTATGTATTGCTTTTAAAAATCTAAAAACTCATTTTTTTTTTAAGAAATAAACTTTAAAGAAATTTTCGATATAAATTTATTCATGAATTCCTAAAGGAATATTTTATATGTATAAAAAATAATTCTAATAATTTTAACGATTTTTTAGAATTGTTTTATTCGTGACTAAATGAAACTTTAATTGAATTAATTAATTTCATGTCTGTAATTCACAACACATTTTAAAACAAAGTGTTGTTTTAAAAAGTTTTAAACTCAATTGAAACTTTGAGGATTAAAATAATTTCATATCTTTATAATTCACAAAACATTAAAAATAAAGTTGCGAAAGTTTTTAAAAGCTGAAATCTAATTTTTATAAAAAATAAACTTTAAAGAAATTTTCGATATAAATTCATAAAGGAATCTTTTTTTAGGCATAAAAATAATTGAATTATTTTTTAGAATTATTATAATTAATTTAACAATTTTTTAGAATTGTTTTATTCATTAGAATGTTTTTTATTTATCATTTTAAATTAAAAAAATGAATAAACGTTAAAAAATTCTTCTCTTATTTTTGTACATAGCTTCGTCACTAATAATCTTTTGTTGAATTCTCTCCAATTTTCCTAAAATTATTAGTTAATGCTTCATATTACTGTAGATTTTTATTGATTTTCTTAGATTTTCACAAGAATTTAAAATAGGTTTCCGTTTGGTTTTTAAAATCTTTTTAGTTATGTGAACTACATTTTCGACCGGAGGACATAAGGAGAGAATCGTCAGCTTTTGACAAAAAAAACAGGTGTCACAATTGCAGTTAAAAACTAAAGAAAAATATATCTTCGTGATTGTGCGATTCCTAGAATTTTCCCAAATGTGCCCCTCATCTTTATCTTCATTGAATACTTCAAATTTCAAACTGATCACCAGACTCTGGGAGAATTCGACTAGAGAATTCTGCTCTTAAAAGTGCTTTAAATCAAATTATTAATGATGACTTAAAAATGCAGAACTTCCATAATGCTAATGATCTAGAAGGGAAATTAAATTTCCTTGATAGAAATACTGGAGTTTTGTTAGGCAGCAAGAGACACTTATTATATAAGTCAAATCCCCATATCCAAAAATAAATCAATCTGTCTCTTGTAATTGAATCTGATTTTGCAGTACATGTGTTTTGTAGAGATGTGGTAATGCATTCAATAGTGGACTATAAGATTCTTAAACTGATCAAAATACTCTTGAAATTCTGATAGAAAACATGAAGAAAATGGACACAGAACAGCAAACTGAACCTCAAAATATGACTTTTATTATTAAAATTGGTAATGTCATTTCTACTATTGGTGCAAGAAGAATCAAACAAACATTTTACAATCAAATTTATATGAGCAGCTAAATTTAATGACACAAAATAAGCTTGATTATTCAACAGAAATGATTATATTTTCTTCGTTGTTATATAACTGCTCCCCTAAAGGGTACAGAATGTTAAGAGACAGCAAAAATATAATTTTATCTAGCTATTCAACCATTAAAAGACTAAGTTATCAACATATATGAATCCTTTGATTGAGCAACATGATAACAATTTTCTTATGTATATTAAAAATAAATTTAAGCTCTTAGTGCAGAAGGACATCACAGTATCTTTACTTGTTGATGAAATACATCTAAAATCTTATTTAGATTATAAAGGTGGTAATATTGTTGGCTTATCTGACAACAGAAGTGAAGCTGCAACAAGTGCTTTTGCTTTCACAATTAGCAGTGTATACTCACAATATAAAGATGTGTATAGTATTTACATTATGTGGACTATTGTCCTCAGCGTACAACGGCCGAAACGTTGTGACAAATATGGCGACAACCATATTTGTCACAACGTTTCGGCTGTTGTACGCTCTGGCCTTCTTCAGGTGGTTGGAATTTCGAACTGAACCCTTTATTTCGATCCCTGGGGTAGACTGTTCTAGTTCCACGTGCCATGTTTGATGGATGTCAGTTATCAGTTATCTCCTGCTTATTTTCCCTCTGAAAGTTCTCCACTGCCTGTCAAGCTCTTGAAAGTTGTCCTGATGTTATATGGACCGCAGATCCTTTGTATCTTCTCTGATAACCCCTTCACATAAGGCAGGCAGACTGTTTTCTGAGTGTTGTTGTCCTCCTCCTCCTCCTCTTGTACCCGCCTATCCCAGTTGTGGGGGGCTGCTGCCATGTACCCAGCTTGACAACACTACGCAGATATGTCTCTCGAGTTAGACCCCCCATACAGGAGAACATGACTAAAGACTGTGTGTACGCTATCCCGTGCAACTGCGGAAAGGAATATAAAGGAGAGACAGGCCGCCCCCTCAAGGTAAGGCTTCAAAAAAACAGACCAGAGATGAACATTGTAGTAAGCACACCACATGACTCCTCACAACCAATGGAAACATGAAAAAAAATATAAAATTTTGTCTCTCATTTGGAGACTATATAAGAATGGACCAGAAGCCACATGGAGGACTCAGAGAAATCCCACACAGGAACACACATAATGCATTCACTTACTCATACCATGCAGTAGTCCCATTTAAAAATATATATATATTACCAGCTCTTATAAAAAAGACAAAGACAATAGCACCTTATCATCTATCAATGAAGACATCTGCAACAAATCATATATATATATATATAATATACACACATACACCAACAAAACTCCATGTAACACTAAAGATGAACTGAAGGCTAGGATTATGGGAACATTCACCAACTTAAACATGGACTGTCCAGAAGAGTTGAAGGAGTTTCTGAAGCTGAAGTCGTCTGGTGATTTTATTGAATAAATTTACTCTTTAGTATTACAAGATATTTTTGTATAATTTTTAGTAAATATATCTGTTATAATAAGATGTCAGCATTACTTTCATATTTGCATAATTTAGACAAAAATTTGTCAATTGTACCCCTGTATAATGTTTTAAGTGAAATTCTAAAAGAGATTGATATAAAATTAACAAAGAAGTCACCATAATCATTAGGAATGAGTAATGCATTTTATGCACCTATTATAATAATATATTAGAAAACAATTAAAATGTTTATTCTAAAATTAGACATTATTTTTTTGAACAACAAAATATGTTAGTATTCATTCTAACTATAGCATCACAATATAAGAAATAAAGATATTATTCTATCTTTTTTGATTTTTTTTAAGAACCATATGTTGACTAAATTTCTCTATTATCTCTCTCTCTCTCTCTCTATATATATATATATATATATATATATATATATATAATGGGATAATTTTCTCTACTAGCACTCATCCGCTTGACTCAGGGTAGCACTACCTCCTCAAAGCACTTAATGTAGGCTACCATGTTGAGTCTGAGATCCTGTGAGAAGATGAATAGAGGCATAACATTTCAATCACTAGTAATCACACAAAACACCTTTGTAATCACCATTAGACTCATCCAACTCTTTCCAAATCCTCTGCATTCTCCTCAGCTTGTTACTCAAAAACTCTGAAATGTTTGTATTGGAAAATCTGGTACAAATGCCAAGCAGTACAGCATGCCATTTCTAAATTTCTGGTTGAGTGAATTGCGTTATGGTGCTCTTTTTCTCACAGAAGGTGCCCAACTAACCCCACCATACTGTGCAGTCAACAAAAACAAAGAACATGCATGTGAAAAGTTAAAAATATAAAATAGAAACAATTTACACGTCACACCCTGTATAACTCTTCACCTTGAATATGAAAATAAAAGAGCTGCATTTACTTTTTTTCATGAGGTCAAGCTTGGTCATAATGCTTATCAAACTGCTATCAACATTAAAAGAGCATTGGGTGACAGATCCACTTATGATTGGACAGTATGGTGCAGATTTCTGAAATTCTGCAGTGAGGGTACAAGTCTTGAAGATCAAGGTTATAGGAGACATCCATCTGCAATTGACAATCAACATCTGAAAACACTAATCAAACAAAACCAACATCAAAGTGATAGAGAAACAAATCAGATAATGGGTGTCAGCATTCCAACAATATCGAACCATCACAAGAAAATTGACATGGGGAAGAACTCAATAAATAGGTTCCATATGAACTCAGTGGAATTCAAAGTGTGCAATGTTTTGGAGTGTTTTCGATGATGCATCTGTGAAATTCTTGATTGATTAGTAACATGTGATGGGAAATGTTTCCTTTATAACAATCATAAACAATTGGCTTAAAGTCTTGATGAAAGAACCAAAAACTTTCCAAAACTGAAATTGCACCAACAGGAAATTATGGTAACAGTTTGGTGGTCAGCCATTTGTTTTATCGATTACAGCTTTCTGTAACCTCAACATCACTGCTAAAGTTTACAGAAAAATGTCATCAACACTGGTTAATTAATGTACTCTAGTTCTGCTTAATGATAATGTTTGGTAAAATGTTGCCTGAATGAAACTACAGAAACTGACTGATATGGGATACAAGACTTTGTCACATGCACCACATTCTCTTATCTACTGACTATAACTTTTTCAAGCATCTTGACAATGTTTTAATCTAGAAGACATTCTACTATAAAAAGATTCAGAAATTGCATTCAAAGATTTATTGGCATCCAAACTCTTAAAGTTTTATTGTAACAGCATAAATAACATTGTAATAGCAGAAATGGATAGATGTTCAGGGTTCCTATTATGACTGATTTAAACATTGACTAATTCAGCAATAAATGATGATTCTAAAATTGGATATTATTCTTCAAAGAGCCTAGTAGAAGAGAAAAGTGTGTTCTTATCTTGATCTTGAGTGTTTCTGTTTTAAAGCTAGCAGATATTTTTTTTTAAAGTCTAGTCAATTAAGCAGCAGCATCTTTGACCGAAAAGGAATGGAAGAATAGATGAGCCTTTTGAAGACGTAGTGACAACAAGACTGGACATGGAGCATATCCAGTTGCTTGTCTATATTAAGAGTCATGGTTGGGAGTCAATTCTGACAGGAGAAAGACTGTCTTTGGTATAGTTCTGATGCAATCTCTTTATATTGCCAGTGACATGTCAGAATATGTAGATGAGCAGAGAGTTGTTTTTAATAATTTCCTTAAAAAACATTTGCTGCCCAAATATACAGAATATGTGTATGTGCATATGTATTGTGTACGTGCATATGTATTGTGTACTTATGTCCCAGAAAAGAACATATTCCATAGATGGGGAACAGCAAGTCTTAGGTTTTCCTAAATTGAGTATTACGAGCTAGAGTTTCATTTTATATCATGAAAAGATATTTTCCCAAAGGGAAACAGCACCATGTGCTTGTAAGCTTCTAGAGAGGCAGATTTAGCCTCAGCTTGGACTCTTTAGCCCAAGCTAAAAGAAGACACACTTACTGTTTTATTGCTGTAAATAACCTGAAATTTGACTGCTGCTTTGATCACTGTATGGAGTGACGTCACGAAGCAGTTGTCATGTGACACACATGACTTGTCTCCGTCAAAGGGAGATAGGTGCCTTCTGTATACTTACACCATCATCTCAGTCAAACCTGAACAAAATCTCAAGCAAACAAAAGAACTTTTTTAAAACATTAAACCAAACAATACCCTTAATTTCTTAAAGGAAGACAAGCTTTATATTAAAATATAAGGCTATAAAAACTCCCAACAAACCTACATAAGACCTTTAATATATTTGGAAAACTTTAAAAAATTAATAAAGCCTTAAGAGTTCATAATGATCTCCTGTAAATAAAAAAAACAGTGCAAACTCTAATAACTTGTAGCAGGAAAACAGCATTTTTAATAACTGATTTAAAAGAAATAAAACAAAAACTTTTCCCCCAACTAACCTATACCCAAAACTATCACTGATCCACATAACTTCATGCTATATAAAAAAAAAAAAGAGAATTCAAAACATTTATCTGGTTTTAAATTTACCCTATAATGGTTGAAGTCTTATTAAACAGGAACAAATCCAAATCAAACCTTCTTCTGTCAAATCTCTTCCTTTCCCTCGTTCCTCTCTCTCTCTTAACGTTATTCTTTATTCTCTACTTTTTTACTCTCTTGTTCCTTTTCTTTTTATCTTTCTCAACCTCACTTTTCCATGTTTTTTTAACTTCTCTTCTACTGCTCTCTTTTTCTCTCGTTTTTCCCTCTTATTTTTCAAGTCTCTTTATCTTGATCTCACTTTTCCTGTTTTAATCTTATTTCCTTCTTCTGTCTACTCTCTCTATATCTTTCTTTTCTTCTCCCTCTTATTATGATTCTTTATTGTCCACTGCCTATCTCTCTTGTTCCTGTTCTTTCTTCCTTAGTCTCTCTTTCTCGTGTTTTCTTTACTTACTCTCTTACATTATCTCACCCCACTTTTTCACTTATTCTCTCTTTTTTCATTCTTATTTTTTAAGTCTGTCTTTCTTGATCTCACTTTTTCTGTTTTACTCCTATTTCTCTCTTGCTTCTTTTGTCTACTAACTTTTCTTCCTTTCCCCTCTCTCTCTCTCTGTCTCTCTTAATATTCTTTATAATTCACTTTCTCTTCTTCCCTTTTTCATTCTTCTTCACCCTCACTTTTCCATGTTTTCTTTACCTTCTCTCTTATATATAATTCTACTCTGTTTATCTTTTTCCACTCTTATTTTTCAAGTCTTTCTTGATCTCACTTTTTCTGTTCTACTCCTATTCTGTCTTTTTCTCTTGCTTGATTTGTCTACTCTCTGTCTCTCTTTCTCATTCTTAATATTATTGACAGTTTCCCATCTCTCTTGTTACTGTTCTTTCTTTCTTCCTCAGCCTTTCTTTTCCATGTTTTCTTTACTTGCTCTCTTACATTCTCTCACCCCCACTCCTTCTCTTATTCTCTGTTTTTCTATTCTTATTTTTCAAGTCTCTCTTTCTTAATCACACTTTCTCTGTTTTACTTCTATTTCTCTCTTTCTCTTTTGCTTCTTCTGTCTTTTCTTCTTTTGCTCTCTCTCTCTCTCTTTCTCTTAATATTATTCTTTAGCATCCACTTTCTCTTGCTCTTTTTCTTTCTTTTTCCTCAGTCCTTACCTTCTCTCTTACATTTTCTTACTCCTAATTCTCCTGTGTGAAAGAGAAAATCACATACTGAGAAAAAGGACACGTGTGTTCTGTATGATATGCCGAAGATAAAACAACCAGAATAAGAACAAGTCAGTGGCAGTAGTTGCCATAAATGCATCTCAGATGTGCCAATATTATGTGTCAATCTCCCACCACTCAACCAATGAAAAAATTGTTCTGTTAATAAAAGCAACTGGTGTTCTTGGCTTGGAGAAGTAGTTTTATTTTTCTACTTCATCCATCAGCTTGCATGTTGGATTTCTGACCATTTACGTGTATTGAGATTTTTGATGTTGGACCTGATATTCATGATTTTGACCTTTGTTGGATCTTCGAGTTTGAACTTAAGATTTGTTTATTTCATTGTGGAAGTGAGCTGCCATATCAATTTTTGAACTTTGAGTTTAGGGTTGTGATTTGTTGTCAGGCATTACCTCTGCCCATTGTAAATGATGGTTTGAAATGGCTACAGTAATTGATGCACACGTATCTGTAGGTACACATTGCAAAGATCAAGCTTGGAAACATTGGGTCCTTTTCTCCACTATTCTCTCGATTTTTCAGCACAAACATCAGAATGGACTGTGTATTTGTCAACATGCTTGCTGATTTTGGATTGAAGTGCAAAGACCCAGAATGATTGGAGGACAATAACCAAGTGCTTGGATTGAAAGTTTGCAGGGAGCAGAACCCCTTATACTGGAAGTTGGGGAGTGAAGTACTGAAAGGACCCAAAGTTTTAACTCGGCAAAAAATATTTTCACAATACATATAAACTTAGGACACTTTCCTGTGTGTGGCTGGCTCCTTATTGTGGCTGCCTTCATCATACACAGAGCAACTGAGATTACGTCTGGCTAGAACAAGGGAGTAACAAATGCTCCACATCCCAACAACATGATTATGGCTATCATTGCCACAGTACTCCAAGATGACCCTGAGTGAGGCAAGTGGTGTGTCAATGAACATGAGTTTGAAGTATAGGTTGATGCAATCTCCCTTGCAACTGGAGTGTCTCTCGAGTTAAATTGGGATATATTGGAGGATGCATGCTGGTTGTATCCCAAAAAGGACATATAGACATAGCCAAGTTGGACGCAGTACTCAGGGGTGTTAATGTGGCACTTTGATGGAAGGCAAAAATGTTGCACTTATTCACAGACTCTGCATGTGTTCATGGATGGATATCTGACACACTCACCAGAAAGGCCAGGAGAAACACAAAGATGTTCATTCAGAGGAGGTGCAGCACCTTGGAAAAACTGGTCAGTGAATATGACTTATTGATGGACATAAAGCTGATGAAATCCAACCAGAACTGAGCAGACAAGCTAACAAAGGTACTGGAAAGATGGCTTGACACAGTGGGGAAGGAGACAGAACTGGTAAAACGTTTCTGTGCAGTATCAATAAGCAAATGCAGCTTGGGCAAGATAAGGTTGGTACACTGTAAAAGTGGGAATCCTGGCATTAAAAGGACCCTGTATAAGGTGGATTGATCCAGTAATGTCCAAGGTAATGGTTAGTGTTGTAGTCAGAGAATGTAGAGATTGCCAGTCCATTGACCAATCACCAGTACAATGGCCAAGAGGAAAGTTAGATGTTAGCAATGTTTGGACCCCGGTTGGGATGGACATCACTCATTATGATAGTAAACATTACCTGACACTGATTGATTGTAGACCCACTTGATTCATAATCTGGCAACAACTGCATCGACAAGATTCAGTCAGCGTCATCAACCATTTAAAGATCCCTATTTTTTGAATGGGGACCTCCTGCTGAACTTCTCACTAACAATGACACTACCTTCTGTAGTAAACCATTCAAGGAGATTTTAGATGGGTTGGGAATCCATATCCATTTCCACTGTGTGCACATCCCCCTCCAGTAGCAGAACAGTTGATAGGTGAGTGTTGCCACTGAAGCGTAAAGCAAATTGCCACAGTGCTCAGTGATGGAAGCCAAATATTGACACCCAAAGATGACATGTCACCCTTCCACTGTGCCCATCAATGTGATTTACTATTACTGAGTCTGGGTATGAGGTATTGATAAAACACCTCCACCAAAGCAAGAACATGGATGATTGACATATGGGTTAGGGGACCATGTGTGGGTAAAAAAAACCCTCAAAACTCATGTACAACTGCATATCAAGTTGGACGTGTCACAGGGATTAGAAGCCTGCATACAATTTTTGTTGATAGGATGCCACACCATGTGAGGGATCTGCACCCATTTGTCAGTTCAAACATATCAACAACTGATGTCAACAGTGAGTCTTCTAACAATGAGAGACTGGTCAAAAGAGATGCTTTATGTATGTCCTCAGAAGAAAACTATGCTCAACCTAGTAGAAATACATCTGATGTCTCTTTGGGAGGTGATTCATCAGGTGAGGTGGCTCGCCCCTGGTTGATACCAGAGTGATCATGAGATCGGGGGAGTGTGGCAAAAGAGAAAGTCATATGTGTTCTGTATGATATGCCAAAGACAACATAAGCAAAATAGAAACAGGTCAGTCTCAGATGTTGTCATAAATGTATCTCAGATATGCTAATATTGTGTCCTCTCCCCCCTCTCGACCAATGAAAAAATTGTTCTGACGATAAAAGTAGTTGGTATTCTCAAATTGGGGAAGTCATTTTATTTTTCTACCTCATCCATTGACTTGCTCGTTGGATTTCTGACAATTTACGTATATTGAGATTTGGGATGTTGGACCTGTGATTAGTGATTTTTATATTTGTTTCTGCCACTGGCTCTTCAAGTTTTGGCTTAAGATTTGTTTATTTCATTGTGGGAGTGAGCGGCCATATTAGTTTTTAAACATCTCTATTCTTTTTTTCTTTCTTTTTTTATTCTTTATCATCCACTTCATATCTTGCTTGTTCTTGTTCTTTCTTTCTTCCTCCCTCAGTGTCTCTTTTCCATGTTTTCTTTACTTTCTCTCTCTTACATTCTCTCATAATTCTCCTCTGTTTGTCTCTTTTTCCACTCTTATTTTCCAAGTTTCTCTCACTTTTTCTGTTTTGCTAATATTTCCTTCTTTCTCCCTTGCTTCTTCTGTCTACTCCCTCTCTTTATCCTTCTTTCCCTCTCTCTATTAATATTATTCCTTATCATCCACTTCATATCTCTCTTGTTCCTGTTCTTTCTTTCTTCCTTCTTTAGTCACTCTTTTCCATGTTTTCTTTACCTTCTCTTACATTTTCTCACTCCTAATTCTCCTCTCTTTCTCTCCGTCATATAGAAAGAAAATGAGTAACTACTGACACCAAGGTTCAAGCGTGACATTCTGGATTTATGAATATATGTTTTCTGCCAAGTGTATAAATAGTGGTGTCAGGCTACTGACTACAGTGATTATTCAGTGACTATTAAGTGGAACTATCCAGTCTAATTAGTGTGAAGTATTGTGCATCGATGATTTTGATTTATGATTTACCAGACGTTAAACTGAGCTATGCTACTAACAAGGTATTCACTAAAATGGTTACCTTTGGTTGACTTATACTACTTTGTTCTTGTTAAGTATTTATTTGTTCTTGTTAAGTATTTATTTGTTCTTGATAAGTATTTATTTGGTCTTGTTAAGTATTTATTTGCAGTTGTAATTAAATACTGTTTTATCTTAACACTTTTTCTCTTTCTCCAACTCTTATTTTTCAAGTTTCTCTCACTTTTTCTGTTTTACTACTATTTCTTTCTTTCTCTCTTGCTTCTTCTGTCTACTCCCTCTCTCTATCCTTATTTCCCTCTCTCCCTTAATATTAATCTTTATCATCTACTTCCTATCTCTCTTGTTCCTGTTATTTCTTTTTTCCTCAGTCTTTCTTTCCCATGTTTTCTTTACGTACTTTCTTATATTCTCTCACCTCCACTCCTTCTCTTATTCTCTCTTCATTCTTATTTTTCAAGTCTCTCTTTCTTGATTTCACTTTTTCTGATTTTTACCTTCATCTTTCTGTCTCTTCATAAATGTATTTCTTTGACTGATTGACACTAAGACCAGTGCCTACAACAAGTTGATATTATTGACATTTTTATTGATCCCACGCTAATGATTAGAAATGAGACAATGTCATTGCTTTTGCTAATATATCCCAAACCTAAAACTCAAGGACACATGGCACAGTGGATAAAGATGTTGGTTAGATCCAGTGACAGGACCCAAAGAGTGTGAGTTCAATACCTGGTTATGGCGGTGGAGAACTTTGAGAGGGCAATTAACAGGAGATAACTAATAACTGACATCCATTAGACATGGCACGTGGAACTAGAACAGTCTACACCAGCTAGCAAAATAAAGGGTTCAGTTCGACATTCCAACCACCTGAAGAAGGCCAGAGTGTACAACGGCTGAAACGTTGTGATAAATATGGCAACAAAGATGAGGACAATAGTCCAAATAATGTAAATAGTGTACATAATACCTCATCTCAGAAATATAGACACATACCCAGGCCTAAAATTCATATTATCATTTAAGTGATTAGCTGCTCTCTTGATACTAGACAGATATTCTTAAAGAAGTAATAGATTTTTTTTATTAATCCAACAGATTTTTATCACTTAGATGTTATTTAGGGTGCATATTTTTCAGAATTGCAAACAAAGAACTATACCAAGTAGCAAAAATGACATCACTTGAGGACTATCAACAGCACTAACAGCTAAACTGGATGGCACATGTTACTCAAAGAAAAATAAGGACATAATCAAGATGTTGACATTCCACACTACTTCAGATAAAAGGTTAGGAAAGAAACTCCCATCAATACCAGAAAGAGTGATAACAGCTACTGGACATAAGAAACCTATTTTCTTGAAAAATTGTTTTAAGAGATTGATTTTATAAATTTCAATTGAAAGCAGTACTGACTGCTTGGTCAATGAATGCCAAATGTTTCCTTGTAGGGAAACAGCTAATAGTTGTTACAGAATGCGAAGGCCAGGGCTAGGATGGTCAGTGTTTTGTCAGAATACCTTGTCGACATGATATTCTGACAGTGATAGATTGCCTTTGTCTGGGTTTTTTGGATATAAGTGCAAAACAGTGTGAATTCAACAAAGGCCAACTAGTATTTTGAAGTGTCAATATGCTTCCCACACCTAGGTTCGAGAGACAGTGGGAAGAAGGACTTCAAGGGAACGTATGTCACTCATTGGCTTAGTGGAGGGACACTAAGCCAATAAATGATTGTGTTCCTTCAAAGTCCTTCCTCCCACTGCCCCTTAGAATCCAAGCTGCCATGTCTGTCACTCTTCACTAATAAAAATGAGTAAAAAAAATCATCTTTTTGATAATACCATCTGTTGTATTCATATGCAAATCTTCACCATATAAATAGCAGTTGATACAACTAGAGACTAAACCAGCCCTGATCTTGAAGACTAAACTACTAGAGAAATAGTAAGGAATATTTCTCACTAATTATAGCTTATGACATTCTATTCACTACTAATTTTTTTCCTTCAGATTTGTTTCAATATTAACAGGGTGCTAAAATCTAAATTTCTGGAATCATGGTACTGAACATTTTTAAACTTCCTTAAGCATATTGAGGGTGAAGAGTTATCTATTCTTATAAACTATGTGTCATCTGATGTATATGAACTGTTCAGTGAATGTACAAACTTTAAAGAAGTTAATATTTGCAACCAGAATTCAACAGGCTGGAGAAGCCTTGGATCAATATCCTTCACATTCTTGCGAAGGAATGTAAATTCAAATTTACAATGAGGAAGCTATCAGATATGCCTTTATTTCTGAGTTATCTGCACCTCCTATTTGGCAGAGACTTCTTGAAAGCAAAATGATCTAGATTTACTTGACCCCTCTCTCCACCCCACTGAGTCAGGCTGTAACTCAATGTTGGTTTTAAGGTGGGGATCTGAGTGTTTCCACTTGGGCAGCTGGTCTAAGCTGATCATAGCTTGTCTAAGCTAGTTATACCACCACTATGTAACAGATGTCACACAATACAACATAAGGGAGGAGAGAAGGCCTCCAGCACAGAACAGATACTACATCTGCAGCATCCATCCCAACGGAAAAAACCCACTTCTACTCCTCTGCTAATCCCTCTCGAATAAAAAATGGAGGGAAAGCTCCAAATACAAGTGCTCATATAATTATTTACCCACTGTCTCATGCAGCAAGATGTGGCACAAGGCCCATGGTGTTTATATGCGGTGTTTACTCATTCTCCCACAAGAATGAGATGTGACATAAGGTCAGATTAATGTGGGGACCCGAACGTGTGCACCCAGGCAGGGACAAAAATTCCCCTCAGCCCCTGCAACCGTCGGTTGCGCCGGTGTTTATATGGTTATTTTCCAAGCCTAGCTTAGATGTGGCACAAGGCCGAAAGTGTGGGGTACCTAGTGAGGATTGAACTCACTTTTCAGTTGTAACTGATCTAGCGAGACAAGCTTGCTAACTATTACACTACACCGAGGTGCCCAGCCAGTGTTTATAGTGATTTACCAAGCGTAGCTTAGATGTGGCACAAGGCCGAAAGTAGGGGGTACCCAGTGAGGATTGAACTCACTACTCAGTTGCAATTGCTCTAGCGAGACAAGCTTGCTAACCATTACACTACCTCGAGGTACCCCCAGCCAGTGTTTATATAAGGTTATCAGCCAATTTCAATATATTACTAACAAATAGCATTTACAACAAAAGCAGTAACATTTAATTTGCATAACAATTTAAAAAAAAAAAGCATATTTTGATAAATATTTTATCTGTGTCATTTATCTTTAATTCAAATTTTTAAAAACTGCCATATATAAATTTGTTGCTAGGAAAGTATGTTCACTGTGTCATGCTAGACAATTTTTCTCGCCAGAATCTATCTTACACATTTATAAGTCTATCATTCATCCATGCTTTGAATATTGCTGCCACATCTGGTCTGGTGCTTCTGCTATGTATTCTTGACAAAATGCAAAGAAGTGACTGCAATGTTATCAGTCCTGACCTGCCATCTCGGTTTCAGTGACTTTCCCACTGCTGTAACATAGCTTCCCTTTCTATAAATATTTTCATTGTAATTGTTCAGAAAAGCTTTCCTCTTTCGACTTTACCACTTTAAAGTGCAATAGTAGATTGGCAGCTAGGTCTCATCATTTTACAGTTGAAACTGCTAGATGTAAACATAACAGTTCCTTTTTTTGAATTTTTCTATTTGGGGAACACCCTTCCGGCTTTTTGCTTTCTAATGAATTTTGATCTTCCAAAATGTAAATCCAATGTCAATTGTTATCTCCTGTCTTCTTAATTCCGGTTCTTTTATTTTTCTCTCTCCTTAATAATGTTTTTTTTTTCTTTTTCTCATATTCTTTCACACTCAGTAACTCCTTGCATCTTAGTGGCTTTATTGCCTTACTTGGGGTGAAATGATGAAAATAAATATCTGCTTTCCTCTCACTATTGTCTGATAGCTGGTATGTTAATCGGATTTCTCCAAGTATCTACTTGATATGATAGCCTGTGCTATGTTAATAGTTGCTTCACTGTGTTGTGCTAGACAATTTTTCTCGCCAGAATCTATCTTATACATTTATAAATCTACCATTTTTCCATACTTAAAATATTGCTGTCACATCTGGTCTAGTGTTTCTGCTATGTATTTAGGGATCCTTAATAAAATACAAAGAAGAATCTGCAATGTTAATGTTATTGGTCCTGACCTGGCATCTCAGCTTCAGTCACACATGCACCGCCATAACGTAGCTTCCCTGTGCCTTTCTATAAATATTTACATATTATTGTTTTGAGGAGCCTCCCTCTGTGGTACCTAAACTTTATGAATTTAAGCACAGTACTAGATTGGCAGCTAGGTCTCATAATTTTACAGTTGAAATGGCGAGATGTAACTGTAAATTCTATGCTAACAGTTTCTTCTCTCACACTTCTCACTTGTGGAACTCTCTTCCATCCTCTTTCCAGTTAACTTTGATCTTAAAAAATTTAAATGCAATGTCAGTAATTATCTTCTGTCTTCTTAATTCCTGTTCTTTTATTGTTCTCTCTCAATAATGTTTTTTTCTCATGCTCAGTAATTCCTTGCATCTTAGTGGTTTTATTGCCTTTCTTGGGGTGAAATGATTTAAAAAATATATGTTGATAAAAATCTTTTTAAGTCATTGTGTTTGTATAAAATTGATATCAACCTGTTATAAAATAAATGAATGAATAAATTAAACAATTTTTAAAAATATTAAAATTTTTATAGAATTCTATAATTTCAGGCTTGGCAGCATTTGCAACCATTGTTGTGTGACATTTCACATTACTATTAGGTTGGTGCAAAAATAATGACAATGTCGTTTTTTTGACGTATTTTTTAACGTCAAAAAACGACATTATTACGTCATTATTTTTGCAACAACCTAATACAAATTTGTCAAGTGGATCCAAAAAATTGCAAATTATCTAAATAAATCTGTTTCGTTAGATTTTTTTTTAATTTCATCCCAAGCAAGGCAATAAAGTCATTCAGACACATGGAGTCACTGAACGTGAGAGAGAATATGAGAAAAAGAAAATATTAAAAAGAAAGGACAATAAAAGACCAGGAATTAAGAAGGCAGAAGATAAAGATTGAAATTTAAGATTCTCTGAAATTGTTTAAACAAGGGAAAAAATAGTCAGTCAGTTATGTGCCATACATGATACATGCTTAAGGCAATCATGTATCTTTCAATACATGACTGACGAGGCAGATTTTTTCCTACAGTAGGTTGCCATTTCTTTCTGCAGTAGACTAGTTACCATCCACGGCTAGAGAACCAGATCTGTCCTGTTATTTACCCATAGCTAGGGGGAGGGTGAAGAAAAGGATTCATATTACATTTGCTGAAACCATTATTATTAATAATGATATAAATATTAGGTTTATGGACATATAACATTGAAAACTTGTTCCCGTACAATCACCAAGGTTAAGCAGCATCAAGCTTGATCAATACCAAGATGGGTGACTGCTTGGGAATATCATCTCTATCTATAAAAGGCAGGATGTGTGTGTGTGTATAACAAATGCACGGCCGCAATTTTTGACAGAATTGCACCAAAATTTATATTCACATGCTCCAAGTTAGCGGGAAGGCCAAGAATGACTTTGCATTTCCCAACTCCCATCGATAGTGGAAATAATCGATTTTTTTCATGCTTCTACGGCAGTTTTCATGTAGTTTGCGGCCATTTTCTACTGGCCAGAGTGAGAGCCTATAGCTGGCTCCCACGAATAGGCAAGAAGATTCTATTGGCCAGCATGAGAGCATGCTAGCATGTAAAAAAAATTGATAGCTGCATTCGTCACAAGTGGGAAAAATTTAAATCTGCATGGCACTTTACTCCAATTGGCTCATTCGCTTGCTTAAACTCAACGTTGATTTTGATTCCACAGAACTGGGTTGGGTGTGAAAAAGTTTGTTGTTTACATTCTTTTTTCATTCGGTTTTTCCAGTTACGAGTCCTTTTTTTAAAGCTGATTGTTTTGTGTTCATTTTGTTTAGTTCTTTTTTTGTAATAGATTTAATGTTTCGTATAGAGCTTAGAAAAAATTCACAGTGTGAGATAGAGGCAAGAAGTAAGGCATGTAGCAACATCAGCACGGCAAAGGGCACTCCTTTAAAGGCAAGGAAGGGCAAAAATATTTTAAGTCAAGTTGCTGTATGAGTCGTATGATTTTTGAATCAAGCACGGGCAACGCCGGGCCATGCTGCTAGTGTTCTCTAAGCTTGGGTATTCAGGTGGTGTAATGATTAACCATTCAAAATTGTTAATCAAAGAGCCAAGTTCCAATTCCAGTTAGGTTTGTTATATTCACACATACAAATAAACTTGGGAAAGGTATGAATCCACCCCTTCTGCTCCCAACTATGGGTCAATTAGTAAAACTTGTATCACTAAATCATTATTATCTAAAAAATTATTCTTACAATCTAAAAATATTTTCTGGCTTTAAATAACCTGCAAAGGGTTGATAAGCTGTAAAAAACAATCAATCAATAATATAAATATTAGAAATTTATTTAAATGTTTCTCTCATGGTCAGGGCTATGTAGTGGTGACCAGAGTAGGAAATTCAAGTGAACTTAGTATAATGACTAAAAGAATTTTAGAAAACAGATGTCTTTCTGAAAATGTTGTTTATAAAGAAATTTTAGAGAGGTTAAGAACTTCTATGACCTCTGTGTCCATATGGTAGGTATTCGGCTAGTAATTTGAATATACTTAAAAAATTGGTAGCAGTATATGTGGTCTCCATGCAGATTAGTCTAGCATTTAAAGTAATTACAACTGCTCTTCCTTCTCAAGCACCATGTCTCTTCAGGATGTAGGTGATCATGACATTACAGTTCACTTTCCTTTAATGACTGTAACCTTTACATTGGCATGACTGTTTATGTGAAAACTAGTTGACTGGTTTCCCATTACCTTTTCTATGGTTTGTAATTTTTTTCATTTTTTTTAATCATTCCATAAGTGAGATGTCTGAGAGGAGAAACATGTCAGCATAGAACTTAATGATTAAAAAAAAAAAAAATTCAGGATTGACCTTCTCCTAGACTGGTTGCTAACTAAGGCTAAAAAAATCAGTCAGACCTGTTTAGCTGTTAACTGGGAGGGGATTCATGCCTTAGTCAAGAACGTTAATGTGAAGTGGCTGAAACATTGTGTCTATAATAGCATCTATAAAAATCAAAATTGAAAACAATATTTTGAATAAATCAAATCACTCATTGAGTTTGCTTCATATTGTAATTTGGATATGATGTTTTATCATCTGAAGACAACCAAAATACTGACATTTTTGGCACAAAAATAACCATTTTTTAGGAAAAATGACCAGTGTTTCCTTCACTTGCTCATTGATTGGTTAATCACATTGCTGTTTTTTGATTATTTAGAAAAGATTAATATAGAAATTAAACTTTCTCTTATTCTGTGATCCACTTTTTGCAAAGATTTTTATTTGTAATAAAAATAACATACAACCGTTCACTGCAGGATCCAATCACATTTCTTTTGCTGTGTAATGTCTCTTTTACAGAGATTAAAAAAGAATCCAAGAAGCAACAAATGCCGAAGAGAACCAGTAAACAAATCAGTGAGCTGCTACTTAAGGATATGTAGCCATTATGGCTGACTGGCTAAGATACAAAATGGCTCAGCAATTTGTGTTAAGGCTGAGAATAAATACTTCCACTTGATTGGTTATTATCTTGCTAATGGTACAATGTTATATCATGCTTGTTGTTTCATGTCTTATTTTGTTGCAATCAATTTCAAACAATTTTTTCAACCTTCTAGTTCATTGAAA
Source organism: Acanthosepion lycidas (assembly GCA_963932145.1). Taxonomy (NCBI): domain Eukaryota; kingdom Metazoa; phylum Mollusca; class Cephalopoda; order Sepiida; family Sepiidae; genus Acanthosepion; species Acanthosepion lycidas. The sequence goes on along the minus strand of OZ010608.1, from coordinate 50,128,361 downwards.
GCCTCAAGCATTTAATGAAGCAATTTCTCTTCTTTTTTTTACTTTATTCATTTACTTATTTATTTGTCTTAAGAGAATGCTGTAATTTCAAAGTAGAGAAATAATGAACCTTTTTTTTCTCTTTTCCATCAATATTTGTGCTGGAAAAATATTCGTCTTATAAAAATACACTTCAAAAAGGGGATACAGTGACTATTCTTTCTGCACATGAAAATTCATTTATTTCTTTATACAGTGTGAATTACATCTACCAGCCTGCACATTTAAGAGAGTACATTTATTTATTAAGTCTCTTGATTATGCAGGCCAGTAGATGTAATTCACAATGTTTAAAGAAAAAAAAAACAGGGTGTTTACTCAAACAAGGGTATCAATAAACATAGTAGTATTTGAAGTAGTAGGATATATATATATATATATATATATATATATATATATAATGTCGTAGATTCTCCTACTGTAAATGATAAATGACGATCAGCATTGGATGATGCCTTTCATTTTACACTTATGCATGCTAGCAGGGGCTATTGTAGAGAAAATCAGGTAAGGGAAAGATATATTTCATTTGTGCCTTCTTAAGTGTGATACTAGCCCAGCCTTGCTGCATGTGACAAAGCCACACTAACAGATGAAATTTGTTAAAGCAAGATTTTGATGGCATCTCTACTTTAGAGCTTGAAGCTGACCACGGTACTTCAGTCTACTGTCTTCAAAACCCTTTAACTTCATGAAACATATCTTATGCCACTCCTTTTGGTTATATATATATATACTTTATTTTAGGATATTTTGTCAAAAACATGTAAAAATGCTACACAAATACAATCATGTTTCAATGCGTATTAAAACATCTCATCAAACATTAGTAAATAACTGGTGAGTAGACAATTTATTGAGATTTAAAAACAACATACCCCATCTTTACATAAGAAAATAAAGAAAAGAAAAAAGTAAGAGAGAAAGACACAAGGTACATCCTCTTTTCATGAGAAAAGGAAGAATACAAAAAAGAGTAAGAAAGACTAGAGAGGAGATAGTAGCAGGGTTTGTTTTGTTTTATTCAGATCAACCAATCGGAATGGCCAACACTAAGTTTGAAGTAAGGGGAAAAGAAAAAAAAACGAAAGAAACAATCATACATAAGAGGTCATGACCCACAGATTTCAAATTGTAGACAACATCTAAACGTCATATTCTGTATGGATGTAAATTGGTTACAAAAGTTATGTATTAGACAAATATCATTTCTTATGAGAGAAGAAACATAATTTAACAAGATACTTGGCAAACTACATACCCTGTAAGTTAAAAAAAATAAAATTTCACATTTTTATAGTTGGAAAATATATCAGCCCTTTAAGAAATAAAAGGAAAGTTTAAACAAATAAATCTAATAAAATTATTTAAACATACAGATCAAATGGAATTATTTAAATATATAGATCATACAAAATAAATTAGAAAGAAACTGTTAACTTAAAGGGTCCTTATATGTGTTAATAAAACCAATCAATGCAAAATTCCAAAATGTCAGCCAGCTGCCAGTACAACTATACTAAATGTTATCAACACTACTAGGAGTAATGTAAAAATTATACTACATCGAAATTGATAAGGCTTATATGGTGCAATAAGGTTTAACAATATAAGAAGCAATTGTCAGATTTCAAAGTCTAGCAAGATTGTAGAGTCAAAGATATATGTTTACAATTAACCATTAATTCAAATCTTTAATTTAATAAAGCATCGCTATTCAAGAACCTGATAATCTACATTTTTTCCTGTAAACACAGAAAACAAGGTTCATATAAAGATCTACATGTCCTTGCCAATTTTAAAATTTTCCATTTCACTTTAGGAGTTTTATTTTCAACCTTCAACCTCCAAAAATATTTTGAAAGGGAAGTATTATTTCTATATGTATTATTAGTAAGAGACAGTATGTGTTGATACCACTGGGTTTTAAAAGAATTCTTAGTACTACCAATATAGAACTTTTCAATCCTTGGTTTTTATATTGTTTAGAACAAAAATATACAAGGGATTTGGTTAAACATTTGTTTGACAATGAGTATTGGTTAGAATTCCCACAATTACATTGGTCAGTATCCTTAACAATATTTTCATTGGAACTTGTATTATGATTAAGATTATTAAATTGGTTTAGAGTTCTATTGTTATGCAACTTTATGATTTTCTCAAGGTTATTGGTGCAACTATAACTTAGTTTTAATGTATTTCTATTAAATATTTTACTAAGAGGGTTACTTTTTGGAAAATGTTTATTGATCAATTTGAGAAACTTATGGCCAAACTTAGTACTAACTGATTGATTAAATGGAGGTATGAACCAGATGATCTTCCTATTTATTTTCTTTGAATTACAGTCATCATATTTTCTAAACTGAATTTCGGCTCACTTATACCCACTATTCTTTTAAACTTTTTTGTACACACTGCTGTATTTCTCAAACATATCTTTGTCAGGTGAGTAGTTGCTGATCCTACATTCTACAAAGGAAAGAATATGCTGTATTACAACTGGAGGGTGATTGGAATTGGGTTGAATATATATGTATCTATATATGTTTTGAACAATAAAAAATATTTAAAAAATTAAAATTTTCAGACACACTGAGTTGTATATTAATATTTTTTGTTTTATTATTTCAATTAGGTTCCTCAACTACTTTTGGACAGCATGGCTATCATCAGGAGAAAAGAATCCCTGCTAGTTAGCAGCAGTGAACTACATGAGTGAATGACTGTTTCTGAAGAAAGTGAATTTTTTCTGTAGTTTTCATTTGTTTTTTAGCATTAAATTTGGTCAGTCCTTATGTTGATTAAACAGCCTCTTTCAAGTTGCTTTTAAGATAGAGGATGGAAGATTCCTGACTTTCAGAATTCCCTCCTTGGTCATTTTGACAGTTTTATTGGTTGCTGGGAATGGTATATGTGTGTTAAGTGTATGTTATCTTTTAGTATTTGGGGAGTGTGAGTATGTATAAGTATGAGGCCTCAACACCTCTGCAAGCATGTCTGTTTTGTGTGGGTGATAAATGTGGGTAGGGCTTGATTTATGGTCTTATATATTAATTCTATCTATGTTAAATTTGTGGTTAAGGCCATCTGGACAAAGAGTTTTGAGGCACAAAATCCATTTGTCTTCATGTTCCTCTAGTATTTTTCTAAGGTTATCTTTTGTGTCTATTTGTATTTTTTCAATTATGGTGAATTGTGCATGGCTTTTAAAATCATTTTTTTCTAGGTGGAAATGTTGTTCTACAGGTAATAATATTTCATGGAGAGCTGACTTGATCCGATTCCAATAATTATTAATTCTGTAGTGAAAGGTCATTCATACTTACCCACATATTGTTTCTGGCATAGTGTGCATTCTAATAAGTAAATTATGTTATGACTTCTACAGTTAGAGTTGTGGTAGATTATGAAAGTAGATTTAGTGACTGAGCTAGTGAACAAATTGTTATGCCTAATGTGGTTACAACATAGGCTCCTTTTGTTACTACATGGTTGGTAAAATCCTGTTGTTTTTATTTTTGGTCTATTATGAGTTACCTTATCATTTGCAATTTAGTTACTACCTATAATTTCCTTAAGGTTCTTAGGTCTACGATATGCCAAAAGGCCAGGTTTCTCAAACAAAGTTTTTAGATGTTGTTCGAGATGTAGTATTTCCCAGCGACTTTTGATTATTTGAAATAGTGAAGGAAGAGTGGTGTTGAAAGAGGGATGCATGTAGATTTATTTTTAATTTTATACATTTGGGTGTGTTATCTAGATGTGGAAATTGCTTTATTTATTTGTTCCCTGATTAGGTGTTATATATATATATATATATATATATATATATATATATATATATATGTGTGATATATTCTAATAAGTAAATAAGTAGTAGTGTGTAAAAATTTCAGATAGTGTATCTGTAAAAGGACAATATAAATAAAGAGAAAAGAAAAACTTAGCTGACACCTTTTGTCCTCTAAGGAACTTTATCAAGGCACATGCAAGAATTTTTTTTGTAAAAAGTATTTATATACAAGAGCAAAGATGTTATTGGTTTTTCAAAAGTTTAGTAAGGCTCATACATATTCATCAGGTTAGTTGAAAAGTCACGCAAGCTATAGTAGACATGAAGTGACAAAATTCAATGTCTAATAAATGAAAGTGATGTTTTTGAAATATTTTTAATGCAAATTAATATTTAAATCATTCTAGTTTGGGATTAATTTATATATATTTTATTTTATTATATATTTTGAATAACTTGTGGTCATGGATTAATCTGTTTTTTTTTTTGTTTTTTTTTAAAGCATGTTCACAGCATTAAAGTCACTAAAACACAAGAGGTTACTGGGTGCAGAAGAATTAGAAAACAGAAACATTACTCAGAAACAAAGGAAGAATAATCAGGACAGTAGATAGCAATTGACATTGCACTTAATTTTTTGAAGATTGAACTTGAAGGAAAATATACAACCAGAGGAAAATTCCACAAGATAGAAGTACAAGGAAAGAAACTGTTAACATAGAACAAGCCAACTCAACTGTAAATTGATGAAACCACATTGCCAGTCTAGTACTGCACTTAAATTCATAAAGTCTACATACCATAGCAAAGAGCTCATCTGAAAAATTACCATGAAAGCATTCATAGAAAAGACACAGGGAGGCAATTTTATGGCGGTGAGAAATTGACTGAAGCCAAGACACCAGAGTAGGACCAATAATATTGCTGATTCTTCTTTGGATCTTATCAAGGAACTCAAAGTAAATAGCAGGAGCACCAGACCATATTTGGCAGCAGTATTCTAAGCATGGATGAATGATAGACTTATAGATATGCAAGATAGATTCAGGAGAGAAAAATTGTCAGCACAACACAGTGAACCAATTTTCTTAGTAGCTAACTTAGCAATGGATTCAATGTAATCTTTCCACTTTATGTCAGCCAAGAACGTTAGCTCAAAAAGACAAATTTAGTCACCCTTCTGGAGGTTAGCATCAGCCATGCTACTGGAAGGCAGAAAGGTTTCTCTCTAGTGAGAAGTTTAATTTTGGAGGTTTAGTTTTTAAAATTAACAAGCCATCTTCTACCTCAGTTAACAGACTGAAGGTCGTTTTGACATCAGCCACCATTTTGACATTGTCAAACTGGTCAGACTTACTATCAAGACAGCAGTAAATGGTTGTGTCATTAGCATAGAAACCAAGTTGAGAGCTGATGTCATCAGGAATATTGTTAATGAAAATTAAAAATAAAGTTGGACCAAGGATAGAATCCTGTGGGACACCTGTATTAGCACAAATGGATCTAGAAGAATGTCTGTTCAGGATAACATTCATTTCACAATTTAATAAGACTGGATCAGTTCAAAAATTTGTCCTGAGACACTAACTTTTCAACTTCTGGAGAAGACATGTATGCCATACACTGTTGAAACCTTTTGAGATATTCAAAGCAACAGCCCTAGTTTCAGCATTCTTATCTAAAGCTTGATAGACTCTTTTAGCAATTGTAATCAGTACATCAACAGTTGACCAAGAGAAACGAAAGCCATCCTGCTTGTCTGAAAGAAGGTCCTGAGATATGAGATGCTTAACCCATTCAGCATTGATTAGGTCCTCTAGAAGTTTCCCAAAAAGAGGTAGAAGGCTAATAGGTTGATAGTTGGAAGTGTTGGACAGTTCAACTGAGCTCGTAAAAACCAGAACAACAGATGAGAATTTCCAATGAGTAAGAAAGCAAGAGACAGCAAAGCATTTATTATACAGTTTAGAGAAAACAGGAGCCAGTTCAGGAGCACACTTCTTCATGACTATTACAGGGATACCATCAGGTCTGCATGCTTTGTGAGGATCCAGATTAGAGATGATAGCAGAAAACACAGGCAGGGTTATATACATATCACTCAACAGAGACTCGGTTCTCAGTAGGAAGTTAGGCAAGCATACTCCATATGAGTGAAGAGTAGAGTTTAAGGAGAATTTACAGATGAAACATTCAGTTTTATCAGCAGATTTTAACACCTCAAATTGATTGTAAAGAGGAGGAATAGAAGACTTACTGTTAGTTAACATATTATTACAGAGCTGCCAGTAATCACAAGAGGCAAAAACATTTTTCTAGTCACGTATCTTGGGTTGGGAAAGTAGTAATTCAATTAAGGAATGGAGATATTTAAAAAAAACCAAGGTGCAGATTTATATTTTGATAAGATTCAATAGCAGCACTCTCAAGAATTTTCCTTCAACGTAAGTTATTTACTCTTTTAATAAGTATGGCATTCTTTAGCTCAAAGTTGTGGTTGAATTTATTTCTATGTATGACTAATGTCATTTGCCTTGATAAAGTCCACAAGAAGATAAAATGCATTGCCTAAGGTAAATTTACCTTTTTTCTTTATTCATATATATATATATATATATATATATATATATATATATATATATATATATATAGTAATTTTTAAATGAATTTTTTATAACTCAGTATTATTTCTTATTACTAGAAATGTTATTTTTAGTGGCTACATGCAATTGAGTTGCTTTCCTTATTTTTTTATTTTGTTAAACAGAGAATTTAATAACAACTGGCCTAGATTTAGAAGTACTGCTAAAAGAATATGGTCTCTCCCAAGAGAAATCAGTACTATATCTTTTTTAAATCAGGGTGAATCACTCCTATAGGCAAAACATGCCACTATCAATTTGACCACAGAAGACTTGATGGAGTAATGTTCAATTTACCTACTTAAGGAAAATATATTTTTTATTAGTACTTTTTTGAATTTATGCCTGCTGTATAATCATTTTCCTATCTAAAATGGAAACACAATGATTTTCTTTTTTATTTTAATTGATTTTTCGTAATCCAAGATTTTATCTTCATATCATAAAACATTGTTTTTAGTAGGTATACATATTTTAGTTGCTATCTCTGCTTTTTATGTTCTTAAACAGGGTAATTAATATAATCTAGATGTCTCAGTCTAGGCTGATTGATATTGATATCATATATATATATATATATATATATATATATATATATATTTTAAGACATTATGTTAATACATTCTTTTTATAGATACAAATATTTAAGTAAATGCTCTGTTTTTATAATAAACGGTATTAAACAACATTTACCGGCCTGAATGTCTGAGAAATTTTCTTAGAAAAATTTTCGTCCTCTGACAGAAATCGAACCTGTATCCTATACAGAACCGTCATATAGCCTGATGTGCCTTTAACCATTTCAGCCACAGAGGAGCGTTCGGTTAGCACTGTCTTTAAACTTCCATGAATCTCTCGCGTACATTCATATCTGCTCATGGTGTATCAAATGTAAACAAATGACGTCACGCATTTTGAAATGGACAAAGTCCAACAATTATTTTAAGACATTTTTATGTTTATATATTCTTTTTATAGATACAAATATTTAAGTAATTGCTCTGTTTTTATAATAAACAGTATTAAATAACATTTACCGGCCTGAATGTCTGAGAAATTTTCATAGAAAATTTTCGTCCTCCAACAGGAATCAAACCTGTATCCTATACAGAACCGTCATATAGCCTGATAGTCATATATATATATATATATATATATATATATATATATATATATATATATGACCATACCCCAAAAGAAAACAACAAAACAATGCAACTACACTGACCACCACACAACCAATACAAACACAAAACAGACCAAATAAGTACACCAACAGACAACCAGCAGCACCACAACCAACAATAACAACACCGCCACCATCAACGATAGCTAGAACCTCAAAACAAACGCACACACAAAGCAAACCACTAACTTACGCGGACATCCTTAGGGTGCCGTACAAACATACACAAACCAAATCACAGCAGCCCTTCTACAGAACGCATAACCCCATTAGACATCCCAGACCACCTAGATTAGCCCCTAGTAGACAATCAACAATAAACACACTCAACCTTAAAAAAAACGGAATAAGCCCCCAACCAGGACACCTGGATGGGAGTATAGCATCCCTAATAGGAGATATGATGCGAGCTTTTACAAAAGAACTTTGCCATGCTTGCAAATTCAAACTTGACCCATACGGGCGAGTTATAAATTTGAGTAACAATAAATTTTCGCTCAATACATTCAGGGTATTAAATAAGGGACTAAGCTTTTGCCCTAGTCCCCCAAGGTTTGATAAAGACACCTTAGCAAAGGACCTGAAATCCTTCTTCAGAAGAATACGGTTAAAAGCCCACTACGGGGAAAATGATCATACACCTTCCATACTTGAGACATTAAAAGAGAAGGACACTACCTACACCCCCAAAAACACAGACATGACTATACAGACATTTGAACTAGCCGTAGCAAATGACATAAAGAAAACAACAGCACGTAAGCCGCCACGTGACAATATTACTGAAGGGGAACGTATAGCCCTCGATACGCTGACACATAGAGATGACCTAATCATAACACAGGCTGACAAAGGGGGTGCGACAGTGATCTGGGGAATCGAAGAATACATTAAAGAGGCCAACAAACAGCTAGCCGACAAAGAAACCTATAAAAGCATACCTACAGATCCCCTTCCAGAACATCAAAAAGAATTAACTAGCTCACTAAACATAATGCTTCGCAACAATCTAATCGACAAGGAAACATACACAGCACTTACACCCACAGACATTACACCTGCTCGTTTCTATCTCCTTCCTAAAATACACAAAAGCAACAACCCAGGAAGGCCGGTTATTTCATCGTTCAACTGCCACACGACAAAAATTTCCAAATACATAGATCATTACATACAACCGCTAGCTAAGGAAGTAAAATCATACATCAGAGACACAACAGATCTACTGAACAAAATTAATCACATACAAACAGTACCAGAGAAAGCTACTCTAGTGACTATGGACGTTAGGTCACTCTATTCAAACATTAAAAACATCGAAGGGCTAACCGCCCTTCAGGAAGCACTTACTAAAAGAAGAAAACAAGATCCCCCCCCACAGAAGTCATCATAAAACTCATGGAGCATGTCCTTACATTGAATACTTTCAACTTCAATGGAGCACACTACCTTCAAATAAGAGGTTGTGCCATGGGCACCATAGCAGCTCCATCATATGCTACAATATTCATGGGAAAATTTGAGGAGACCCATATCTATCCAATCATTGGTAGTGACTGCCTATTCTATGCAAGATATATCGATGATATATTCTTTGTATACATGGGTAGTGATGACAAACTTACCCAATTCCTTATGACCCTAAACACAGTGCACGACTCAATTAAGTTTGACTATGAAAAATCCACAACATCAGTAACATTTTTAGACACCCGCATTTACATAGATGAAAACAGGAAACTACAAATGACACTACACACTAAAATCACTGACACCCACAACTATCTACACTTTAAGCCTTCCCACCCTAAACACCTCAAAGAGAACCTTCCCTATTCACAAGCACTTAGACTCAGAAGGATATGTTCCAAAAATGAAGAATTAAATAAACACATTGAAAATCTGGAGCATCAATTCACAACACGTGGCTATAAACAACACCTAATCAGGGAACAAATAAATAAAGCAATTTCTACACCTAGAGAAGACACCCTAATGTACAAGATTAAAAATAAATCTAGCCGCATCACTCTAGTAACCACTTTCAACCCCACTCTGCCTCCACTATCCCAAATAATCAAACATCGCTGGGAAATACTACATCTCAAACCAGACCTAAAAAAACTGTTTAAGGAACCTGGCCTTCTTGCATATCGTAGACCTAAGAACCTAAAAGAAATCATAGGTAGTAACCACATTTCAGGGGACAAGGTAATCCGTAATAAACTAAGAACAAAAACAACAGGATTTTCCCAACCATGCAACAACAAAAGAAGTTTATGTTGCAACCATGTTGAAAACACGAATTCATTCACTAGCTCAGTCACTAAATCTACTTTCAAAATCTACCACGATTCTAACTGTAGAAGTCATAACATAATTTACCTCCTAGAATGCACACTATGCCAGAAACAATATGTAGGAAAATCTGAATGTCCCTTTCACTACAGAATTAACAATTATCGTAAACGAATTAAGTCGACTCCCCATGAAAAATTGTTACCTGTAGAACAACATTTCCGCCTGGAAAAACACGATTTCAAAACCCATGCCAAATTCACTATAATTGAGAGAATAGAAAAGTTCAGAGCAGATAACATTAGAAAGATTTTAGAGTCGCATGAAAATAAGTGGATACAACATCTAAAAACAAAATATCCAGCCGGGCTAAATCACAAATTTAACAATATATAGATATCTCAACAAAAACTACCCACATTTCTCACCCACACAAGACAGACAGGCTTACGGAGGTGTGGAGGCCTCACACTTATACACTCACCCACACGAACATACACACTTACACACATCATACGCACTCACTCCCTAATGAGCCAAATGATAACACACACCCACAGCAATACACACGCTTACACATATCATACTCACTCACTCCCTAAGAACCAAATAACACACACACACAAACACTAAACAGAGACACATCCCCTCACCAAGTCCAATAAAACTGTCAAACTGACCAGAGAATTCATAGCAGCATCCAGCTCTTATCTCAAATAACAACTTAAAAGAGACTGTTTGACCAACACAAGGAATGTTAAAAGATTCATGTTAAAAAGATAAAAAAATAAAAAAACAAATGAAAACTACAGACAAAAGTTCATTTTCTCCATCAAGACATTCATTTCTGTAGTTTAGTGCTAGCAGCAAGCAGAAATATTTCTCCTCCCGATGATGGCCATTTCGGCCGAAACTAGTCGAGGAATCTAAATGGAATAATAATAAAAAAACGAAAGAATATTAATCTACAACCCAGTGTGTCTGAGGATTTTAATTTTTGTTGTTCAATATATATATATATATATATATATATATATATACAGATATGAGACAAAGTGGAAAATTTTGTTAACAATGTGTGCATTTACTAATACAAATATAGATAAAACAAGCAGACAGACAGACAATCTCTGTCTGGACATCAGGAGGTGATAAGCTAAGATAATTTTTATTTGATTTATGATACCCACTAATCCTCAAATATCCTATGGCATTTTTCTCACAGACAGTTTTGTCTTTCTTTCATTTTAGCTTGAGGAAGCCAAGGGGAGCATGCACTTCTCTGGTGAAACATTTTGTTAAAACTTTCTACTTTCACTCATCATCTTCACTTGTTTAGGATACTATTATATATCCTAAACACACAAACATATATATGTGTGTATAAAATATCACACACTGAATGCTGGTGCTAATAAAATGTATAATAACAGAACTAAAATTTATATTCATAATAAATCTATATTATTTTTCCTCACCAACTGCACAACTTTGAGTTTCATGCAAGATGCACTCATTAGCACCTGAGTCAGTTTTCAATCAGCACCTGACAATTACATCATTCGTGAAATTCAGATTTGTGTTACCTGTGAAGAAAAAAATGTATATTTATTATTAATATATATGTGTGAGTGTGTTAATGTTCTCAGAATATATCTGTAGAGAAGACAAAATTTTTGAATTTCAGGTACTACACAATAAAACAGAATTCTTCATAACCATTTTGGTTCTCACCAGTTGAGGTGCAACTAAATACACCGAAACAAAGTTGCATCTTTGTAGTGACTAAATTGTTTTTGTCTATCTGAAAAAATTATAATAAATAATTATTGCTCTACTCTCGGTATTGAGCCCTCTTTTGAATTAATTCTGTGAACATAAGAATTTATACATTATTTTCATTTTCATTACATTCAGATATATATATATATATATATATATATATATATATATGTACTCCTATATCATGTTTTATTAAATATTGATAAGGTTTAACCTGCAACAGCTAAAAATTATTTGCATATGATTCTTTTCTAATAAATTCCATATAAAACATGAAAGTTAATAAATAAAACAATTTTTGACACACAATAAATGTCTATTCATTTCTTTTATTGCTGCATTTATGTGTTTGTGTTTTCACCATTTCGCTTACATTATTTTAATATAAGTAAAACTATAAATGAAAAAAAAACAATGTTATTTGTTTTTGTGAAAAATTGACTAGAGTATATTAAATATCATCCTAATGAAACAAAAATAGAGTCAAGATAGAGTTTTTATTTAATTTTTTCTTATTATCATCTGTTAACCTTTCCAGCTACATTCCAAGTGGAGTAGCAGTGTGGAATGCTGGGTAACCAGCTTCATTCTGGTACAAGGTGACTAGAATGCACATGTATTAATCTGTAAGTCACCTATACATTGCATCTACTTATCTGCACATAAGATATTAAACACCTGCAAAAATTCTTATTTTCTGCATTCTTTATACTTTTACTATTTTTTCTCATTTTTTATACTACAATTGATATACCTATGTAAAGGGTGCAAGATGTTATCATAAATCTAGAAAAGTCATTTCTAATCAAATTTAAATAGGTATTTACTCGTCTTAACCTTGTTTGACACAAGATCCATAGCCATTGATGAACTACTTAACTAATGATGGTAAGTGAAATTAAACAGCTCACTCTGCTGTAGACACTTTGATATTTTCTAAATATATTGGAGCATGCCTCCTAATAGCCAATAACTATTGCTTTGGAGAAGGTGACCTCTAATAAAATTAAATTTGAATGCCATGTAGTTTATGTACTCTTTTTAATAAGTTTAAAATGATATAGATATCTGAGACTGATACGGATAGATATGAATAGTCTAAAACACACACACACACACAGATATAGATAGATAGAGAAATAGAGTAATTATTGCATTCTTTCTTTCTTTCAGTCCAGGAAATATGCTGAAAAGAAATATTTGGTCTTGAATCTCTTTCAGAAATCAGACCAAATGACCAAACATCATAATTTTAAGAAGATTGTTTATTGTCTGTGTTGATAACTTTTTAGACCCTATCATATATATATATATATATATATATACACACACACACACACACACAAGTATAGGACTGCTGTAGATGGAATAAAATTCCAATAACCAAAAACGCTATTCTTAAAAGAGTATCCAATACAGAGTAGAGCAAATATTATTAATTCAAAAATTATAAAATAAACATGTTATAACATCACTACAAAAATAGCCATTTTGTTTCAACATTTCTGGAGTCTTCTCAAGTGTGTTGTTGAATATAGAATAAAGAGTTATAAAAAGGTTCAAATCAACCAAACACCTCTTTTTAAGACATGTTGATGGCTTGGTTCTGAAATCAGGTTAACAATCCTTTAATAAAATATATGCTTCCTTAGCTTGCAATTTACTAACATGATCACTGGTGTTTGGTCAATTCGAACCTTTTAAAACTTTTTGTTCTACATTCAACACCATCACTTGAGAAGATACCAGAAATATTGAAACAAAATGGCTATTTTTGTAGTGATGCAATAACATGTTTATGCTATAATTTTTGAATAGATAAAATCATATATATATATATATATATATTAGAATGGATTTTTATTAAATTATTATCAATATTAAATGACACAATTCTATCAATTTAAACATTATTTTTAGTGGATACTTATATTTGAGTAGGTCCTCCACTTATTTATTAAACATATTTATATTTATTTATTTTCATCTACTGGCCTGAATGTTCAAGAGATCTTATTAAAGAAAAATTTCTGCTTGATGGTAGGAATTGAAGCTCCATCCATTAAGGCAGAGGAAGCTACTGTTTAGCCTGCCACACCTTACTGACTTGGCCACCTGTCATAGATTTCTCAAGGTTTTTCATATCTACACAATTTTGTATCCAAACGTAAACAAAGAATTTTAGAATGTATTTTTATTAATCTGACAGATTTCTATCACTTTAAACATTATTTTAATGGATACTCATAGTGGATCACTTTAAACAAAGTAAAATCTAAAGAAGTGATAGATTTTTATTTATTAATCCAACGGATTTTATTACTTAAACTTTTTTAATGGATACCCATATTTGAGTAAACACTCCATTTATAAGGCACTATTATGGTGCCACTGATTGGACATTAAATAAAACCCTTGTCTCTAAGCTTGATGAAACCTACTTCTGATACTGAGAATTATACTTAACATCTCTTGGAGACAACATCCAACTGAATCACAGCTCTATGGACCCATCTCTGATATTTCTATAATCTTATGTGAATTCAGAATGCACTTTCCAGGACACTGTTGGCAAGCAAAGCAAGAGGTTTTGAGTGATCTACTGCTCTGGACACTTAGCCATGGCACAAAATGGGTTGGTCATCCAGGATCCACCTACATCGACCAGCTGTGATATGACACAGAATGCCTCCCTAATGACCTTCTGACCTTGATACATGACATTGATGCATGACCTTGATAGTTGGCATTATAGATTCATGAATGTCTGAGCTAGTTTGATTTGAATAATATGAGTGAATTAAAACTAGTTTTTTTATGAACAATGAAATAAATTTTTTAATAATAGTTACTGTGGTCTTTTTGCCAACCTTTAAAATGTGGGAGGAATTTCTGCTGCAAACTGTACATCTTTAGCAAAAGTAAAATTTACGCATAATTTTTTTAAAAGAATCATTGATTCTCAAAAGTTGGAACAAAAACATTGCCAACATCAGTTAATGTAACTGATCTAATAGAAGAAAAACTCTGAATTCTGAACCATGCAGAAGACAATGGGAAACCATTCTACTGTCTTTTTCAAGGATGCATTCCAATTCACAATTCTGTTTAGAGTCATGATTGCCTGCAACCTGGAGGGGTCATGTCATGTAAAAAAGCAGCAAAATGTTTGAAAAATATCACCTCAATCATCTTAGTAAGTTGAGAGTTATTCGATTGATATGATTGAGTATTTTTTTTACAGCTTATCAAACCTTTGTAGGTTATTTAAAGCTGAAACATATTTAAAGATTGCAGGATAGAGGACAGAATGAGTAACACTGAGATCTGAAGGTGTATTGGGTTAGCCAAGAAAGCATTCCAAAAGCTAAGCAGTGGACTGAGAAATAGAAAAATTTCACTAGAAACAAGGAAAAGAGAACTGAACTGCTATGTAATATCTGTCCTTCTGTATGGCAGTAAGTGCTGGATGATCTCCACAAAGATGAAGAGGAGACTTGATACAACAGAAATATTTATTGTTTTGCTCCTTAATAATGTTTTTCTCATATTTTTTCAAACTCAGTAACTCCTTGTGTATTAGTAGCTTTGTTGCCTTGCTTGGGGTGAAATGATTAAAAAGCAAAAAAAAAAAAAGTACATATTTACATACTTAAGGTATATTTAGGTAGCAATTATTCATCCAAACAAGTTTGATTAAAATTTGTATACATCCAAACAATAGACTTGTGAGTATTAAGCTGATATGATTTATCTCCCCTAAGCAGGGAAAGTAGAATAAAGACAATCTACCTTTGTGGATTGAATAAAGGACTCGGTCAAAATTTATTGAGTATATTGACAAACACCTGGTACAACAATCAAAACTTTAAGAGTATAACAATGAAGATGATTATATAAGTCTAAATAGAAAGGCATATAATAATGATAATCTCATTTTTCAACATAAATTATTTTTAATAATTTCTTAACAATCAAGAAGCACTTCAGAAAAATCTTTGGTCATTTGTTCAGATTAGTAAATGAGTTAGCTTTCAAAGTTTTTTTCAGATTGTGACCATTGTAGCTAAGCATAGTTTACTACTAACACACTATATTCCAGCAGTGTCTTTCATTATTGCTAATCTTTTTTAGTTGAAAGGTTTTGTGTGAATTAAGATGCAGTTTCTAATCAGTTCTAAAGCTTTGTAATATATTTTTGCCTGAGTTATTTCTTGAACCCTCAGACATTTTGAGGTGAAAGTGACTATAAAAGCCTGACACCTAATCTCAATGAGAAATAGCTTATACTGCAACTGTTTCCTTCGCATTTCAAGGATACTAACACCAAAAAATTTTGAGATTCTTTTATAATGGCTGAAACAGTCAAAATCAAACATTTTATCCCAACAGGCAACATCTTATTCCAAAATTGGAAAAATACAATAAATAATTAACATAGATCCTGTTGGTTAAATATAATTAAACTTTTTTGGATATAACTACTTGCATACATACATGCTGAAAAATTCTGGACTTGACCCACTTCCCAAAATCTAACCAAACTCACAATCACAAGACTCATAATCCATTAGGGTCCTGGGGGCATCAAATAAGCTGTAGCTACCTTAGCAGTGGTGTTTCCTGGGAAAGATAGCTTGATGGAGCCCAAACCTCTCCAGGTTTGTTTTGAATTCAGAGTTTTTCCTTTTCCTAGACCATTAATGTCCTAGGGGCATCAAATAAGCTGCAGCTACCTTAGCAGTAGTGTTTCCTGGGCAAGATAGCTTGATGGAGCCCAAACCTCTCCAGGTTTGTTTTGAATTCAGAGTTTTTCCTTCTCTTAGCCCGGTTGCCACCTAAGGCTATAGGACTCAGTTTGTCTTGGTATTTACACATAATTTGGAGGAGATGGGTGAATGCCTTTGCCAAGGATATTAGTAAGTGAATGTAATAAACTCAACTAGAATTTGAACTCAGCTCTCTGGTTCTTCAGCCTGAACCACTTTCCAATACTCCGCCATGCCTCCTAACCGAATTACCAAACATCAAATTCTGGTTGGGGTAGTTAGTATGGCTTGTTGGTTCAGCTAAGAACTTTCCAGCACCCCTTCATGTATACATACATACATAGATAATATCTTGATTGAGGGGAAAATATAGCGTACACTGGCACACCAAATTGGAAAATAACGTATTTTACCCTGTCAAGAGGTGACCTGATCCTGTACTCACTCATAACATTTTGAAATTCTTCATATACTAATGAAACGTTAAAAACAACATCATTAAAAACATTATTTCCATTTGTTATTGGATGGGGAAAAAAATTAAAATCCATGTCAAAGGCTTGTGACATTTTAGGAAAACAAGAGAAAATTGGTTGAAATGTTTTAAAAAAAAAGCTAGTGATTGTTACTGACACGAGCCTACTTGAGCATCAGTCATCATTACTAATAGCATTGGGTATAAAAAAAAAATATTGGAAAGTAAAAAGTTAAAACTAAAATCTAGATAATAGCAATGTTATAGGTTGCATCTTTGTAGTTGTATGACCTGAGAAATTAAACAAAAATCCCTTCCATCTATATACAACATATCTTGATATTTCTAAAATATTGAACTTTTTTCCAAGTTTTACAACAGGGATTCAAGTTGGTCAGATCAGCTGTATTTTTTTTTAATTTGCAAGTTAAACCAAACTAAAAGCAAACTCCAGAAACCTTGGATCTGCACCCAAAGAGTTATGCCTCGGCTGCTGATGGTGGTGCAGGAAATTGTGGAGAGCCATAATTGCCATCGTCCTGAAGGGACATGGCACATAAGAAAAGAAGAAAGTGAATATTATAGATGTATAAGGATAATTTTTAATCATTATCATTCCAACTATTATCCCAAATATTGATGTCATTCTTAAAAAGATAATCTGTTATTTTTAGATGAGTCATCATTACAAGAATTGTACAGCTTATTCATCTCCTTCTTTTTTGTTGTTTATGTTGTTAGCACACCATTTCAGCCAATCCATTCTATAGCCTTCTTCAAGAATGATAAAAATAAATTTAAAAGAAATATAACGTTTTATAATTGAGAATGTCTGGCATATGGTTAAATCATAGTGAAAATATCAGTTTCGATATAATCACTTAAACATTGAACTTGATCAGTACTTTAATGGGTGACTACTTAGGAATACTTGGTACTCTAATTTGTGTCCTTATACCAAACTTAGCAAAGCTAAAACAATAATTATAATACAAAATGCATTACATTTGAGAAATTTATATCAAGTTTGTAGTAATTTAACATAAACGTTTTATTGTAAATGTTCAATTTAGCACCCCCTATCAAATAAGTGACCCCATTTTCCCTCCTTGCTTCGTGTGAAATGATTAAAAAATAAAAGACAAGAAGTTAATTTAATTAAAATATGCTTTCTTTATTGTAGCTATTACCACATACTTTGTTGGAAATACAAGTGTAGTTTTTATAGTTGTATAAATACAAGATGAAAATGGCTAATTTTAAAATAAGTGCCCATCTCAATTTAATGTTATCTTGCATGGCAAATCAATTGATCTGTTATTTTGTGCATGTACTTTTTCACCACCATTAATTCATGTATCACAAAATATTCCTGTAAGAAACGTTACACATTTATTTTTAAAGTAACCAACACACAAAATTTGGATATAGGAGTTTAAAAACAAGAAGTTAATTTCTCTTTTTATTTTTCCCTTCTTCTTAATTGCTTCCCTGACAGTTATAGTCTTCAAAGATTCAAATGTAATGTCAATCAACATCTTCTGATGCCTCAATCTAATTCCCCATCCTTCTCTTTATCCTTTCCTCAATCAAGTCTCTCTACACTTGCTCCCACTCTCTGTAACCCCTTGCATGCTAGTGGCACTCCTGCCTTGTTGGGGAGAAATGCTTAAAAAAAAAAAGGAAAAAAGTTCATTGTACAGAATAAGCATGTTTTCTTTATTGTAGTTATTACCATATACTTTGTTGCAAATACAGTTTTTATAATTGTATAAATACAAGATGAAAATGGCTTATTTTTAAATAAGTGCCCCTCTCAATTCAGTGCCCACTTCAAATGACATTTTTGAAATAAATGCCCCGGGTGCTAAATCTAGCATTTATGGTATATGAAAACAGTGCTGCCAGCCCACAACCAACCATGTGTCAGGATGTGATCTCTAGAAACAATGAATTTAATCCCAATTAGTGACCAAGGACAAACAAGATACTTGCTTAAAAACACGTCTCAGCTTGGGGCTGACAAACACAATAATGGCATGCTGTTGCCATTTGAATCTGCTGTTAGCTTAACGTCTACGTCAAACAGAATCCATATTTTTGTCAACATAGTCAGCTGTAGGAATTGGTTCACTATAATGTTCATCAGATTTCAAACAAACGATGTTTTATTGTACATATGAGTAAAACAATTATCTAAAGAGTTAATAATGAATCACATTTGGTACTGGAAAAATATTATTTCATGTCAAATTAATCAATATAATTAGTGGATGTGCAGTTAGTGTAAAATTTAAAAGTGTGGAATTGGCGAGGCGTGTTCAAATCTGGCCCAAGTCTACTGTGTTTACTTTTTCACAAAATATCCTTAGGAAAGTCATGCCTCCAACTCTGTGTTCTACTCTGAAATCAAAACTGTGAAGAAGTCAATAGGAAACTGCTTCACTATCTTTTCCAGATTGAGATTGAGTTGTTTTTTTGTTAGTGTAAAGGTTAATGGTGTGAAATTGGCGAGGTGTGTTCAAATCTTTCCCAAGTCTACTGTGTTTACTTTTTCACAAAATATCCTTAGGAAAGGCATGAATTCAACTATGCCTCCAACTTTGGGTCCTACTCTGAAATCAAAACTGTGAAGAAGTCAATAGGGAACTACTTCACTATATTTTCCAGATTGAGATTGAGTTCTTTTTTTATGGGTTATCAGCACTTTGTGGGTTATTTATAGCTAAGATATATTTTTAGATTGCAAGAATAATTCTTTTTTCGCAAGTGAATATTGGTGAAGAGATGGGCACTGCCAATCTATCTGAAAGTCCACTGAAAAGATCACGGAGTAAAACAATCAAAGCAACACCATGCTGGATCAGTCAAGGCCCAGAATAACATTAGCCATATGTCCCATTGACTCACTCCAAGATGGGCTTCACAAGTGGGCAACTAGAGCGACAAACATGATCATGCTACCAATGCAGGGTACAAACACTGAAACATGGAATAATTGCTCCCTCTAATCTCTCTGAGAAAGAGTGGATAGACATGACAAAGTCGGAACTCCTGAGAGCCACTGCCAACAGATCAACGAATAGGATCATGGTGGATAATGATTGACATTGCATTTACATTTTTGTAGATCAAAGTTCGCCAGAAAGCATTGAACCAGAAGTCATTTCCACAAATGAGAAGTGTGAGAAAAGAAAGTGTTAACATCAGATCAGACTGGAGGAGATTGTCTGTTTCTTCTGCCCTCAGGTTCCTCCAATGATTGAAACTGTCGAGGGAATGATGATGATGATGGTGATTGCATTAATATTTTTTTTAAGAATAACAATGACTTTTACAAATACATGCCCTTCATTGCTGAGGGGAGGAGATGGATTCATGCCTTTCCCAAAAGCATTTGCATTTAAGTGAATGTAACAAACCTGAATGAAATTCAAACTCAGCTCACTGATTTCTCATTCTGAACCATGTAACGAGCATGCGTGGAAGCGTCCTCAAACTGCGTGTATGTGTTGTCACCGGGCACACATTGGAGTACCATAATGGACTCGACTGAGGACTACAAGAAGAAGATGCGCGACTCGTTTAGCATCTTTTCTTGGGCGACAAAAGCCGTTGCGGTTGGTCGTCCATCGGCAACAGTCTTGGGTACCGTTTTGCTCATTTGCTGTCGTAAAGTATTCGTTCGGAAGAGAAGGCATTCGTTTCAGGTTCGCAAGAAGACGTTTGTTTCATGTTCACATGAAGGCATTTGTTTCTGGTTTGCAAGTAGGCGTTCATTTTTGTGCTGCAAGAAGTTTATTTTTTTTCTTTTCCCCCATTTTCTCGCACATGAACCACTATCCATTATACCACCTACACATCCACCTATCTTTTCAAATAACAATTCACAAATAATAAAGTAAAAGAATTCAGTGGACAGCCATAATTGCAAACATCCTGAAGAGACATGTCATTTTTTAAATCAATATTATGTCACCCAATTCAGATTAGTAGACCTATTTTAGTTGTTATAACTGAAATATTTTGGCATTTGTACTCCCCAGGCTTCTTTGGGTGTCTGTCATCATATTCAGTAATTACATAATTTCAAATCAAACACTTTATTAAATCTATGATAGTAGATTGTACTCATTCTGCTTTCCAGACTTAAGAGATATTTCCCATCAGATAATACACTCTAGTCTGTTTCTTCTACAGAAACAGAGTTGAATAAAACCAGTGTGTATTAACTGATAGGAGTTATCTCCCCATAACATATAAAACAAAATGAAAGCAATCTCCTCCTGCAGATTGTATAAAAAGTTTGCTACAAAATTCCAAGATGGTTACAGAGTACAATGACAGACACCTGATGAAGGCTGGAGGCTACAACAGCTGAAACATTGTGTGTGTAACAACTAAGATGAGGATAGCAGTCTAAATAGAATGGTATATAATAATAATTCCTCATCTAAAATAAAGTCTGATACAAATTAATCAATGAGCTGGAAGAGATAGCAAACCATTCTTATATTATTAAATCAACAAGGTAAAAATTAGCTTAAGACAAAAACTGCATTTACTGTACTTTTTAAAAAATAAATCTCCACTTAAAATTACCCTACATCTTATCCAAATGTTTGGGTTATCTGTACTAGTTTGGTGGGATAGTTACTAAGTTTTTACTAAACTGAGGGTTTTAAATTGCAAAAGGGTCAATAGCTTATAAATGTTTGGAATGCAACCACCAAGTTTGAGAAATAAGTCTTATTGAGTTGAGAGTTTCAGATACTTGTAGTTGGATGGTAAAAACAGAAAAATAATGTACATTAATACAGAAAAAATTTATTTATCTACATACATTATACTTTTTAAATTTTTAAACATTTGGAATAGATAACTGTATTAAAGTTTATTTGCCAATGTCCTTTCTTTTGTGGTTAGGGAAGAAAATATAGTAAGTCATGTTAGAAAATTTTTCTCTTCAGAATTTATCTTACATATCATTTACCCATGCTTAGAATATTGCTGCCACATTTGGTCCATTGCTCTTGCTATTTATTTAGAGGTTCTTGGTAAAATTCAAAAGAGAATCAGCAATATCATCTCAGATTTAGTCACTTTCTCATCACCATAAAATTGCTTCCCTGTGCCTTTTCTATAAATATTTTCATGGTAATTGTTTGGATGAGCTCTTTGCTATGTTACCCAGACTTTTTGAATTTAAGCACAATGCTAGATTGTCAATAAGGTTTCATAAATTCACAGTTAAATTGGCTAGATGTAACCATAAGTTCTATGTTAACACTTTCTTTTCTAACACTTCTCATTTGTGGAAATGACTTCTGGTTCAATGCTTTCTGGCCAACTTTGATCTACAAAAATGTAAATGCAATGTCAATCATTATCCACCATGATCCTATTCGTTGATCTCTAATTTGACCTTATGCTTAAACGACGTTCACTATCTACACCTAATCCCTTATTGTCACTAACATAATCTTGGCAACCAACATATCTTATCACGACCACTGTGACCTTGATAGATCAACCTACAAACCCACCTTACCAGACAGTTTGACTCAAACATCTTGGCATCACTCAACTGCCAGCCCATCAAACACCTCACAGGTGAAGAAGGGTGTACATCTAATCCCACCAATAACTAATCTGCTCCAGGCTTATTCTCTGACCCCAACTGTGACCTTGATACAGAATGTAGTGAATAAAAGCGAAAGAAAGGAGTAAACATCAATTACAAGAAGATAGAATGCATGGTTGTTAGCAAAAGGGACATACCAACATGCAAATTACAAATTGGGGATACCAAAATTAAACAAATACAACTATTTAAAGTGTTTTAACAGAGGACAGAAAGCATGACACTGAAATTCAAAGGTGCACTTAGATGTTTCCAAATGCTAAGCAAAGCATTAAGAAATAGAAAAATTTTCTTAGAAAGAAAGAAAAAATTACTGAACTATTATGTTGGTGCAAAAATAATATCGGTTTTTGACGTATTTTTTAACGTCAAAAACCGATATTATTTTTGCACCAACCTAATATTATGTAATATCAGTCCTTTTATATGGCAGTGAATACTGGAAAATACTGGAAGTTCTAGTGATAATGGAAACATAACAGACACTTATACTTAACATCAGAAAGAAGTAGTTGAAATTTCTAAGGCACATGATGAAAAAAGAGGGCTTGGAAAATTTGATATTCACAAGACATATTGAAGGCAAAAGAGACAGGAAAACAATGTATAACCTACCTAGTGAGCTTGAGTGAATGGATGGCATATCAGAGTTTGGGAGAGAGAGTAAAAAACAAAATTTACAAAGAACAGGATAGCCATGATTGCCAATGTCCTGAAGTGTTATGGCAAAGAGAAAAGAAGAGTCTTTTGCCAACTACACTTAACAGATGGCCAGTTACTCCACAGTAATAAAAAGCAGAATACAAATTCAAATTGAAAAAGTTTTTCCTTATGATTTAAAGTGGTTCCTTTTCTTAAAATTGTTTTACGTATTTCAGTATATAACTTAAACCTTTATTGTTAACTCCATTTCCGTTTTTTTACTGTTTCTCCTATGCGTTTTCTGACCAGTAAAGATGTATTCCAAAAGCTAAGCAGAGTACTAAGAAATAGAGAAACTTTGCTAGAAACAAGGAAAAGAATACTAAACTGTTATGCGATACCTATCATCCTGTATGACAGTGAATGCTGAATAATCTCCTCAAAGATGAAAAAGAAATTTAAAACAAAAGAAATGTGGTTTTACAGAAGGATGTAAAGGATACCATGGACTAAACATGTGAGCAACATCAAGGTTTTAAAGAAAATGGAAACCAAAAGGAAACTTAGACAGTTGGGGTTTTTAAGGCACATAATGAGGAAGGAGGGCACATAATGAGGAAAGAAGGCTTGGAGAATCTGATACAGGATAGATTGAAGGCAATAAGGACAGAGGAAAACAACACATAACATACTTAGTGAGCTTGAGTAAATGAATGGCAGAACAGGGTTTAGGAGAAATAACAATAAGACAAAATTTATTAAGAGCTAAAAAGTTGTGAAGATCCATGACTGCCTATGTCCTGAAGGAACACACAGCACATAAAGAAGAAGAAATAATATTACCATAGTCTCTGTCAATTTGATCCTTCACTTATCGCATTTTTTCCGTTATTATACATGCATACATTACGAGACAGGAAGATCTCTTTGGTAACAAAGAAAAGAGTAATGAGCTGTTATGTTACATGACATTTGTCCTCCATTACGACAGCAAATGTTGGATGGTCTCAAAAATAAAGAAGAGTCTTGAGACGATAGAGATTTTGTTCTGCAGAAGGATGCTGAGGTTATCATGGACTGAGCACATAAGCAACAATGACGTCTTTGAGAGGATGCAAACAAGGAGGAATCTTATACTTAACATCAGGAAGAAGCAGCTGGAGTTTCTGGGACACATAATGAGAAAAGAAGGGCCTGGAGAATCTGATACTCACAGGTTGAATAGAGGGAAACAGAGACAAGGGAAAGCAATGCATGACATATCTGGCAGGCTTAAGCAAGTGGATGACAGAACATGGTCTGTGAGATGTGGCAGAGGCATGAAACAGTGAGAGCTACAAGGGATAGGGGGAAGTGAAGAGCCATGATCACCTACATCCTGAAAGGACAAAGTGCATAAAAGGAAGAAAGATATATACTTCTGGCCAAAATCTAAAGGCCAATGAAAATAAAGAAAATATATCTTTTGTGTTGTTAGACTCCACCATTTATTTGAGTAGAGCTTCCAAAAATAAGTATAAGAAAAGGAAAAATAAAAATGAAAAGATTTTTTAACATTTAATAGGGAACATTTGAATACTGGGTAATTAGGCAAAATATTGGATGTTCAAAAATTTAAGACCATACCTAAAAGAAGTCCTAAACAGAGTAGGAAATGCCCAACAAGACATCTCAGTCATGAGTTGCATGGCCATTATTGTCAATAACTTCAAAAATTTGCTTCGGCATGGTTGATATGAGCAACTGCAGAACGCTGACTGGAATTTTATTCCAAGTGGTGAATTCCAACTACCTGAATTTAGGAATTCAAAGATTTCATTCTAGACTGGTTGCTAACCAAAGCTGAAGAGCTCAGTCTATGCTATTTAATTCATAGCTGGGAAAAGAGATGGATTCATACTTTTCTCAAGGGTATTTGCTCAAAAGAGAATATGAACTAACTTTGCTGATTTCTTGTTCTGAGCTGCTATTCATTATATCACCTGTACATTCCATCAAATCATATAATAATTACCAATGTGTATTTATTTATATATTTCCTGTCTCACCTGAGAGCCTAATAAGACAGACTGAAATACAAGCATAATAATAAGTGTTTATTTACAAGTAATAATTACTTTGGTAAGACCCCCCCCAATAAGGCGTCCTGGGTATGACGTTAAACTGCATCCAACAGCAAGGCCTCTGATCTGGAGGTTTTGAGGAGCGTGGAACCACCTCTTAATTGCTGGTGTTCCCTGGTCCACCTTGACCCAGGGTGGTAGCACCTGTTAGGGTCCCAGCTATGGGCAAATAGTGAACTCCTAGTTTTCCAAGTTTTACTCACGTCCTGGGTATGACGGTAAACTGCATCCACGTCCTGGGTACGGCGATAAACTGCATCCAACAGCAAGGTCTCAGATAATGTTTTCAGAAAAATAATGTTGCCAGCTCTAAGTTTTTGAAACAATAATGTTGCCAGCTCTAAGTTTTTTGTAAAGGAATAATGTTGCCAGCTATACGTTTTTTTTTTTTTGTAAAGGAATAATGTTGCCAGCTATACGTTTTTTTTTTTTTTTTTTGTAAAGGAATAATGTTGCCAGCTATACGTTTTTTTTTTTTTTGTAAAGGAATAATGTTGTCAGCTATACGTTTTTTATTCCATACAAAATAGGCATTTAAAATTCATATAAACTGGATTTGGCATTAAATAACCCACAGTGGTTGATATGCCATAAAACCTAAACAAACAAACAAATAGTTACTTTCAAACAAATAATGTTATAAATTTCTGTAAAGTTATTCCATGTTGTAGTTAAAATGTATATGATAAAATACTATATCCAACAGACAAAAGATAACTACTGAAAAATTTTGGCAGCATGTGTACACTAGTAAATTAATAATACCTCTGAATTAATGATACATTTATTCTATAAAATATTTCAGTTTTTATGCAGACCCCACTCTGTTATTATTATTAAGTCACAACTTGAACTAGAAATTGCTTTATTCTTCAGGTTAGAGAAATTTGGCCTAACAAATATCTCACTATAATATGCCATTTTTGTTGTGCAAGGTAGCAAATACACCCACAAACAGAAATCAGATCATCTAGTATACTATATTTAAAGTTTGTGCCTGTGTATACTCAAAACCTGAAAACTTATTTAAATATATATAAATTTAGTTGCTTGCAAATACTACACAATATCAAATAGTTCTTGTTATATCTCCAGCATGTGTTTTATATCTTGCCCAACTTAGTGGTTCCTGCTTTATGCAAATAACTAATTCGCATATTCAGCTTTAACAATGAAAATTTTAAAAATAAGTGTTTTGCTATTCATTTTTAAGCTGTTAGTGATATATATGTGTAATGAGTTTTGGCCACAACACAGATTATTGGCTGTAGAGGAAATACATAGCAGCACCAACTATCTCACACCTTTTATAAACCCATGCTTTAAAAACAACTCTTTTTTTCTCTTTTCTTCTGCCTTTTAAGGTTGATTTTTCGCGTTTTTCAGAAAATCAACATAGCACTCGGAGTGAAAGCTAGGATTTGATGTGGTAAGTACTGCCAGCAAAAATTAGAGCATTTAGTTTTAAAGATCATCTGAAAAATGTACAAAAATATCTAATTTCTGCTTACAAACAGACTTCAAAATTTTACTATTTCAAGAGTAAATCCAAATAAAGTTGATATCTTTTGTATTAAATACATTGAATGGAAAATATATTCAAACTAGAATTGTAATTATGAATCACCTCAAGAAAAATATGCATTTTTACTGTATTCAATAAGTAAAAACTGTGTAAAAAATCCTAAAAGATTATAATAAAGTATTCTCAATGAATAAAATTTGTTTGACCATTTGTTAGATCATAATAAAAACAAAAAAAGATAAAAGTGTATATCTCTATCTATAAAAGGCAGGATGTGTGTGTGTGTGTGTGTGTGTAACGAATGCACCAAAATTTACATGCACATGCTCCAAGTTAGCGGGAAGGCCAAGATCGACTTTGCATTTCCCAACTCCCATCGATAGTCGAAATAATCGATTTTTTTCATGCTTCTACAGTTTTCATGTAGTTTGCGGCCATTTTCTACTGGCCAGAGTGAGATCCTATAGTTGGCTGCCACGAATAGGCAGGAAGATTCTATTGGTCAGCGTGAGAGCCAATTGCTGACTGACACGAATGTTAACTAGCATGCAAAAAAATCGATAGCTGCATTCGTCACAAGTGGGAAAAATTTAAATCTGCATGGCACTTTACTCCAATTGGCTCATTCGCTTGCTTAAACTCAACGTTGATTCTGATTCCGCAGAACTGGGTTGGGTGTGAAAAAGTATTTGTTGTTAACATACTTTTTTCATTCGTTTTTTCCAGTTACGAGTCCTTTTTTAAAGCTAATCGTTTTGTGTTCATTTTGTTTAGTTCTTTTTTCGTAACAGATTTAATGTTTAGTATAGAGCTTAGAAAAAATTTGCAGTGTGAGATAGGCAAGAAGTAAGGCCTGTAGCAACATCAGCACGGAAAAGGGCACTCCTTTAAAGGCAAGGAAGGGCGAAAATATTTTAAGTCAAGTGATAGCGAATCCTGTATGAGTCGTATGATTTTTTAATCAAGCACAGGCAATGCCAGGCCATGCTGCTAGTAACACTATAAGGCTGCTGGGCACAAATTATAAGAAAAAGTTTTAAATTTGCATTGTTTATTGAAAATCACTCCCAAACTACTGCACTGTATAATGTATTACATCATAATATTGCTAAATTGTTCAGTATAATTTCTCTTTGAAGTAAATGAAGGTCTTATTTGATGGCACAATGATTTAGTAATGATGTGCTTGTCCATATAAAATTTGTAAAGCTTCAGAAAATTATAAATTTTATAAGGCTGTGTTATAAGGCTTTCACTGATCACTGGATTAAAATTGCAATGCTACGATTTTTAACCTAAACTAAATCTTCAAACTGATTTCCTCAAAAAACAGTAAGGATTTGGAAAAAATATTTTGTATCTTTATTTATCTTGTCAAACTTCAACTTTCAAAATTTAAAATATTATTATAGATTACTTATAATTGCATGCATGAGTTCCAGTATAAATAGTTATAAATATTGACTGATTTTATCATTGTGATATTTTTGCATTATATCAAGTATTAAGAATATAGTTAAAAAGGGTCTGCAAATTGGAGGAGAGAGTTATCAATGATAATGTTCTGACTTCGAATCTGTGGTTATCTCCCTTAAACCCTCCCTCTCTTTTTTCTTTATTTTTAAATATCATTTTTACCACATACAATTTGGTGTGGTATGAGCAAATTTTCATTCTGAAAATGTGGCCCAGAGAAAAAAGGAAGATGTTGTTATAAATCCAAATGCTTGTGAAGTAATGACTCTTAAGTTACTCGCAGCAGGAATCCATTTCACAAGACAAGCAGTCACTGGAACCAGAGTGTAGCTTGATTTTAAATAAAAATAAATAAATGGAATTAAGTTTCCATAGCAACAGCTACAATCTCTTTCTGTTGCCATTAACAAATTTTTTCTCGCATTACCCATGAAAACTTCTCGGTTTTCCTATTTAAATTTTCTCATTAGTCATTCACCTCAAATAATGTAAAGTTACTTATCACAAATATTAATTCACTTCAAGAAATTATAAATTTTAAATCAAAGTTTGCTTTTTTATTAAATTTTTGGTATTCTTTTGAAATTTTAAATCAAAGTCTGTTTGTTTATTTTACTAAATTTTTGGCATTCTTTTAGAATTATAAATTTTAAATCAAAATTTGTTTAGCTTGCCTTGCAACAACTCCAACGTTCAGAATGAAAAATGACTTATGATCAGGGAGTTTTTCACATTTTGTAACTGCAAATGATATTCGAGGTATATACAAGGAATTTTTTACAATTAAAAATAAAAGAAAAAAAATCTGTTTTTGGCTTGTTTTTCAGGGAGAGCATGAACACTGATCCCACACTTAGAAATAGGGCACCCGAGTCGCCCACATTTGGGACAATCACAAAGGTCAACCCGACCAGAGTACAATGGAAAGGTCTTGCACTGGGAGAATTTGGTATGAATTTTAGTAAATATAAATTCTTTCTATTTTGGGGTGAATTAACAGAGAAAAGATCCTCATTCTTAAGTTAATGATTAAACAAGCTGTTTGTGAGCTCCACAATTAGGAGTTACCTGTGAAATTTCCCCATAACATTGTTAAATATTTCATCATTAAATATTGCAATAACAATAAGTACCAATGCAGGTCATTATTTAAAGAAGTAAAAGGATACAAATGATTAAAAATGGACAAGGTTTTCAATTTCACTAAAGCAGACATTAAATGCATGAGAGCATTATCACATCCTCTATCTTCTCCTTTCTTTATGCCTTATAATTATGTATGTTTTCTTTTTCTTACTAAAACCCAACAGTGTTCCTGATATAATTTTTTTCCTCCATCTCTCACAAAATCAAAACGGAATTGTCCATTATTTATCTGAGGTAATGGCAATGCTGATGAATGGAGAAACAAGCAGAATTATAATATAATTGTGAGTGTGTGTGTGTTCATGTCAATGGTGGCTTTTTTTAACTTCTGTAACTGCTTTTCTGATTTCTCTGTAAAACTTCTTGAGCTTCGTTTGGAATATCTTATTTTGTCGATATAACCTACAACGCTTTTCATATCGTCTTCTTTTCTGTGCCTTTAATAGAAGTTTCTTTTTAAGTATTTCTTTGATTTGTGGAATTTCATTTACTGCTTTAATTTTATATTTCTGCTTCATCTTCTGGCTTTACCGTTTTGAAACATCTGAATTTCTTGAAATCTCATCTAGCATTGATAAATCACATCTAATTTCCTCAATTTCTCATTTCAATTTTGCCTTCCAAGTGAAGCTCTTTTGTCTGTTGTTTAATCTTGTCTTGACATTAAGTTTTTCAGTAGTTGCTAAAAACTGTTGCATATATGACATTATTTACTTCTGTGATGTTTTCTAGTGGTCTGTCATTAGTAATGTTTACAATGCCATGTTATATGTTTGCAATGCAGTGTTATATGTTTACAATGTAGTGTTATATGTTTACAATGTAGTGTTATATGTTTGCAATGCAGTGTTATATGTTTACAATGTAGTGTTATATGTTTACAATGCAGTGTTATATGTTTGCAATGTAGTGTTATATGTTTACAATGTAGTGTTATATGTTTGCAATGCAGTGTTATATGTTTGCAATGTAGTGTTATATGTTTGCAATGTAGTGTTATATGTTTACAATGCAGTGTTATATGTTTACAATGTAGTGTTATATGTTTGCAATGTAGTGTTATATGTTTACAATGTAGTGTTATATGTTTGCAATGTAGTGTTATATGTTTACAATGTAGTGTTATATGTTTGCAATGCAGTGTTATATGTTTGCAATGTAGTGTTATATGTTTACAATGCAGTGTTATATGTTTACAATGTAGTGTTATATGTTTGCAATGTAGTGTTATATGTTTACAATGTAGTGTTATATGTTTGCAATGTAGTGTTATATGTTTACAATACAGTGTTATATGTTTGCAATGTAGTGTTATATGTTTACAATGTAGTGTTATATGTTTGCAATGTAGTGTTATATGTTTACAATGCAGTGTTATATGTTTACAATGTAGTGTTATATGTTTGCAATGTAGTGTTATATGTTTACAATGCAGTGTTATATGTTTGCACAATATGTTTATTTGACTTTGTCATATGAATTTTTGGAATTTGTTCTCTTTCTAACATTTGTGTACAAGTTACTGTGCTGATTATTTGAGTTATATGGTTTTTCACTTCAGTGATTTTCAAAGAATTCCTGCTCTAATTGAAAATCACTTCATCTTCATCATTCACAGAATCTGAATCAGTGCAATTGTTTATGTTGCAGCTAGATTCTTCTATTTTATTTCATGAGAGATCATTATTTCATATCTCATTTATTATAGTTTGTAACTCATCCTTCGTCACAGCGATTTCCACTTTTACCTCATTTTTGTTTGGATTATGTCTGATTGTACTTTGTCTTATATTTAGTTTTATCTTATCTATTATCTGTATTTGAGGGTCTTTTATTTCGCATGATGTCCCTGCAGACATTAGCAAGCATAGTTGGGTCAAGATAGGGTCTTATTTTAGTTCCTACCATATCTCTCCATATTTGGTATGTCTGATCCATAATGTTCTTTTCTGAATTTTTGAGTGCAGTGAAAAAAGATGACATGACCTGTTTATGCTCTTCATGATTCCATTTTATTTGATTTCTTTCTATTGATTTGGCATTAAGTCACCAGATCCAATATTGGAGTTAATCTGGTTTTGGTGACCAGGTGTCTTAAGTTAGTGGAAGAGTTTGTTCCAGTGACAGATTTTACGAACCCCAGACTGGTTCCTCTCTGACAGATGCAATACTTGTTTACCCAGGTGATGACTGATCCAGGATGAGATTTTGTTTGTAAACATTGAGATTTGTAATTTTTGTGTTTTATCCATAACTGCCAAGGAGTAATTTTGTTCAAAATACCAACTCTAGGATGACTGTCCACCAAAACTAAACTCGTACCTACCCATGACTCATTTATTCCCAACTGGATATCCTCCCAATATTTCTAGGACAGGGGGAGTTTTATTTATGCATTTATTATTATTATTATTCCTGTCATTGTTATCATTATTATTATATAATTAATTATTTAGTTGTATATGTGTGGCATTCGTCAGTCTGGAGAAACCATTGATCTGCGTCAAAAAGTTATGCCTCAGTTGATGGTAGTGACACAGCATCTGTTATGGCTGTACAGGCCCACATAGGAATGTCAGTTTCACATGAGTTGCCAGAATGAAGTTGAACATAACGATGGCTTGTCATGGACTCCAGCTTTGGATTTGTTCTCATGGTTTACTCCTGAAGCCTTTTCCATGATTGGGTATGGCCACAAAGCAGCAGAGGTTTTAAATCAGAGTTTTCCTTTTCTGAGATGGTCAAACCTCTCAGGCTGATGAGTTCCATCTACTTGAAGTATATATATACACACATAAACACACACACATATATTTTACACTAGTAAACAGTTTGTTATCAAATGTACCTCTTTAAGAATTATTATTAATAATAATTTAAATGATAATAATAGAAATCAATAAATAAAAAAAGAATAACAGTATAAAATTATCATAAACTATAAGAGAAAATTTTTTGTTAAAAATATTTGAAAGATAAATAATGGAAGATATTGACTATTCTGAACAAATAATAAAAGTACTAAACAAAAGAAAATAACAACGACTTGAAACACTTTTCCTACAAATTTGAAAATATGTCCTCGTTTATAAAAAAATGCTATATTACTATCAATAAATAAGAAAAGGATTATTATTATTGTTATAATAAGCATTTGATTACAAAAGGAAAGGAATAATGAGGATAAAGTTTTTGAACAACCTGTATTTGTTTAATATATGGGGTGTCCTACAAAGTTGTCAAAAATTAGTGAAATATCAATTTCTGTTGCTGATTGTCAGGATGACAGTCTGGTGTAATGGTAGCACCAGGAGTGAACCCATTTCTTATGTTGGTTTGACCGAGGTCACAGGATATGCTCATTCACACGTTAGCCAATCAAGGTCACGGTGGTGAGTCAATTCATTGGTTGTCAAGGTAACATTGAATTGGCATGGCTGGAAGGACTGTTCTATGAAACAGGACTGCAGTGATAACTGCAAAAGGAATATCTGTAGTAAGTCAGGTGATAAGGGGATAAGCTTAGTATTGATGGTAGTGGGTTGCCAAGGTGATAAGCTAAGGTGACAGCAGTGGGTTGCTGAGGTGACGAGGTTGGTGTAGTTGATTGGCTGGTGTTCTTTGAGATGGTGGTAGGCCAAGTGGGTTGCATGCTTGCAGAGTCAGAGTAGCTGCTTGCTAAGTGGGAGTCACTTGCTTGCAGAGTTGAATTTGCTAAGGTGATAGCATTAGCGACAAAGAAGGGTGGTGTTAATGTTGAGATGTTATCAATTGTGATAGTTGGTGTTTTTGACCTAGAAGTGTTGAGGCTGGATAGTTGGCCCCTGTAGTATGTCAGGTTTGCTGAGGTGACAGCATTGGCAATGAGGAGGGCTTGTAGCTGGGTGGTGACAACGACGGGATGATATTCTGGATTATGTGTGTGAAGAGTTGGGTGTTTAGTCAAGCCGGGAAGTGGTAACAGTCATTGAGAACAGTGGTCATGCCAGTGGCAGTACCCTGCATGTCCCCAGGTGGCCTGCTGGCCTCTAACTGCTTGTGGTCCTTATGGGAGACCTGCTTTTAAGCAGATCTCGTGCTTCCCAAGGGAATCTCCTTTTCTGACAGGAACTTGATAGTCAAAACCTATGCGCAGAAAACAACTTTTTTATTTTGTTCTCTGCCTTCATGGCATTCATATATAGCCAGCATGCAGAATGAATCAGAAAAAGATCTAATTGCAATAAAGTATAACATTATTATTATTATTATTATTATTATTTTCTTTGAATTCTGTTGTATACACATTTTCTTCTGGGTACCAACCAGAGATCTATGTCAGAAATGGCTTCCTGACATTTTCCACTGATCACTTTTGTAAAAAAAAACCTAAGATCACATACATTTTACATGGATAAACCTCTTTGTAATGTGTGAGCTGTACTTGTGACTACATTTTTTGTATTTCTTTAAGGCATGGGCTACCAGGAATCCCTTCAATGAGGCTATCAAACCCTTTTTGAATCAATCCAAGGACTCCAACTACTACTGGAATTATTGATATCCTCGTGTGTCACATTTTGAGATTTCCTTTTGAAGATCTTTGTATTTTGATAGTTTTTTGAAGATCTTCAAAGATACATTACAATCTGCAGGGACTGCCATGTTGATAAGAAAGCATTATTATTATTATTATTATTATTATTATTATTATTTTTATTTTCTTTGATTTCTCGCATTTACACATTTCTTTCCGGGTCCCACCCAGGGACCTAAGGTTATAAATGGCATCATAACACTTTCCACTGACAAAAAAATTACATAGATAAAGCCCTTCATAAAGTGTGGGTTGTACTTGTCAAAACAATTTTTTGTATCTCCTTGAGACATGGACTTCCAGGAATCCCTTCAATTAGTCTACTGCAATCTTTTCCAACCAGTCCTAGGGCTCCAACTACAACAGGGATTGTTGATGTTCCCATATGCCACATTTTCGAGATTTCTATTTCAAGGTCCATTATTATTATTTCTATTTCAAGGTCCATTATTATTATTATTATTATTATCTCCGATGCAAGATCATAATTTTTTTTACCCTCAAATACCTACTCTTGACCACAACAGAGTAAAAATAAAACTGATTATATTGTATTGGGTTCACTCTCAGGAAATATTGATTGGGTATCTATTAGGTTGGTGCAAAAATAATGTCGTTTTCTCACATAGTAACATATGTAAGCAAATATAAATGGATATAAATCCGACAGAATGTGAGAAAACGACATTATTTTTGCACCAACCTAATAATTCTAAAGAAAAATCTTATAGTAGTGACTTTGATCCTTATAGGGCTCCCACATGTGTGTGCTTGTGCCATGCAGATTAACCTTTGTAAATACCGATTGAGTTTTGATAAGATAATATTGCCACTTAAATGGGTAGGTTTTTTCTGAATTAATCAAGATTTGTCAATGACATTTATACACAAGCAGGTTTCCTAGGCTGGTGTCGAGGTATGATGTCCTCTTCCAAGTTCCCCATAGCCAGGAAATCAGGGGATGGGGATAACCTCTGCACCCTTGACATGTGATCAGGAGAGTGGATCCACAGCTCCAGACCGATGTGAGATCAGCAATCAGGGGATCACTTCATTGGTGTATTGTAGACTAGAGGAAAATAAATTCAAAATAAACTCAAATCTGAGCTCAAATTTGACGGGGAGAGGAAAGGGCAAAAAGATGATGATTTAATATGTTTTTGTTTGCTTCTTTTTTTTTGCTGATAAAAGTTTTTTTTCTTTTTGGTAATTTGCTTGACCTTTGGCATTCTCTCAAGTTTTATCATGGCACTCTGATTGCCAGAAATGTTACATCAGGGATAATTTATATCACTGCACCAACTTCTTGTTTTTTTTATTTATTTATTTATTTTATTTTATTTTTTTTTTTTACAATCGGTATCAGCACATGCAAGGCAGCAATGGCACTAAAACACAAGGGGTTTTTAGGAAGAGAAATATTAATTAATGAGCAGAAAGAGAAAAAAGTAATCAGGAGGACAGTAGATAGATTACATTTCTTGATATATTGATATACACCAATAATAATATATTTACTACCTCCCCATATAAAAAAACTAACTAGCATAAACACATGCACTCTCAACTATAAAAGTTAATGTCCTGACTATTACAAAACAGCGATTATACAAAATTTAATAAACTATGTAAAAGTTAACTCTGCCACAAAAAATTTACTACACAGAATTAAAAAACATTGAACTCTCATTAATAATATATATATATATATATATATATATATATATATATATATATATATACTAACTCACATGTGCAGTTTATATATATTTATATACATTAAGAAATGGACAAAGTCCGACAATTTATTTATTAAAGACATTTTTATGTTTAACGTTCTTTTTATAGATACAAGATTGAAGATTGAAGTTTATAAGCAGTAAATTCGACCTTGCCTACCGAACGCTCCTTTGTGGCTGAGTCGGTTAAGGCACGTCAGCGTAAATGACGGTTCCGTATAGGATGCAGGTTCGAATCCTGTTAAAGGATGAATATTTTCTATGAAAATTTCTCGGACATTCAGGCCAGTAAATGTTATTTAATACTGTTTATTATAAACAGAGCATTTACTTAAATACTTGTATCTATAAAAAGAACGTTAAACATAAAAATGTCTTTAATAAATATATGTATATACTTGTTGAGTCCGTTAATTGCAATACGAGATACATGTTTGAGTGAGCATGACTCTTTTGATTCATGATTGACTAGGCAGATTTTCCCGCAATGGGTTTCTGTATTTTTTTTCTGCAGTATATACTAATTAATATAAGTATAATTAATTAATATATACATGTATATATATATATATGTAGAATACTATTTAATTTAATATATATGCTAAGTCAGATATGCATTAAATATATCAGTCAGTTATGTGCCATGCATGATACACACTGAGGTGATCATGTATCTTTCGATACATGACTGACAAGGCAGATTTTTTTTCCCCACAGTAGCTTGCCATTTCTTTCTGCCATCAACCAGTTGTCACCCAAGGCTATAGAACCCGGTCTACCCAACTATTTACCCATAGCTAGGAAGAGAAGAGGAGTATTCATACCTTTTCCAAGGGTATTGGCACATAAATGGATTCAACTGGAATTCAAACTCGGCTCTCCAATTCCTCAATCCAAGCCTCTATACATTACTCCACCATGCCTCCTTCAATATATACATATATAATTCAGGGAGAGATATATTCATGACTTTCTTAAGAGCATTATTTGATTTTTGTTTGGAATTCCATTTCTTGTGCTGATAATTATAATGCAACATACAAATTTTTGGGTCTTTTTTCCCAACCCTCAAAAGAACCACACTGGGCATTTCCAACTTATAAAATTCTCCACAGGCTGAGGTATTTTGAATGTGGTTAACTCCCAATATTCTGTTAAAATAGTACATTTATTTTCATGGTGAAAAAATCATCTACAATAATGAATATTATTTCATATTTGCCTTCAACAAGTTTCTTGCCTGATGGTGATTTTCTAAGCATAGCTTAGAAGTAGCACAAGACCCAAATGTATAGCGCACCCAGTGAGGATCGAACTCATTATTCAGACCTAATTAATCTAGTGAGACAAGCTTGCTAACCATTACAGTCAGTCAGTTATGTGCCATGTGTAATATACACTTAGGCAATCATGTATCTTTCAATACATGACTGATGAGGCAGATTTTTCCCACGGTAGGTTGGCATTTCTTTTTGCGGAAGACCAGTTGCCATCCAGAGCTATAGAACTCGGTTTGTCCTACTGTTGACCCATAGATGGGAGAAGAAGAGGATTCATACCTTTCCCAAAGGTATTAGCATGTAAGTGAATGTAATGGATTCAAATGGAATTCAAACTTGGCTCTCTGATTCCTCAATCCAAGCTGCCATCCATTACTCATCCATGTCTCCACACTAAGCATTACACCACATCAAAAATTAAGTTCAACTGCCATATCTCAGCTAGAGCTGCTCAGTCTTTGTTTTCCAGTCTTGATTGAGTTCAAAAGTGTCTTTGTGACCTTGTGGATCATGAATTGTTTCTTAATCTACAACCCCTTTCCCCACAGACAAAATGTTGTAAGACTCTTTCTACTCCATCACTATTTCCATGGCAAATGTCCTCATAAGCTACATTCTTTAGTTCCACTAGTTCAGACCTTCCCACCTAAAAGCCACCATATATATATATATATATATATATATATATATTGCCTTTAAATTCCTTGAGGAACATAGGGCTGCAAGATATCCTTGCAGTTTCTATAACAAGAGTAGGTTCTTAGCCAACCCTCAACCTGGAGGACCAGGTTTTGAATTCAGAGTCTTTCTCCTAGACCAGTTGCCACCTGAGGCTATAGAACCTGGTCTGTTCTGCTATTTACCCATAGCTAGGGGGAAAAGAAGAGGATTCATACCTTTCCCATGGGTATGAGCATGTAAGTGAATGTAATGGACTTGATTGGAATTTGAAATTGGCTCTCCAATTTCTCAATCCAAGCCACTATCCATTACTCCACCGTGCCTCCTACCATGTTACATGAGCAAGGATAAATCATCCCCATTCCCTTCATATTCCATTAGTAAGAAGTAAATTCCATTTGGGCAGCTTCTTCACCAGAACTGTTACTTTGTGGAACAAACTCCTGAAAAGAGACTCCCTGATCACTACAATCTTAACAATTTTGTAGCAAAAAAAGCTTTAAACTTTTTCTCACAACCAATGCCTACAATCAGTTTCTTCTGTCTCATCTTTGACATATGTAGCTAGTTCAATACAGCAGTCAATTGTCTTTATTCCTTTTCCTTGTTCTTTCTGTTTTTATGTATCATTGACAGCAAAAATTTGCATATGTGTAAAGAGAATATCTTACTCCAGGAACTAGCTATGCTAAATGTGTAACCTGTGAAGCCGCCATTTCTTTCTCCTTTGGACAGTTTACAAATGAGGCACATTTGAATTTGTTATGGTCCGGTTCCTTGTACCATGGTGACGGTCCAAGGTAGAACCAATAAAGAAGAACTCGAACACGTGTATGGAATAACACAGATATATTACAAACAGGAATATATACAGAGAAGTAGCAAGTGTTAGTACGAACAATCAGGTTTATTAGTAATTGTCTGGGCGCGACTCTGTTACGGACTGCCTCTGACTGACTGACTGACTCCCTCGCTTTGACTGACAGACTCCTGACGGACTTCTGAGGGACCTCGCTCCAGACTTCAGACTGAACGGTATTTAGTCACCCCCCTACGAGGGCATCATGTGGCACAAGGCCGGTTTAATGTGGGATCTCCAAGCCTGTGGGCTCAGCCAAAAATATGCCCATGTTCAGGGTCGGTTTACCTCCCCAAAAGAGACTCTGCCCTTCGGCATAGCCTCGTTCGGGTTCCTCCCCGCCCGAAGGCAGAGAGTTCAACCGATCAGCCGGACGCCCGACTTTGGACTGAACTCCCTGCTTCATCTTGAGGCACAGTATTTATTACATATGGAATAGTCCATTATGTTATTATGGGTAAGGTCCCATAACGGAATCATTGTTCGTGCTAGAGATAGGTTATTTTATTTTTGATTTTATTCTAGCATTGTAAAAAATACATACAACCCTGGGCCTCATGTTTAATGTCAATCATTTTCTATCCTACATATCCCTATAGTATGTACTTATTTCCTCCCTTGACACCGTTATAGTATTTTCTATCCTACATATCCCTATAGTATGTACTTATTTCCTCCCTTGACACCTTGTCTGAGAAGGATTACTCACAATTTGGAAAAGTCAATCATTAAAATTAATTGACACAAAATGTTTGAGGTTTTTAATAGTATTTGCCATATATATATATATATATATATATATATATATATATATATATATATATATATATATATATATATAAGGACCTTGAATAAGTTCTCACTGTTTTCCAACAGATGGTGTTCCCAGAACTGCATGCATGTAGTTTCAGATGGTAACGCATCTATAAGGGAGTACTATAAGCAAGCTTGAAATTTTGGTGTATTTCATTTCACCAAAGTGTAAACAACTTTGTTTTTCATAGCGTTAAACATGTCAGATTTTGTGTTAAAGAACGTATATTTGTGGGGAATTTTACTGCACTACTTTATTCAAAAGAAATCTGCAGCTGAAGCACACAGAATTATTGTTGAAACTTACGTCTTGTCACGCGTGAACAGCTGCTTCAACGATAGAAAAGGAAAGGATTTTTGCATCATATCTTGACTGGCGATGAAAAGTGGATAGACTACAATAACCCTAAGTGTAGAAGATCATTGCCCACCCATGCATCAACATCGGCGGAAAAGCTGAATATTCATGGTTCGAATCTTCTGCTCTGAATTTGGTGGGATCAACTGGGTGTAGTTTATTATGAGTTGCTCAAATCGACTGAAACCATCACAGGGGATTGTTATCAACTAAAATTTATATGTTTGAGCCAAGTGCTGAAGGAAAAAATGGCCACTATACGAGCAGCGATATGACAAAGTGATTTTGCAACATGACAACGCTAGGCCATGTGTTGCAAAATGGGTGAAAACCTACTTAGAAATGCTTAAATGGGAAGTCATACCCCACTTGCCATATTCACCAGATATTGCCCTGTCCAATTATCACTTGTTCCGATAGATGGCACATGGCCTGACTGATCAGCATTTTCATTCTTATGAAGATACCAAAAATGGGTGATCTCATGGTTAGCTACAGACATGTCGTTTTTCTAATGTGGAATTCAAATGCTGCCAGAAGGATGAGAAAAAGTAGTGGTTAGCAATGGACAATACTTTCAGTGACATGTTTCTTAATAATTTTTGTAAATAAAATATTACTTTTCAAGAAAAATCAGTGAGAATTTATTCAAGGTCCTAATATACACAGAGTATGATGGGTAAATTATCACCATTTTATCTTTAATTTCATATATGCATGTTGTTTGCTTTTGATTTTGTCAACTGCACAGTATAGCAAAGTCAG
The DNA here is from genome assembly GCA_963932145.1 of Acanthosepion lycidas. Taxonomy (NCBI): domain Eukaryota; kingdom Metazoa; phylum Mollusca; class Cephalopoda; order Sepiida; family Sepiidae; genus Acanthosepion; species Acanthosepion lycidas. Next base: position 50,087,744 of record OZ010608.1, on the reverse strand, counting down.
CTGGATACAATATGAGAAAAGTAGCACCCTGATGCAATTCACACCATGAGAAATTTGGAAATGGCATGCTGTACTGCTTGGCATTCACACTGGAAGCTCCAATGCGAACATTTCAGAGTGTTTGGGTGTCAATCTGAGGCCAGTGCAGAGGATTCGGAAAGTGTTGGATGATATATGTGGTAAGGATAATCTAAATAAGTCTGATGTAGCAGTTGTCTGTCCGAAATAAATTATTACCAAACTCTTTAATGATGTATTGAGCTTTTCCTTTGATATATATATATATATATATATATATATATATATATATATATATACCCACCATGCCTCCAAATGCCTCTGTATGGGGGCATGGTAGAGCAATTGATAGCAGCCCAGATTGAGAAATTGGAGAGTAGAGTTTGAATTCTAGTTGAGTTTGTTGCATTCACTAACATACAAATACTCTTCAGAAAGGAATGAATCCATCTTTTCTACTCCCAACGATGAGTAAATAGCAAGACACACTGGATCCTATTGGCTTTGATGGCAACTGGTATAAGTGAAGGACAACTCTGATTTCAAAAAGGCTTCTTTGGTGACCTTGTGGCACACTGTGCACCATGTAAAAACTAACCTTGTGCCACATCCATCCTTGTGGGGAGGTTTCACCACTGTAATCATATATGTTGATCGTGTCTGGTGATATATATTATTTTTCATAGTAGATATACATGGCAACAAATCTATCTCCTTTTTCTGAAGCAGCGAAGGAAATATTCTTATTATTGGATAATTTTTCTTATACTTGCATTTTTTTCATTATTTTCTATAATGTCTTTAAAGTAAACATTATAGAAAACATATAATTAAGAACCACAAGCAAAACAATGATTTCAACAAATGATATGGATTAGGTCCATGATGTAGATTGGTAATGAAACATTAACACAAAGACAAAGATTAAAAAATGGAAAACTTAAAAGCTAGAAATTAGCCCAAAATAAAAATATTTCTAACAAATGTTGAAAAAAATTTATGTATGTATGTATGTATGTATATATATATATATATATATATATATATATATGTTTTGTGACATACAGTGGCTGTTAATAAATAAATATAACTGAAGACTTCAATGTTAGAATAAAACAGTATTCAATTACAATCAAAAATAAATACTTAACAAGAACAAAGAAGTGAAAGTCAACCAAAGATAATTAACCATTTCAGTGAATACCTTGTTAGTAGCACAGCTCGGTCTAACATCCAGTAAATTCTAAATCAGAACCCAAATCATCAACGCACAATAATTCACACTAATTCAACTGGATAGTTCCACTCAATAATCACTCTAGTCAGTAGCCTGACACTGCTATTTATGAAAACAAATATTCATAAGTGTAGGGTGTCATGCTCGAACCTCGGTGTTAGTAGTTACTCATTTTCTTCCAATATGTTACTATAAATGTTATTTTAGTGGGTATATGTGTCTGAGCAGATTACTGAAAGTATTCATAAAGAAAATACACCTCTAAGCAGGAATTTCACTGTATATAATGAAGGATGTCGCCTCAATTAAGTGCACCCATTAAAATAACAGTTATAATAATAATAAATATTTTCAAGTTGAAAAAAATCTCTTAATTGCTTATATGTATAATTTACTTATATAAATAAATTTTTCTTCTGACAGACCAAACAACGTCAACTGCCTGATGATTGTACGCAACAGTGCACATGAAACTATTAGTATCCAGCCACAAGAAACACCCAGGTCTGTACTACCACCAAACACCCACACTGGAGGATGTTCAAGCTTGATTGGCTGCCCTGGGCAGTGCTTTGTAAAACTTGCTATCTTATCAACATTCTCTTTTTTTCTACCTACATTTATATACTTTATAAATTAAATTAAGCATGACTGGCTATTAAAGGATGAAAAATTTTTGCAGATTTTGATGTTGTTCTGGAGTCTTTTTTTGTCCAAATCCGTGAATATTGCTTTGCTCATGCTAAGTCTCAAAAGCAAAAAAACTATATATCTATAAACTATATATTATCTATTTTTTATCCATAATATTAGTTAAAAACATTCAGTTTTTTAACAAGAAAAATCTCAAGTTGATGTTAAAAATTGTTGACTTATTTAAGAAGGAATGATCTATTATGACATGTCTCTAATTTCTGTTTAGATAAATTGTATTTATTTTCACTTTTTCTAGTTCAGTTGTTCACCGACATTGTATATGATCCATTATTATACGTAATTAGGTTACAATAAAATTTGTATTTTATATGAATACTACCTTATGAAAATTGAAATCTAGTAGAGTCAGGGCCCCCCATATCATAAATTGTGGGGGAAGCACTAGCCCTGGTAACACGTATTTATATAAGAAAATAATATTCAGGCTTCTCTTTTCTATGACATTTTTTAGTGGGTGAATTAATTATTTTGTAAAGTGTGTACATATATATATATATATATATATATATATATATAATATACTTTTAAGGTATGCTATATTTATTGGTTAATGTGCTCAATATCAGGGATAGAGCGTATGTAAATATAAAAGTGGACATTGAAGTCAACACCCAGAGATGACAGTCTGTTTCATGCTAAACACAATGGTCATGGGCTGAGTATTGTGTTTAGCATGAAACAGACTTTCGCCTCTGGTTGTTGACTTATATCTACTTTCATATATATATATATATATTGAAAGGGCCTTAGAGACTTTTAAAATTAAAATCAATACATTCCTTGTTTTTAAAATTATATATAAATTTTGTTCCTCTAAACATTTGTATATATATATATTAGGTTGGTGCAAAAATAATTTCGTTTTCTCACATAGTAACATATGTTAGAAAACGAAATTATTTTTGCACCAACCTAATATATAGGGTGCCTCAAAAAATGTACTCACTTTTGGATTTTGTCCTCAGGTTTAATACTTATATAAACCTACATTTAATTTCAATTAATATTTAATTTAAAATGATAATCATCTTTACAAGACAATAAACATTAATATTTCTTAATTTTAACAATGAATGTTTACATGTCAATAAACACTGCATTTATTGTCATTTAAAAAGTGAGTACATTATAGGGGGACTCAGAATAAACACTCTTACTATTCAAAACAACACAAAAAATACATCTTATACAATCAAAACATGAAAAGAAATTAACAAGAGACACCATGTATATTCAAAATCTTCTTTTTGGGAGACACCATGTATATTCAAAATCTTCTTTTTGGGAGACACCATATATATTCAAAATCTTCTTTTTGGAAAACACCGTGTATATATAAAATCTTCTTTTTGGAGACATCCTGTACATTCAAAATCTTCTTCTTGGGAGATACCTTGTATATTCAAAATCTTCTTTTTGGGAGACACCCTGTATATTCAAAATCTTCTTTTTGGGAGACATCCTGTACATTCAAAATCTTCTTACACATACATTTATTAAAAAAAAAAAAAAAAAAAAAAAGAAAGAAAATGCATCTATTCAAGTCTGATGGAAATATCTTTCAAAATAAAATAATATATAAACATTTGAAGAATTTGACCATGAAAAATATTACTTACCACCTAGTTTCCACCATGTAATCTCTTTGCAAAGCAGCACAAAGGGTGCTGCCAACAAGGGATAACAGCAAATTTCAGACTACATTCAGTACTTGTTCACTGTTCATATTTTCCTTATGTAATCTTTATGAAGGTGAGAATTTATTTAACCCTTTACTTTCAGTCATTTATTCATAAATTTCACTTGCAACCAACCTTAAGTACCAGGAAATTGTCTTATTTATGCCAAATATGAAAATATAAACTCTATAGGAAAAGGGAAAAAGTCATTAATTTTCATCTGTTTGGGAATAGGTCCAACTTTGCTATTGGTTTTCAATACCCTCAGAGTTTAAAGAAGTTTACATTATAGATTTGTCTCATTTTAGTAAAACAGTTTGAAGTAGAAAGGAGGGAAGTAATCCGGATTGAGAGAACTGGACTACTTCTTCTCATTATGATCATATCTACATATAAATTACCCTTACTGAGTAGGCAAAACTCATAAATTCTACACACATACACTTTATCTATCTATCTATCTATCTATCTATCTATATATATATATATATGATATATATGATATATATATATATATATATATATATATATATATATATATATATATATATATGATATATATATATATGATATATATATATATATATATATGATATATATATATATGATATATATATATATATATATATATATATATATATATATATATATATTCTCTTTTAGGCATATCTGATTGAATAAATTACAAACATTATGTCTGCTTATTTTGATCATAACTCTTTCATATTCACAAATATTTTCTGTATATGACAATTGAATTAATTTTTTTATGATATTACATTTCTTGCCTTATTCAATTGTAATATACAGAAAAGTATTCATGAATATGAAGGGATTATAATCAAAATAAGCAGGCATAATGTTTACAATTTATTCAATATACATATATATGTAAATAAGAGTAATAAGAAACAATATTATAAAAAAATAAAATCTATTAATTTTTCAGAATTAAAACGAGTAAAAGCTTATCACTTAGCTGATTAATGTTACCTTCAGCATCCTGACTACAGAATTTTGGAGACAGACCCATCCACTCATCAGGGGCTATCAGAAATTGACTTCTCATATTTCTTGATTTTTCTTTTTTATATGCACTTATCATTAGTGCAAGATTTTTTTCATAGTATATGTGTGCATGTGCATGTTCGTATGTGTGCGCTCATGTTCCTGTCTGCACAGATGTGCGTACATCTAGAATGTTGTGATTATTTTTTCTTTTCATCTTTTTTTTCACTTTGCACTCACTTCTTAAACCATACTCTCTTTTTCTCTTTTTCCTTTCTTCTTTTTAATTGTTTCCATTTGACTTCCTGATATACAGGGTGAGTCAAAATTCTGTTAACACTAGTATAAGAGGAATCATTTCATTCAGAGTTTACTGAACAGTCTGAACCTGTCCACCAGCTCAATTGATGTACAAAAACTAGTAATCAACAATACAATTTATTGCCTTGACACACATTTCTGGAGGAATGTTTAATCATTTCTAAGATACAATGGTTCAAAGCTTCATCTAACAAATGAATAATTTTGCTTTTACATGATTTGCAGAATTTTGCTGTTACACCCAGTATGTATATATATATATATATATATATATATATATATATATGATAAAACACATTTTTAAGGTATGCGATATTTATGGATTAAAGTCCTCAATATCAGGGATAAGAGTGTATGTAAATATAAAAGTGGACAATGAAGTCAACATCCAGAGACGATAGTTTGTTTCAAGTTAAACACAATCATCAACCCATCTATATATGTAAGCTGGGTGCAATATTTTCCATCATTTTTCAAACTCTTATATTCATAGCATCATTATTCAGGCTTCAAACTATTTTCCTTGACTTCCTATGACCTAATTTGTTTATTTGATAACAAAAAACAATTTCTGTATTGACCTGATCAGTTCTTCAAGTTATTTTTTATCTTGAAATAGTTCAAGCTATTAACCAGACAATGCCTTCAAAAAGAAACCCTCTCTTTTTCACCTAACGCATAGTCATTGATCATAACAAAATCCACTCCACTTTAGCTGGTCATATGAATAGTGAATGTAAATAGATTCTGCTGTTAACGAAAGGTGTACCTTTTCCACAGTCATCCTTTTATTATCTTATTCCTATTTGGAATTATGGAATCAATATTTCATTAAATTTTCAGTCTCTCCTATATTTTGTTTTCATTCTGTATCGTCTTGTTGAAAGAAAATAGATTACATATACAAAAAAATATCTACCAAATATCAATTAATCATTGAATTTTAATTAAAAGATTTCACCATTTATTTAATTAAGAATGGAGATTTTGAAAATAAGTTGGCAATGTTTAAACTTCATGCCTGCAAAAAAAATAAAGTGTGTCAAAAGGATGGTCATTCCCTTGTAGGGATACAGAAGGTGCTTATCTCCCTTTGATGGAAATAAGTCATGTGGGTCACATGACAGCCACTTAGTGACATCATTCCATACAGTGACAAAATTAGCAGTCAAATTCAGTTCATTTTACAGCAGCAAGCCAAAAGGTTGCTTTCTTTAGCTCAGGCCCCCCATGGCCTGGGCAAAGACTAAATCTACCTACCCAACAGCTTACAAGTCCACTGTACTATTTCCCTATGGGAATATATCTTTCCCAGATATAGAGTGAAACTGCACCTCACAGTTCTCAATTTAGAAAAACCCAAAATTCACTGTTTCCCATTTGTGGAATATGTCTTTGCTTGGAGCATAGATGAATCCAACCCTTTTGAATCTGGAGTCCTAAAAGTGACTACTCCAGACACAGGAGTATTTCCATATTATATATAAGGCCCTTCATTCTTTTCTCCTTTACACTTTCCTGTGTAGATATATGCGATATATTATTCTCCACATTGAACACTTGTATATATAGTTTTTGTATGTCTTAGTGATATTAAAGTCTCTCTGGAAAACAAACCATGTTTGTCATTTCTTTTCTTTTCAGCCATTCTGCTACATCCCTGAACTATAGTGTTATTTTATCATGGATATAATAATTTTCATAATGGGGTAAATTAAAATTGGAAAATAAATCATTCTACCATAGATTTCTCCCATTATAACCTTGGCACTGCTATACACATTTTGATTTCCCCAGCAATGTTTATCTACAAGATTATAAAAATATGATAACCAATGACAATGCAATATTTTTATTTATCTTTTATAAAGATTTATTTACCATTTTATAAAGAAATAAATTTGAAAAGAAATCTTTTTATTCAAAGATTTATTAAAAAATTACAAAATTATCTAAATATGTAAACCAACTACAATGCAATGTTCATTATTTACCATTTTGAATAACTATAAAAACGAGTTTTTATACAATAAATACTGTTTAATATCTTTTTTGGCAATTCTCACTTTCATATATTTGGGTTTAAAATTCTAATCATTGCTTTTTAAAACAATAAACATTGCCAAGGAAGTCAAAAGTTTATAGAGTAATAATGGCATTAAGGAAAAACTTATCTTTTTTGATACACTGTTTTTTGCAGGCACAAGGGTTAAACATTGCCAATAAGTTCTCATTCCAACTTTTGGAGAAAAAAAAACTTAGTGTACACAATACAAATCAAAAATGAATGACACCTGAGCCTGAAGAGAAACAGAGATATAAGGAGTGACAGAACTAATTTCAACTCAATTTAAAATCAAAGTTATCAATTTCTGTGAATTCCTAAACAAAATACAATGAGCTAGTGTTAATTTTTTAATTTAGCATTAAAAATCATCGGTAGATAAGATAATTCAGAATTCATCTTTTCTGTAACTTTCATTAATTAGTTCTGAGTTGAAATTAATTCCAAGTTGAAATTAATTCTGCATTTAGATATAAGAGAGAGAATAAAATACCAAACAAATCAGTGAAACTTTTGTTTTTACTTTTTTTATAATTTCATTCCAAGCAACTTAAGGGGATAGGACAATAAAAGAACAGAAATTAAGGACACAACAGATGATGATTGACATTGCATTTAAATTTTTTGAGTTCAAAGGTGAATGGAAAGCAAGAATCCAGAAAAGAGTTCCACAAGGGAGAAGTGTGAGAAAAGAGACTTACAGTTACATTTATCAAGCAATTTCAACTGTAAAATGATGAGACCTAATCTTGTATTAGAAATCATGAGAAATGTTTATATACGATGTCATTCATGCAAATTCAGTGACGGGTTTGTCACAGGAAACAAGAAACATGTTTTACCTTTGGAAACTTTTTTATGGAATTTTAGGGTCAAACTCCTCTCTGCCTTCCATCAGTATGGCTGATGCTAACCTCCAGGAAAGTGACTTGTTGTACCTTCACAGCTAACATTCTCAGCTGACATAAAGTGGAAACACTATATTGGATCCATTGCTAAGTCAGCTGCTAAGAAAGTTGGTTCACTGTGTCAGGCAAGACAATTTTTCTCTCCAGAATTTATCTTGCATATCTATAAATCTACCATTTACTCATGCTTAGAATATTTCTGCTACATATGATCCAGTGCTCCTACTATTTATCTAGAGCTACTTGATAAAAACCAAAGAAAAATATTCATCCTGATTTGGTATCAGTCACTTTTCCACTACTGTAAGATTGCTTCCCTTTGCCTTTTCTATAAATATTTTCATGGTAATTGTTTAGATGAGTTATTTGCTATGGTACCTAGACTTTTTGAATTTAAGCACAGTACTAGACTGGCAACAAATTCTCATTGATTTATAGATAAGCTGGCTAGATGTAACCATAAGTTCTATGCTAATAGTTTCCTTTCTCATACTTCTCTCTTGTGCAACTCTCATCCTTCTCCATGATTTCCAACCAATATTGATGTTCAAAAATTTAAATGCAATGTCAATTGCTATCTACTGACTTCCGGATTAGTCTTCTTTTGTTCTCACTTCTTAGCAATGTTTCTGTTTCTAATTCTTCCGCACCCAGTAACCCCTTGTATCTTAGTGACTTTACTGCCTTGCTTGCAGTGAAATTGATTAAAAAAAGTATATATTTTTGATCTGTGATTAGTTGAATCTGTGGATGCAAAATAGACTCAACCCTTTAGGGTTGAGTGTATTTTAATTTGAACCTGCATTTTATTTTTTAGGGAGGACTTTTGTTTTCTATTCCTTTAACTGCACACTTTTCCTGCGGTTGTTACAAAGCTGTAAATTACATCTGCAACCAAGAAGATGAATCACATGGCAGATGGAGAAGAAGATAATAATATCTCAATGATTATATCAATCTCATGACCTCTGAACTGTGAACCATAAAAATTGTAACCATGGTGATATTGCTAATGAATGGAACTTGACCTTTTGCCCTGTCTATTTACAATCGCTAAACATTGTCTGTAAGCTTGATTTAATTTCCACCATTGTTGAAGTTATTGGCTTGTTCATCTTGAGATTTCCTCTGTAAGGAAAGCAAATAATAAAATTTTTAGAAAATGGCTGGAGGAGAGTAAAGAGTTTATTTTGCTTCAATGAAACCAAATTAAATGGAAGAATTATGTACTTTGTTCACTATTATGAAACTCATGCCTTTTGTATGCAATAATAAATGTTTATACCACATGGGTATTTCAGATTTTAGCAAAAAGAAATATATGTATATCACAACCACATACATACTGGTTGTCCTGGGTATGACAAAAATCTACATCTGGCAGCAAGACATCTGATCAGAAGGTTTTGGGGGGCATAGAACCACCTCTTAACTGCTGTTGTTCTCAGATTCACCCTGACCTAGAGTGGTAGCACCTGTTAGGGTCCCAACTATGGGCAAATAATGAACTCCTAAACTGGGGTCAAAATACTATGAAAGTATAAAAATAAATTTTTTATAGTAAAAATTATCAGCAATACATTTAAAAAAAAATATCAACAGCAATACACTTGACTCTTGACAAAAACCCTCTTTACAAAAATATGTCAATGAATCCTGATCTACAAACTGATTTCTTACTTGAATATATATTCTATTCATACAAACCTATCCTAAAAACCTTGTTGGCAATAAATAGACTACTGAAGTTGATATGCTGTAAAACAAAATAAACCAAACCAAACCATATACAGTGACAAAAAATGTCGAAACTCTGAATATGTATTTTTAATCAACAGGAAATATAGCTGGTTTTTATTGATAGGTTTGTTTTCTACAGGATATCAACCATTTACTGATTATTTAAAGGTAGAAAATATTTTTAGATTGTAAGAATTTTTTCAGAGATAATAATGGTTTAATGATACAAGTCAATACAAGTTAACTCCTAGCTGGGAACATAGCTGGATTATTGTAATTAATAACAATGTTTTATTGATTTGTTTTTTTACTACTTATCAACCTTTAGCATTCTGCTTCCTTTTCATTGTATTATATTATTATTATTTTCAATTCAGCAAATACTATTGTTGGTCGAAAAAGATTTCAATGCATTTTCTATGTAATAGTTTCTTTTGACGGCAATTTTTGTACAAACTTAACACCAAAGTGGATCACAAGATCCTGGAATAATTCTCCAACTTCTAATTGGCCTACACAGTGGTGTTCAAATTTTCCACCCAAATCTGGTTATGTGTTCTCGAGCCTATCACATGATTCACATTAATTATAAATACTTTGATACATCTTCATTTTCCCTCTTTTCTCCTTCTCAAACCCATAGCAATGTCATTCAGTAGAGAGGTCGTGTTTTGTCTGTTAGAAAAATGCTAGGAAACATCATCACACACACAGACACACACACAAACACATGTACATATGAATATTGCACATCTACAAATTTATTCATTCCTTCTACCACAAGGACACAGAAACTTATCAACTTCTAACAGTGAGATTTTCATTAACAAACAGCACACCACCTGAGCATGTATGACTTTCAACAATTCATCTCAACTGATTTCAATCCTCTACGGTGAACAAATTTGAGTAGCAAGATCCTTCAATATATTTATGCTAATTTCAACTCAGAACTGTTAAACTAAAAAATTACATTTTTAGTACAAAATACCACGATTTTCAAGCGAAGAACACAATTTCCTCTCACTCAACAAATTTGTTTGTACTCACCTTAAGCTATTCAAACTAACAGATAAAGGTAGACAACTCCTACCACATCATTAATATTAAAATTCCTAACTAAAAAGATTTGTTTAAAAACAGTTTGTTTGACTCCAAACTGATTTATTCATTACAAATCCTATATTATTGGCATACACTTTGAACACACTAAACAAAGACACTTTTTACTTGCCGTAAAATACATTTTTTGTGGATGAAACATCTGCAACTCAGTAAATTCCCTAAGTCATTTCATCATACAACTGTATATTATTGCAATATAAATGATTTTCTTGTTAAATGTTTCTGGGACACATAATGAGGAAGGAGAGCCTGGAGAATCTGATACTCACGGGTCAAATAGAGGGAAAGAGAGAAAAGGGAAAACAATGCACGACATACCTGTGGGCTTAAGCAAGTGGATGACAGAACATGGTCTGGGGGGAGGAAGCAGAGGGAAGGAACTTCTTGAGAGCTGCAATGGATAGAGGGAAGTGGAGAGCCATGATCACCTATGTCCTAAAGGGACATGGCACATAAAAAGAAAGGATATAATGCAGCAAGAGATGTAGATGAGTTAAGAATGAGTCAGGCTCATCCCATCATATCCCATAGATATTCAAAAGATGACAAGCCTGGTAATTGTACCATCCAGAGTAATAGGAGCATCATGTGGGCAGGCATTATTCTACTGGCCTTTTTGTTGAAGGTATAGGTTGAGCAATGTTCTGTACATATATGGCAATGTTTAGCATCATCTCTACAAGCACAAAATAGACAAGCGGTGTAACTTATCACATTCCACAGGGGTTGGGCCTGTGTGTCATTGGTGAATACACTCAGGAAGATGTTGCTCCTCAAGCCAATATTACACAACCATCATTTGTGTGAAGGCAGAACCTGCTCTCATCACTGATCACTACAGGACACTACTTAGATCTCCAGGTGACCTTTTTTTATGACACCACTGGAGATGTGGTGTATGAGGAAGTCTGGGTAGAGATATAGTACAACTGCAAATAAACAATTCAAAACAGTGTTAAGACCTCCTGAGGCTATATTTGATCTGATCTATGCTGTGGATTTGATGTAGTCTGCCTCTACTATGTTGATCTTGGTGCAGCTGTCCAGAACCTGGTCTACAGATGTATTAGGTTGGTGCAAAAATAATTTCGTTTTCTAACATATGTCACTATGTGAGAAAATGAAATTATTTTTGCACCAACCTAATAGTTGATTTTTTTTGCTGAATGTTATTCTTCTTGTTTGCTTATTCCTTGTTAGCACATTTGTAAAGTAAAAATAGTATGGGTTGATTCCAGGCTGTTCAACCCGCTACAAAATCCTTTGGAGTTAATTTAAAGCTGAAACATTTTTTAGGTATTGTAAAAATAACTCCTCTTTTTTGTGAGCAAAAATTGCATTAACAATTTTTTTAGAATAATAATGATTTTTCCAGATATGAGTCATACTAGTTGGGGAAAGGAGATAGATTCATACTTTTCCCAGGGGTATTTGTGTATAAGGAAATGTAACAAACCCAAGTGGAATTTGAACAGCTCTGTAATTTTCCATTCCAATCTGCTGGTCATTATACATCTGCAAATGATCACATATACAGATCAATATGAGCACAGGCCCTAAAATACTGAGCTTTTAAACAGTAATCCTACTCCATATTGGTATACTGTATATCCTCTTTGGGTATCAATACAGGCATATACTCTTGCATGCATACAATCATACAGCTGTTCAGAACCTGGTCTACAGATGTAGAAATGTTCATCTGACCACTGTTGGTAACAATGGAGCACCATCAACATATTATAGCCAACACATGCAACAATTCTCCAAATTGACAGTCCAGCTTCTCAAAAGACGAAAATCTGATTCTGTCAAACAGATATAATTGATCAAAAGGAGCACATATGCATATCTGTGACATGAAAACATTGCAAATAATTTTACTAAAGAAATGCACTGAAAATCAAGACAAAAGAAATTGTCAGTGGTCAGGTATAGTAAGAGAAGAAAGCAATTATATGTTTAATCTAAATGCATTGCTAATGGCTTGACTATAGAAATGCATTGAAAATCAGGAAGAAAGTGAGTGACAGTAATCAGGTTTGGTTTGGTTTATTTTGTTTTACAGCATATCAACCTCAATGGGTTATTTAATGCTGACAAAATTTTTTATTGCTGATATTTTTTGTCAAAAATCTGTTTCTAGTAATACTTTTCCTTCAAAATTGTATTGCTGCTAATAATTTTTTTCAAAAAGTATTGCTGGTAATAGTTCATTATTTTTCCCATAGCTGGGACCCTAACAGATTCTACCACCCGTGGTCATGGTGGACCTGGGAACACCAGCAATTAAGAGGTGGTTCCATGCTCCTCAAAACTTCCTGCTGCTGGATGTAGTTTGTCGTCTTACCCAGGATGCGGATGTAGCTTAACATCTTACCCAGGATGAGACAGTAATCAAGGTATAATAGGAGAATATGTATAGGGTGCGATGGATAAATTGTCATATAAATTACACAAAAATGAAAATAATACTGACATTTCATTTTAACCAAACATACACAAAAATATCTTAAATACTAAAGAGTAAAATGATTCAATAAATTCGCCAATGGCTTCGACCATAACCTCCAGTTGAGTTAGGAATCTCCTGCAACTCTTCTGGATGGTCTCCTTGCTTAAGTTGGTGAATGTTGCCATAATCCTTGTTTTCAGTTCATCTTTGATGTTACAAGGATTCCCGGGAGTTAGATGGCCAGATATAAGGGGTGATGTGGTTGCAGTTTTTTTCTGACAGCCATTATTGGGTTCTCCTGCTTGTGTACCATGTTGCAGAGTCCTGTTGCCAGATATAGGATCTTCCAGCAGCCACCCTCTTGATCCAGAGCAGCACTATCTCCTCAAAGCACTTGATGTAGGCCTCCATGTTGAGTCTGATGCCCTGTGAGAAGATGAATGGAGACATCACATCACCATCACCAGTGTTCGCTCCAAATACCTTCATAATCACCATTAGACTCATCCAACTCTTTCCAAATCCTCTCCACTCTCTTTGAATTGACATACAAACACTCTGAAATGTTTGTATTTGAGCTTTTGATGCAAATGCCAAGAAGGACAGCATGCCGTTTCCAAATTTCTGGTGGGGTGAATTGTGTCATGGTGCTCTTTTTCTCACAGATGCTGCCTAACTGACCCTACTATACTGTGCAGTCAACAAAATCAGAAACAAGCAACACATGCGCAAAATTAAAAATATAAAATGGTGACAATTTAACCATCGCGCCCTGTATAATGTAAAGGCATTGCTAATGGTTTTACTATAGAAATGCATTGAAAATCAGGAAGGGAGGGATTCTCAGTGCTTATGAATTAATACATTCATTACTAACTAAAAAGGACAATATAAGTGCCTTGCTAAGGATTTACTATAGAAGTGCATTGAAAATAATTTTATTACAGAAATATATTGAAAATGATTTTTAGTATAGAAATATAAATCAGGAAGAAAGAATTTTTGATGGTCAGGAATTTTGTTATCAGAGATATTATATATATTTGATATTACAGCTAAAGGATAGAGAATTATATTCAAATATTTGGCAAAACCAGTTAATACAGAACTGTACTATTATTCTCATCTTTTTTGTTATTATCACAATGTTTCAGCCATTGTGATCTCCATCCTCCTTCAGGTGTTTGTTGATCCAGGTAACATTCATGAAATTTCCTTTATTTAATCTATAGGCATAGAGTTTTCTTGTTTCATTTTCCATGTCTAGGGATATCCCATTTTGGTATTATTGAGTTCAAAAGGTATACAAGTCTATAGGCATAGAGTTTGTGTTAAAAAGTCTTATGCAAAAAGAGGATCCTGGTAAAAGCACTGAAATATTCAATAGTTCAAAGTTATAAAATATCATATAGTACCAGACACAGACATAATAGTAGACATGCCAAGTGATTTCAATATTACTTTTTGGACTAAACAGAAGTAAGATATAATATATTTAATCCAAGCCTTTTGTATTTCTCAAAAGGGTTTACAAACTGGCAATTTTTATCCATTTTTAAAAAAATCGTTTTGCCCTAAGCAAGCCGCTAAAATGTAAGAGGTTACCGAGTGTCAGAGAATATGAGAAAAAAACACTTTTAAGGAGAGAAAACAATAAAAGAACAGGGATTGAGAAGTCAAAAGATAACGGTTGATGTTTTTGAAGTTACCCCACTTACTTTCCTAAAAAACTGTTGCTAGAGGATGCTCCTTAAGCCTATGAATAGGTAGTAACATTCTCTGTCATGCTCTTTTTCCTATTTTCCTCTTACATGGTAAGATGTAGGTTGAATGTGGAGAATGCATCTCCCACCAGGGAATGCGTGCACACACACACACACAGCAGCACCTTTCTCTTCACTTTCTTCAGTGTAACTCCTTTCATTTGGACTTCTTCTACACACATTTTATATACACAAACAATTCACTAGTTTAAATTTGTTCTTTCATATTCATTGTTTTATAACATGCAACAATATTTTTTGTATATGTTTACATTTGTTTTTTTAATATATACTTACTGTTTATAAATATAGTTTTGTTGTTATTTTGTCAATTTATTACCCAGACTCTCATTCTGAGTCCTCCATTTTATTGTGGGATAAATATACCAAGTGACACATGTTTTACACCTAAACACAATCAACCATACAGCAGCAAATTGTTGTATTTGAATTTTTGAAGATCAATGTTAACTAGAAAATAAGAAGATAGAAGAGAATTCCACAAGTAAAAAATGCAAAAGAAGAAACTGCTAGCATAGAACTTACGGTTACATCTACCCTTTTCACTGTAGAATGATGAGACCTTGCCACCAATCTAGTACTGCATTTAAATTCATAAAGTACCAAATAGGAAAGTACATCAGAACAGTTAGCATGAAAATATTTACAGAAAAAGCAAAGGGAAGCTAGGTTACAGTGATGGAAAATGACTGAAGCTGAGATGCCAGGTCAGAATCAATAACATTGCAGATTCTTCTTTGTATTTTCTCAAGAATCTCTAAATATCTAGCAGAAGCACCAGACCAGACATGGCAGAAATTTTCAGTACATGGAGGAATTGTGTAAGACAGATTCTGTCTAGAAAAATTGTCTAGCATGACACAGTGAACCAACTTTCCTAGCTGCAAACTCAGCAATTAATTCAATAAAATCTTTCCACTTCATCTCAGTTGAAAACGTTAGCTCAAGAAGTTCCAAGGTGTCACAACAGATTTCACTCTTCTTGAAACCAAAACACCATCACAAGAACCTTCTAAAGATACACTTAAAATTTATAATTATGTTTCTTGCTCATACATTGCAAACTTGTCAATCACTAAAACCTGATTTGATTAAAAATGTAAATAATTTAGTCTAATTTAACACTCGTTCATTTCAATTTTATTGCTCTGGTTTTTGTCTGCTGATAAATTGTAACATGACTTTTTGTAGCAGTTTTACATCAAACTAACCAAATCCCCATTTTTGAGTATTTCTCTTAATAATAATTTAAAATAATTCAGCAGATGATGTTATTTGATTTATGGTAACTGGACTTTTGCCAATTACCTTACTTGGTTTCCATAGTTCAATAATTTGCATCTGAAAATTGGCCCTTTTATTGCATTGTTTCTCAGCCTTTTGGCTAAGATCAAATTGTAGTATCTGTTCTTTATGTAATTCTCTCTCTCTCCACTTCTATTCCTCTCTTTACGCACAGAATCAAAACAGAATAGTTCATTATTTATGAGGCATCGCCAGGGTGCAATGGTCATGTGAACTAACAAAGCAAGGGACAAAGACAATTATAATAAAATTCTTCTCATTGTTTGCCAGTCTTTTACCGCTTTTCATGTTGGCAGCAAGATGGATGTCATATATCATTCATACAAGACCAGTCAGACTGCCACCACAAAGGAATTCTAATATCCATCTTTTCTAACCAATCAAAAAACAGAACATAATTAGCCAATCAGCAAACAGCTGAATTCTTTTCTGAAATTACCAGTGGTTTCTTTTGTCTTCAAAGGAATCCTTCCAGAATATTTATATTAATCTACTCACCTTGATTGCTTTTCATCATCTTTAATACTGAAATTAATTTCTATGTATATTTGATGCATCCATCAAATAATTCATTTGGTTCCTCATTGCAAGAATTGCTTTTGACTCATCTTGCTTTAAGAAACTTTATGCTTGACACATGGCAGTCACTATTTAAATAAATTTTGCCATAGATTAAAAGCAACTGCAAAATTGATTGATTTGTTTTTTATGGCTTATCAACCTTTTGCTGGTTATTCAAAGCCAGAAAATATTTTTAGATTGTAATTATTTTTTGGTTGATAATGATTTACTGATACAATTCCTACTAATTAACCCATAACTAGTAGGAGAGGAGTGGATTCATCCCTTTCCTAAGGGTATTTACATGTAAGTGAATATAATGAACGCAACTGGAATTGGAATCCGTTATCCATTACACCACCCACATATCCAAGTTTACAGCACCAGGTATTCCCAAGCAGTCACCCATCTAGGTACTGACCAGTTTTGACTTTGCTTAACTTTTGGTGATTGTATAAGAAGTAGTGTTTCAATGTTTTATGGCCATAATCTATGTTTGGTTTGGTTTGTTTTATGGCATATCAACCTCAATGGGTTATTTAATGCTGACAAAATTTTTATTGCTGGTAATATTTTTTCTTCAAAAATGTATAACTGGTAATATCTTTTTTTTCCAAAATTTATTGCTGGTAATAAAATTTTTTACAAAGTATTTCTGGTATTAAAACCTATTTTTACACTTAGTGTATGGTAATATCTGCTGGTAATATCTTTTTTTTCCAAAATTTATTGCTGGTAATAAAATTTTTTACAAAGTATTTCTGGTATTAAAACCTATTTTTACACTTAGTGTATGGTAATATCTGCTGGTAATATCTTTTTTTACTAAAATGTATTGCTGGTAATAAAATTTTTTTACAAAGTATTTCTGGTATTAAAACCTATTTTTATACTTACATAGTGTTTTGACCCAAGTTTGGGGGTTAACTATTTACCCATAGTTGGGACACTAACAATATATATATATATATATGTATTTGTGTGTGTGTGTGTGTGTGTGTGTGTATAGCTTATGGCCCTGTCCTGGGTATGATGATAAACTATATACGCGTCCTGGGTAAGACAATAAACTATGTCCAATAGCAAGGCCTCTTATTAGGAGGTTTTGAGGAGCGTGGTACCGCCTCTTAGTTGCTGGTATGCCCAGATCCACCCTGACCCGGGGTGGTAGCACAGATCTGTTTGGATGAGTCTTGTTCTTATGTCCATCGTCTTTGTCATGTTGAATTGATAATGTTAATTATATTTTATGAATATGTCCTGAAGATGGTTTATTAGACCGAAACGTCCGACGTTGACATATTAACATTAAAACAGCATTATTGCATATAAGGATTTTTGTTTGTTTTTTCCGTATATTTTTCTTCATACTGTCGGATCTATATCCATATATTTGCTTATATATATATATATATATATATATATATATACATATATATATATATATATATATATATATATATATATATATATATATATATATATTAATTGATTCATCGAGTCTGATAGAAACCTCAGGAAGTACTGGACGGCCGTTTCGTCCTATATTTGGGACTCATCAGCAGTGCGCATCCACTACCGAGGGAATCGAAACCCCGACAGTTAGGTTGGCAAGCGAACACTATACCAACTGCTCTGCCGGGCCTCGGCGACGAAGAGATTGCAAATCAGACTCTAAGAAGTCATATATATATGAATAAGGTATATTTCCGCAGTAAATTCATCCAAACAAGAACTGATATGGAAAACTGGATGTATGCAGACAAGAGAATTCTAACTTCTACATAGACACCATATAAGTTCTTGATAATGACTGTGCGAGCAAAGATAGCAAAATATGATCTTTGGAGAGTTTATCCACAACTTTGAACACACTGCTCAACAACTTATAGGAAAATTGCAAAAATATAATAAAAAATGAAACAGACAGACCTTGTTGGTTCATCTTTAATCAAACTTTTTGTATATATATATATATATATATATATATATATATATATATATGAAGAAGTATAGTTTTAAGGTGTGCTATATTTATGGGATAAAGTGCTCATTATCAGAGATAGAGTGTATGCAAGTATAAATATAAAAGTGTACTTTGAAATCAACACTCGGAGGCGTCAAGCAGCCTGACGATTGCATCCAGCATGAAACAGCCTGTCACCTCTGAGTGTTGACTTCAATGTTTACTTTTTTATTTCTATTTATATATATATATATTTATATATATATATATATATATATATATATATCCCCACTAGATCATCCAACTAATTTACACTTAAATCCTGGTTTATATTTTCATTTTTTCTTTCTGCTATCTTTTTAAAAAATTAACAAACTTTTCAATATTTTTGTATTTTGTGATTTGTCTTACTTTGTTGTGTTTTTGCTTACCTATCATTTTATATATTTAAAAAACGTTGAAGTTTTGGGAGCTTCAGAAACATGTAATGTAAATAATGTTTATATCCATACATTATATATATATTGCAAAGGTTGTCAAAGCCTGTGGTGATAGTGGGGACAAGCCCCCATTGTCTGTAAAATGCTTCCATTGAAATACAAATAGCCTCTGACAACTAACTCAAGCTGTAAGCCAGAGAATTGTCAAAGACAAACAAATGGTGCCTCATAACCAGCTGCTTCAGATAGAAGGAGCTTGAGAGCCCAGGAAAGCAGTCAATCTAGAGGAAGGGACAGCCTAATTTTAAATCTTCACTACCTTATTGCTATATCCAAACATGGAAAAGACTATAGAAGTAAAATCCAGACAGAAAACCCAAAGTGGAACCCCGAAGGTGGTTGGCTGTCAACACTTTCTGTTTCAATTCTATATATACCAATTTTAGTCCTTAAAAAATAAAACAATAACCTTCTGTTAGCTTAATATATTGTGATTATGATTATGAGTTGAAAAGATTTTCTTACACCTTTCACATTCTTCGTACTCATATATACACATCAGCACTATTCATGAAACTCTGAATACATATCTAGCAATTCAATTATTCATGCAACAAATCTTGTAGTATATTGCTGCTGGGCTCAAATAAGGCGATGAACACTTATATATAAAAATATATAAATATCTTTATTGTTCGAGTTGTGGCAAATGAGTAGTGAGGGAGAATCACAAAGGTTAGTATTGCACACACAGGAATTGATGGAGACAAAACTTCATGTGGCTATGCCCTCTTTCAGTATATCACCTATGCAACTTCATGTGGCCACACCTCTTCTGGCATGCGCTCATACCAGCACACATTTCCTTCCGCTCAGGACAACTGTGCTCCCTGCTTATTCAAGGCTCAGAACACCTGTACATCCTAATTATTTTCACTGCCGGATGCATTTCCTGTTTATGCCATCACCAGTTCTAAGATATCTCAAGATATGTATATAATGAGATAGAAATTCAACTTCAATCAGAATTGATGAATTAATTTTTTCCATTCTCCAAGGCTAGATGTTTGGTGGGAACAGACATTTTTATAAGATAACCCCACAAATCCTTCATACTCCCAATCTTCAAAGAGTAAAAGAATCACTACATATACAAATAATTATAGTTTATACCATCAAAATATTTTTATAATTGTAAGATTGTGGAAAAAGAAAATTTTTAATGAACACATAATTTTCGAACATTTTTATATTCAATTATATATACTTTTTAATATGTCAAATGCACATTACCATATTAAAATTTTGAGATTCCAATCCTAGATGGAATAACTGGAAAAACACTTTCCCCTCCCAATTTATAGGTAGAAGCATACAAATGCATGCTGGGATTTCTTCGTAGCCAATAAAATAGGTCAGTACTCAGTTTCGTATGACTCTGATCTGTCTTGTTTTGAACTCAGTATGCAACATTCACTTATCCAAATTTGCTCTTGTATTTCAACACCAATTCTTAATTTGTGAACTTTTCGCCATTTTACTGTTAATTTGCTTTACTACTGTTGCTTTGCCTTATTACTATTATTTTGCCTTATTACTGATAATTTGCTTTATTACTGTTGCTTTGCCCTATTACTGTTAATTTGCCTTATTACTATTGTTTTGCCTTATTACTGATAATTTGCTTTATTACTGTTGCTTTGCCCTATTACTGTTGCTTTGCCTTATTACTATTGTTTTGCCTTATTACTGATAATTTGACTTCCATATATTGTTTGCTTGCTTTATAATATTTTTTACCCTGTTCTCTTTTTCTTTTTCTTGTTGTTTATTGCAAAATTTGTCAATTCTGTTTGTTGGACAATTCATTCATTTATTTATATTTAATCATGGCCACTCACACTACAAATTTTATAGGGTCCCCTTGGCTCCAGGTGAATTGCCAAGTAATATTTTTAAAATAAAAAAATTAAAGAAAATTAATTTTTAATAGGCTAATTATATGATCAAAATGATATTACAGAGAGCAATACAAATTTAGAAGGATGTGTAGTAAGTGTGAAATAATAATAACCCACCTTTACCCACTCTCTTCAAATTCAGAGGACTGAGGAAAAAGATGGAGAGGAATTTGTGAGCCTATGTGAAATTTTGTTTGGACCAATGAAAACCTTGCCTTCATAGAAATTGACTGGTGAGCTGAAAAGGAGGAAATGAATTTGTGAGCTAATGTGAAATTGTTTTTGGACCAATGAAAACCTTGTCTTCACAGAAATTAGCTATTGAGCCAAGAAGAAGCAAAAAAAGAAAGTAGTCGGCCTATGCAAAATTCTTTTTGATATAAATTAAATGAATCAGAGAAGAGTCTCTGAAGTCATGTGAAAGGTTTTGTTTCAGTTCCTTGCAACCAGCTTTAAAGTTCTTGCCAGTGTAAAATTATTTGCCAATTATATTATTGGCTTCTAGCCAAGCATACTCTACTTCAAAGAATTTTCTTTCAAAAATCCAAGAAAGTTAAGTATTTCAAAATATCTCTCTTCATCTATTTTACTTTTACTTTGGTGAGCAACAAATTCTCTTACCTTTGTTTTAAACATTTTTGAGTGTTATTTTGTGTCAGATCATTTATTCTGTTGTATGAACATTTCCTCTTCATGACAATTCATTGAAACTACAGACTTTAAGAATTCTGATTTATTTTCCTTAATTCGTAAATAAATTCCTTATCATATTTTGTTCAAATTACCTGTGTGTTTCCTTGTCATTATCATCCTCAATTAATCTTCTTGTCATGAGTAAATCAACTGTTCAATTTAACACTTAAGCTCCATATTACTATAGATGTACATTTATGTTTTATAGTCTTCGAAAAAGCATTTAAAGCACGGTAGAAGGATCTATTTGAGTTGCTAGGAAAACTATAACTATTTGGGAAGGATGTTAGAATAATCCAGAAATTGAGTAAAAGCTGTCTTCATATGGAGAGGAAATAAATTGAGTAAGCACACAAAAACAGAAAGAGATGTAAGACCAGGATGTGTCTTCTCGTCAAATTTATTCAACCCCTATAGTAAGGCTATCCTAAGGATTTAGTATCAATGGATGCAATCTGTAGAAAATACACAAATTACACTGTGTTGATGGAAGACGCAGAAAAAAAACTACAGGATCATCTTGACAAGATTGCAAAAGAAAATGAGAAGAAAGGACTAACCATCAACTGTAAGAATACAGAAAGTATGGTTTTCAGCAAAAGAAAAATATCAACATCAAACATGTACAGAAGTTTATATATTTGGGATATGGTTTAACAGAGGATGGAAAATACAACATTGAATACAACATGCATTGAAATTGCAAAAGATGCCTTACAAAAGTTAAGCAAAATACTAAGAGACAAGAACATGGCATTCATTAGGAAAAAAAATAAAGTCTTGAACTGTTATGTAATATCACTTCTACTTTAGGGCAGTGAATGCTGGACAATCTCTTCAGCAATGAAGAAAAAACTAGAAGGAACAGAAATATGGTTCTGCAGAAGAATGCTGAGAATAATTCCCTGGATATGGAGCATAAGCAGTAAAGAAATCATAAGGAAAATGGAGACAAAAATAGACACTTATACACAGAATCAGAAAGAGAGAGTTGAAATTTCTGGGATACATAATGAGGAAGGAAGGCTTGGAGAATTTGATATTCGCAGGACATATCAATGACAGAAGAAACAACAGAAGGCAGTGGGGCCACCTAGTTGATTGCTCATTTCCAGAAAGGATTGGGCACATAGAAGAAGACAAAGAAGAAGAAGATGAAGCAAAAGACAAATAAGATGATGATGAAGAATTAAACTACAGACATATGCCTTGGTTAATTTATAGGTTGTCGTGCAAGTCTTTTTCATTCCATTGTTGATCTCTGTACATTCTTTGAGATGGAGATCTCCATACATTTTTTTTAAAATGAAGGTTTCTATACAATCTTTAAGATGGACATTTCTGTACATTCTTTAAAATAGAGATCTCTATATTCTTTGAGATGGAGGTCTTTGTACATTCTTTATGATGAAGATCTCTGTACATTCTTTAAAATGGAGATTTCTGTACATTCTTTAAAATGGACATTTCTGTACATTCTTTAAAATAGAGATCTCTATATTCTTTGAGATGGAGGTCTTTGTACATTCTTTATGATGAAGATCTCTGTACATTCTTTAAAATGGAGATTTCTGTACATTCTTTAAAATGGACATTTCTGTACATTCTTTAAAATAGAGATCTCTATATTCTTTGAGATGGAGGTCTTTGTACATTCTTTATGATGAAGATCTCTGTACATTCTTTAAAATGGAGATTTCTGTACATTCTGTACATTCTTTAAAATGGAGATTTCTGTACATTCTTTATAATGTTAATCTATATGTTCTTTAAAATGGAGGTCTCTGTATGTCCTTTAAAATGGAGCTGTTTGTATATTCTTTATGATAAAGATCTCTTTACATTCTTTAAAATAGAGATCTCTGTAGATTCTTTGAGAAGGAGATCCCTATACATTCTTTAAAATGTTTGATCATAGAAAAACCCCTCTGTGCTTTCATATTAATTATCGTAAAATAAACATACTGAAAAGAATTTTTTCTTGTATCTGCAAAAGTTTTGAAAAGTTCCACCCTATGACAAAATGCTGTTAGGTTGGTAGATAGCTCATTCATGATAGTTTGGGGAAAAAATGTTCTCGGAAACATGGGGAAAAAATTCTAAAAGGGGGAAAAAAAAATGACTTAAAAAAAGTGTTGAAGCTAGTTGTCATGAATTCTAAACAGTGTCCTTTCAACCAGGCAGGGTGTCTAGAAGTATGATTAAGTTTCTCTTGCTGTTGATATTGAAATGACATCTTTTTCTTTGTTGTTGAGAGTTTTACCTTTTTCACTTGGATTTTTTCAGCTACTGGGCCAGTGATATTTTTCTGCTAATATATCAACCATAATAGGAACTTACACTTTCTTTCAAGTTTCTGGTGATTGTTAATTTTAGTGGGCTTTCTGGTTTAAAATAATTTTTTATGCCTTTCTTTTATAACAAAACCTGAATGCTTTGTCAAAATTATGTAATGAATAAGTTAATCCACTGTTTATTAAAAGGTCATAGATATCAGAAGTTTATAATGCCTCTTGTAAAAAGCTTGTTTTTCTTGCTACAGTATTTCTTTTGACTATAATACACTTATTCCAAATCTATAATAACTTGGTTTCTGTTTATACACTTGTGACTAGTGACATGATGTATATCTCTGTGAGAGAGATAATGCTTCCAAATTGGAGGCAACGCGAAGTAATGGAAAGCAGCCCATACTGAGAAATCAGAGAGCCAGGTTCAAATTCTAGTCAAATTTGTTACATTCACTTGTGTGCAAATACCCTTGAAAAAGGTATGAATCCATCTCTTCTCCCTCACCCCAGCTATGGGTAAATAGCAGGACAGACTGTTTTGTAGCTTTGGTGGTGAAATCAGTCTAGGAGGACAACTCTGAATTTAAAAACTTTCAATTATGGATTAAATATTAGAGCAGACTGGGCACTTCAGCTTTGGTTGGTAACCAGTCTAGGAGAAGGACAACTCTGAATTCAAAACCATATGAAGCACAGACTATGCACCTAACAAAAAGATTGTGGAGTTCCAAATGACTATATGATCCTGACTATTATTGGCCTTCAAGAGATTGTTGTGCCCATAAAGAAATACATAAATAAAAAATTGTTGAAACTTGACTAATGCATGGAATAATAATGCAACACAAAATGTACTTAGAACAAAATGTATTGAAACAAGAAAGTGTACACAATATTTACATATAGTCTTTTGTATATTCCTGTGAAAACCGTTCCTGGAATGTGTGTTTACTGAGTCGGAGTCGGGCAGAGTCTCTGGTTGAATCTCTTCATTCCTTCCACTCTCTTCCCGGTACCAACCATATTTATATGGTCGGTACTCCACTATGCAAATTTGGTGGATCCTACCACAACAAAAATTAATCATACTGTCACAGTGTTGTGTCAATTAAAAAAATAAATAAAATTAATTATAGTGTCAAAAATAATTATAATAAAAAAATCATAACAATTATAATTATCATTAATTCCCTCATTCTGAACCAATGAGAATCGACCCAACTTTTTTCCTATACACACAGAAACACATAAGATTCTCGCTATTAGATAAGCAGTTCACACAGACAGGTCATTAACATGTGCATCAATGAAAATTTCATCTTCTTTTTCTTTTTCAAGCCATAATATTAATATTTATCTTTTAGCATTCAACAAACATTTGAGGGAAGAAACCCCTAGACATTTCTTGTATTTTTCCACCTAAATTATCTGGACATTCATTACACACATCTATAAAAAAAATGCACAAAAGAGACTGTATTTTACTTATTCTTTATCTTATCATTCTGTCAGATTCCAATCCATATTTGATCTAAATTTAACTCAAAATTTTACTCAGTATTATTATCACTTGTGTCTCTGACACCACATAACAACCAGATAATAAATGATACTCATTTTGTTTCTCCCATTTATAAGTATTTTTGTATATATAAATGTTAAGGAGTTTATAATTATTTACTCAGAATTATAACTCCCCTACAAGATAATGTAGTGATAGTATTATGGCTCCATGGGATGTTTTCTCAAACATGATAGAGAAATAAAATTACAAACCCTATTGTACATTTAACATTTTATTTTTCAGATGTATATCAATCTGGGTAACCTACAAGGGATTCCAAACTGAACCTTTTTTTAATTTATAAAGGCAGAGTGTTTTCATGTCTAGGGAAATCATGTCTAGTTCTTATTTTTAGTACTGCTCAGTTAAGAACAGTTAAGAACTAAATGAAATATCCCTAGATATGGGCAGTGGAAGAACAGTCTACTGATGAATGATGGCCTAAACATTGTGATAACAACAACAAAAATGAGGACAATATTCTGACTGTAAATAGTATAACCCCAGAAATTCAGATGGAAATGATCATAAATTCTTTTTAAAAATATCATTCTAAAGATAAAATGAAATCTATTGTAAATGCTGCTTTCCTTAAATGTTGGGGTTACCAATGTAAATGGTGTTTTGTTGAAAAGATTAATGTGGCTGCATGTTGAAGAGTATTTAACATTTATACATTTTTTAAAATCAAGGAAAAACAATGGAAAACCAATTTGTGTTTCAACAATAAAATATTACTTATCATAAAACGCAGATTGTGTGTGTGTGTCTGTACGTTTATATATTGGATCGGATTTCCTACATTTTTCAACCGATTTCAACAAAACTTCACAGGACTACGTAAAATTACCTTGCGGTGGTTCTGACAGCGCCAAAAATTGGAAAACACAATTGTTTTTGCATGAAATCAATTTGAAAGCACCACTAAGAGGCATTAATGAAAGGGGGACAACTCATATCGAGTTATACTTATTAATATCGAGTTATAGTTATTAATATCAAGTTATCGAGTTATACTTATTATAAAACGCAGGTTGGTTTGTGTGTGTGTGTTCGTTTATATATGGGATCAGATTTCCTACATTTTTCAACCGATTTCAACAAAACTTCACTTTTTTTTTGGCAGGTAGTGTTTCTTATTGTCTTGCACACTTTTTCTTTATTTTTATATTCAGAATACTTTAAAAATTCCATTTACAAGACAATTGTTTATAATAAAATTCTATTCAATCAGTAGACTCATAACGATTGAAAACAATGTTTTTGTTTGAGTTTGGGTTTGACCAATTCGTATAAAAAAAAAAAAAACTAATTAAGACATGCGTGTCCGTCAACCTTAAACAATAATCTTTGTCAATTTTATTTTTCAGTCTTTATGATGGTCGATATTTGATCTATCTCTTACTGTTACATCCCCGGGCAACGCCGGGCTCTACTGCTAGTATATATTAAAATCAACAACAAATACAAAGTAATTTTTGTAATGTGTGAATAAGGAGAAAAAAGTAGTTTCCCTTTATCTGTTAGTTGAATTAGGAAATGTAATTAAGCAAGTTTTCTGAATAGAATGTTCAGAGTTCTGTATTGAAATAAAATGTGTATTCAGAAGAACATACAATAAGTTCAATTGTATATTTTGTATAACTAACAGAGGTGTTGCAACTTGGCTTGTTCACAAAGAACTGATGGTGAATGATATTTAAGTTCTGTGTCTGTGTGTGTGCGTGCGGAGTGAGTAGAATGAATAATCTGTTTAGACGCGTGTGTGTAGTTGAGTTCTACTGTCTTCAACTGTCTTCAACTCTACTGTTTAATTTGAGAATGAATCCGGACTTATATTATTACCGGTAGGCTCCCAGCATGAACACAGGATAAATTTTGAAAGAACATGAAAAATATCTGATTGGATGAAAAATTAACCAATTGGTGATTTTATAACAAAAGCATGTTTGTGAGTTAACAGTAGGAAAAATTCAGTGTGGTGATTGCGATCAGTAATTTATTATTTGACCAATCACAGTTGAGAAAAATGTAGGCGTGGCAAACATAGTAGTAATCACTAAACTATAATCTATTATTTTTGCATATCTGAATTTTTTTAATATTAGCCTTTTAATTTAATTTTTCAAAATAAAACCTTTTTTAAATTTTTACTTGTCCTATAAAAACCAGAAAGAATACACACGACAATATAGAACAAAAAAAAATTAAGAACTAAATGATATATCTATAATATTTTAAATGTGGTGTTGCAAAACCCAATGGTATTAAAAGCAACAATGACACACAGTACTAACAGAGGGTTAAAAAGCCACCTGGATATTTTTTGTATGCAAAAACAAGCAAACAAAGATTATCAACTTCTCAGACAAAATACATTTTATATTGATCAGATAAATTAAAATCTCACTAAAATGAAAGGAACATAGATTTATCAAGTAATTATAAAGAAAAGAAAAATGGCGTGTAAAGAGTTTATAATCTAAGGGAAGTAACTCATACTGCTTCAACAAGATTAACTGGACTTGGTTATAATTATGATAAATTTGTGTAAGGAAATCTCACAAATTAAGCGCGCTTCAACGTGGAGTAATGAGCTATTTAGCGAGTTCGATCCTCATTGGGTAAGCAATATTTGTGTCAGACTTATATAAAATATATACATCTATATATTCATTAAGTTATTCAGGGCTAGACAGAAACTGAAGTAAATCAGCCATAGGGTTATGTTTTTGAAGGCTGTTGTAGTTTGCTTTAATAAAGTTTGTTCATGAAAATGTATTCAAATTTGCATTCCTTCAAGCAACTGAGTTGATAATAGAAAGATGGTAATAAAAATATTCTACAACTGAAATATAGAATCTGTAATGAAAATCATAAATTAATTATATGAACACAAATTTTATTTTAAAAAAATAATTATATATAACCAGAAGTTACAATATGTAGTTAGCATGATTATTCAAATAGTGTTTTCTTATTAGAATGTAAAATAAAATAATTAAAAATAATGATTAATAAAAAACAAATGCGTAGATAAATAAATAAGTGTTATAATATGTCTAGGTTTGTCTTTTACACTTCTTTTTGTGATAAATGTATTTAAAAGAAAGAGAGTTTATAAAAAATTAAAATTGATCTAATACATTTGTTAAATTTTCTAAATGTAGATTTGACTCAAAACAAACTACTGAAAATAATTTGGTCAAGCCGGACTGTTTGTGATTTTTTTTTTAAATTTGAAAAATATATACACTTTGTATTTATTGTTCAAACAAAAGGGTGGCTTCCACCAACATAAATTTAAAGTTAAGATTTGTCTGGAGCATCTTTGGAGGATTTATAAGCAGACAGGCCAGTGGATAATTTATAGGATACAAATCCTATATCATTCCAACAAATAACTGAAAAACACAAAGTAGATTTGCACACCTGCAAAATCGGATCAAAATGACTAAAAACAGATTTCACAATAAGGTGTGAAATTAATTTTCTGACCAATGAAAAAGGCAATTTGCTAAACTAAAAAAAAAGATAACGATCCAGTGTGAAAAAAAAGTCAGCTATAAATAGAGAGACTACTTAATGACATGCCAGAAGGAAAACCTTATGACACATTGAAAGCTGCAATTATTAGACGTGTCGGTAAATCGGAGGAAAGAAGGTTACACGACTTATTCAATAATGTTAACCAAGGATATATGAAACCTTCACAGCTTTTAAGAAAAATGTGATCCTTATTAGGAGACAACACCATGTCCGAAGTGGTGTTAAAGAAACTGTGGATGGATAAACTACAAACACATGCAACACAGATACTCACATCACTCCTCAATGATTTACAGCTGGAGAAAATAGCAGAAATAGCAGACAAAATACATGACAACAACCAAGACAAAAATGTATACGCCATATCACATGCACCAACAGATACAGCAACATTACCAGACAAGTCATCTGAATTGTCGCAGCTGTATAAGCAAATGGTGAATCTCAGCTTACAAGTACAGAGTCTGATACAGGCACAGAAATCTCAGCGTTCTCGTCCAACATTTAAAAATAGATCCTACTCACCACACAGACGTCGAAGTAGATCAAACTCTTTTTCCAGAGAGCAAATTACACATGATACCTGTTGGTATCATTATAAATTTGGAAGAAATGCAAGGAAGTGCACAGAGCCATGCAATTTCAATTCAAAAACTTCTCACATTTCTACACAACTCCAGGGAAACGACTGTGCCGGCAGCAAGTAAAAACAACATTAGCTGCTGGATTAAAACAAGAGAGTCATCTATTTTACATCCAGGACAGAAGTAACAGATATTTATTTTTAGTCGACACCAGCACCCAGATCAGTGTTATCCCACCAAATACAAAACAAAATCCTACATTCTCCACATACACATTGCAGGCAGCAAATGGATCAAACATAGAAACATATGGTGAGATATCACTAACGCTCAATTTGGGTCTAAGAAGATCTTTTCCATTGATTTTCACACAAGCAAATGTGAAAACACCTATCCTATACAGCTGGACTACCTACACATGCATCACCACGCAGATTACATCCGGACAAATATAAAATAGCAAAAGACGAATTTCAACATATGTTGCAGTTAGGCATCATACATCCTTCAAATAGGCCATACTCCTCTCCGCTACATATGGTTCCAAAAACAGAAGCTCGCACATAGTGACCTTGTGGGGATTTTAGGAATCTCAATGCAAAAACTGTTCCTGATAGATATCATATACCGCACTTACATGATTTCGCCATAGGTTTGCAAAGAACCACAATTTTTACAAAATTGGATTTGGTTAAGGCGTACTACCAAATTCCAGTAGCAGAAGAATACATAAGGAAAACTGCAATTACCACTCCTTTTGGACTCTATGAATTCACCAGGATGCCATTTGGGTTACCTAATGCCGCCCAAACCTTTCAAAGACTCATTGATGAAGTTTTGAGAGGATTGCCTTTTACCTTTGCATATATCAATGACGTGCTTATTGCCAGTCGTGATGGAAAAGAACACCTATACCATATTCAACAAGTCTTTGAGAGACTGGCACATTTTGGCTTAAAGATAAATGTCCACAAATGTGATTTTGCTGTTTCAAAGTTAAATTTCTTGGGCCATGTGATTGACAAAAACAGAATCACACCTGTCCCAGAGAAAGTAGCAGCAATGCAAAACTTTCCGCAGCTGACATTACTGCGTCAATTAAGACGATTTCTCAGTTTAATAAATTACTACCGTAGATTTATTCCAGGTTGTTCCAGAATTTTGACCCCACTCACAAACTTGCTGCAAAAACAGAAGCAAAATGCAAAAATACTGATTGACAGAGAAGCATTAGCTGTATTTCAAAATGCTAAAAAAGCGTTAGCAGATTTTACCAAGCTCTCTTACATCAGTGATGATGCTAACTCAACACTTACATTGACAACTGATGCCTCAGGAGATTCAATTGGAGCAGTTCTACATCAGAAGCTAAATGTTTCAGAAAAGCCAATCTCTTTCTCAGTCAAATTAAACAAAGCACAGCAGAAGTACAGTACCTTCTCGAGAGAGTTACTAGCTATTTACTTAGCAATAAGGCATTTTCGGCATCTGCTTGAGGGACAAAACTTTACTATTTTCACAGACCACAAACCCTTCACTTATGCTTTACATGTGAACACAGATAAATACATACCGAGAGATACCCGACAACTGGACTACATATCCCAATTTACATCGGATATCCGCTATATTAAAGGTTCAGACAATATCATGGCAGATACACTCTTGTGCTCCACGATACAATCTATCGATTCTGTAACCCTTAACTTCGACCTCATTGCAGATGAACAACAAGAAGATACCACATTATACAAAATAAAAGAGGACACTTCTTTACAATTGAAGGAACACCCTGTCTCATTTGGAACAAAAACACTACTCTGTGACGTTGGGACTGGTTATTCAAGACCATATATTCCACCTTCATTGAGAAAAAAGATATTTCTGCATTTCCACAACCTCTCACATCCCGGACACCAAGCAACCGACAAGTTGATTAGCAGTCGTTTTGTCTGGCCAAACATGCATACTGACATAAAAATCTGGACTCAAACTTGTTTAAAGTGCAAAAAAAGCAAAGTAAACAGACACACTAAGTCCCCTCCTGGGCATTTTCTAAAACCAGATGGTAGATTCACGAATCTTCACATTGACATAGTGTCTCCCTTACCAGAAGCAAACGGACATAGTTACCTACTCACTATTATTGACTGATTCACAAGATGGCCTGTCATTGTTCCTCTAAGGGATATATCTGCAGAAACGATCTCTAAAAGTATATTACATGAGTGGATTGCCGTTCTTGGTTGTCCCTCAGTAATTATTACAGACCGAGGTTCTCAGTTCCAATCTACGCTCTTTGATGAGTTCACAAAACTATTGGGAGTTAAGCATATAACAACAATGGCTTATCACCCATGTGCCAATGGCTTAATTGAACGTTTCCACAGACAACTTAAGACAGCATTAACAGCAAATAATGATTCCAAGACGTGGTTAGAAAATCTACCGCTAATAGTACTATCCATCCGGAATGTAATCAAAGAAGATTTAAAATGTACAGCATCTGAAATGGTTTTTGGAACGTCCTTGATGTTACCAGGACAGTTTTGTGATAAATCCAGTCAACTCCAGCCAACTACATCTTTTGTACAAAGATTTAAGCAAAGAATGAATGAACTAGTTTTCACACCCACTAGAACACAAACAAAAGACCTTTACACTTCAAAAGACCTCCACAATTGTGAACATGTTTTCGTACGAAACGACACAGTAAAAAGGCCTCTTTGCCCTACTTATATG
Source organism: Acanthosepion lycidas (assembly GCA_963932145.1). Taxonomy (NCBI): domain Eukaryota; kingdom Metazoa; phylum Mollusca; class Cephalopoda; order Sepiida; family Sepiidae; genus Acanthosepion; species Acanthosepion lycidas. Next base: position 50,055,031 of record OZ010608.1, on the reverse strand, counting down.
GGACCTTTCCAAGTAGTCAACAGAAAACCCAAATATTTCACAATTGTAGCAAAAGGCAAGCAAGACACTGTCTCTATAGACAGACTAAAACCAGCGTACTTGGATTTACCTACAAAGGAAAGTACATCGGAATATTCTACAGCTGCGTCAAATACCAATGTAAGTGAAACATCTTCTACACTTCCAAACACACCTAAAAACATTACCACAAGATTGGGTAGACACGTACACTGGCCTACACATTTTAAAACATATATTAGATGTTGAGAAATATTTTCAATATTTATCAATCTGCAGGGGGGTTTATAGGATACAAATCCTATATCATTGCAACAAATAACTGAAAAACACAAAGTAGATTTGCACACCCGCAAAATCGGATCAAAATGACTAAAAACAGATTTCACAATAAGGTGTGAAATTAATTTTCTGACCAATGAAAAAAGGCGATTTGCTAAACTAAAAAAAAACATAACAATCCAGTGTGAAAAAAAAGTCAGCTATAAATAGAGAGACTATCACCAGTCAGAAGCGCACAGAGATCATAGAGGACAGAAGACTGACAGTCAGGTCCGTCACTGACTCAACCCGACACTAAGAGCAGAAAGTGGGGTAGGAAAGGAAAACGACAACAACAACAAATTTACAACTGACTCCAAAACAATTCAACCTGAAAAGTACATTTTCATCTTATCTTTTATTTCTCATTCACACTCTCTTTTTCAACTTAAATTGATCGCCACTTTTTCCTTTCCACCTATTCGGCAGATGCACAAAAACAAAAGAAACAGACATTACTCTATTACTCTGTTGAAAGACAGTGAACACATAGACATTTTTTTGCCCAAATCACATTTGCTTAAATGAACTAAAGCATTAATCTTTTTTACTCTATTCAACAAGATATAAAAATATACAAATTTGTTTATTCTGCATGAATGACATTAAATATACAATGTTCTATTTTCTACAAACTTTCCTTATCATGTTGACTTTTCTTGAAATTTGCATTGTATTTTGTGGGCAGGGTAGCCTGTATTAAATTCTCCTTTTAATCCAGGTATGCTGTACCCCACAAATTTCAAAAGGTAAGGTAATTTTGACAAGAAGGTGTAATAATTTTTAATAAAAATTTTGACAAAGTCAGGAGAGGTGGAGGTATGAAAATTTCAACCTGATGGCATAAAAATAGAGTTCCAGAAAGAAAAGCTATTTTTGACTGACATCTGTGGGTGAGCTTGTTGGGGATGCGTGGAATGAACTAAGGTTTTTGCTATGGTGTTAGAATATATCAGAATGAATTTTTGTCAGGTTGCATGATCTTCTCTTGCATCCACAACAATAAATAATACTTAATATAAAACAAGGCAAAACATGTATGCAATTCAAACAAACAAATGCATTTATATACAATACAGATATTATATACAAAATATTATTACAAGATATTATTGTGTTGTTATGTTTGTTAATGGATGAAGATTTTTTTTTGTTTTTTGGTGTCTTGCTGTATTTGTATTACAATCTATAAGAATTCGTAATTAGTGTTTAAACACCTTTATTATGTTCATGTTGTTCTTTTTGTATTGTTTAGAATTGAGTCATTTAAAAGTAGTCTAGCAGAAGTCGATTAGCTCCCTTGACTGACAATGGTTTTGTTATGTACCTCCATGTGTTTCTCATTTCTAACAAACTTTCTATGCTTCAAAAATTATGTATATACAATACATAAAAACTTGATCAACAGTTCCAGAATACTAGTAGGAACCTTTGCTTAAAGAAAAGATGTTTTCTAAATGTCTGTTTAATCTCTTAGGCAAAGAAATAGGAAAGACAAGTCATGTTCCGTGACCGTAACAAGCTTATATATATATCTATATATGTTCCATGTAATAAATTATTTCACCACAGCCCTTTTAAAGGACTGCGGATCATCAGACACACACAGAACCTTCTTGGACTGCTGTGGGCTCTCTCCACCTCCAGAAAGTTCCACCCGGAGTGCCAGGAGGAGAATATTTTGCCACAGAATGGATACTGTTGTGGCAGCTGCTCCATGCTGAAGCCTCTCCCTCTCCTGATTGTCTATGACCAGTTAAGTACAGAGAAAGAGACAAGTGGCCTGAGTGGAAACACTCAAGTTCTCTACATTAAAAAATGACCTTGTGTCATATCCTTGTTCCAATGGGGGTCTAAGGTATATACTGGCTCCCCCCACCCACCATGGTTATGTGTTATCCTGTTATCATGACTATTGATCGCCTCTCTGACTGAAAGGGTTGGTGGAAGAAAGTATTAGGTTGGTGCAAAAATAATGACGTAATAATGTCGTTTTTTGAGGTATTTTTTAACGTCAAAAAACGACATTATTACGTCATTATTTTTGCAGCAACCTAATAGAAGCAACTTCCACCTTTTGGTGATTCGGTGATGCGGCCCTCCTTTCTGCTTTTTTGTTCATGTTTGCTTTCTTTTCTTCTTTTCACCTCTTCCTTCTTAGAAAGATGCAGTTACTGCCTTTCCTTTTCTATTCTCTCTCTCTCTCTCTCTCTCTGTCTCTCTCTCTCTCGGGAATCTGCTTTTCCCTTCTTTTCTTTGCCATTGTTCTGAATTTGACAGTCAAGCATATCTCTTTCATTTCTGTTGAGCAACCCAGTCCTCTGCTTTGTTTGAATTCATTCTTGTTGTTTTGTTTTTACATGTTTTCTTAACATTTGCTCAAAGAAACACCATCATGATAGCCTATGCTATCATGTTTGATTACTTAGTGTTATATTCCATGCTAATAGGAATATATACTTGAAAAACAAGGTGGATAAAATTATTACAAAACCACTAATTATTACAAAATTATTACAAAATTATTACAAAACCATTAATTATTACAAAATTATTACAAAACCATTAATTATTACAAAATTATTACAAAACCATTAATTATTACAAAATTATTACAAAATTATTACAAAACCATTAATTATTACAAAATTATTAAAAACCATTATTACAAAATTATTACAAAATTATTACAAAACCATTAATTATTACAAAATTATTACAAAACCATTAATTATTACAAAATTATTACAAAATTATTACAAAACCATTAATTATTACAAAATTATTACAAAACCATTATTACAAAATTATTACAAAATTATTACAAAACCATTAATTATTACAAAATTATTACAAAATTATTACAAAATTATTACAAAACCATTAATTATTACAAAATTATTACAAAACCATTAATTATTACAAAATTATTACAAAATTATTACAAAACCATTATTACAAAATTATTACAAAACCATTATTACAAAATTATTACAAAATTATTACAAAACCATTAATTATTACAAAATTATTACAAAACCATTAATTATTACAAAATTATTACAAAATTATTACAAAACCATTAATTATTACAAAATTATTACAAAACCAGTGCAATAAGAATAAAGGTAACAGTTATGCACAATGTCATCGCAAGTCAATCCAGTAGTGAGTGCTACTATTGGAAGGTTGGTAGTTCTTGTGTGTCTGAGTCATACTCAACAGATCCCAGCTAGTATATTTAGCTACCACCCCACGAGGGTTGCATGTGGCACAAGGCCGGATTAACGTGGGTTCTCCAAGCCTGTAGACTCAGCCAAAAATATTCCCTTTTTGAACCCGCATAAACAGGTTCAGGGTCACTCTACCTCCCCAAACGAGACTCTGCCCTTCGGTGGAGTCTCGTCTGGGTTCCTCTCCACTCGAAAGCAGATAGTTTGACTGTTTAGCTGGAACAGGTCACAGCTAGTATATTTAGCTACCCCCCACACGAGGGTTGCATGTGGCACAAGGCCGGTTTAGCATGGGTTCTGTAGGCTCGGCCAAAAATATTCCCTATTTGAACCCACATAAATGGGTTCAGGGGCAGTCTACCTCCCCAAACGAGGCTCTGCCCTTCGGTGGAGCTTCGTCTGGGTTTCTCTCTGCCCGATGACAGAGAGTTTGACTGTTTAGCTGGAACAGGTCGCAGCTAGACTCTGTAGTCCATTGACTTACAGATACTTATACATAGTTAAAACCTATACTGTTGTCACTCATGGGGGTGACAGGTTATTCCATTACATCACTTAGCAACCACACCACATTTCAACATTCTTTTTTATTAGCACACCTCCAAATTGAATTCTACTTAGCAACATGGCATCTTGATTTAGTTTCCTGCCAATTTTCTGGATTTACATAACAACATACCATGTGTTGCATCTTCTTCATCCAGCACACCACCATTTTTGGATTTTACTTACCAGTCCTAAATCACTTTATTCAAGTGATTTCTTTTGAGTTTAACTTATCCTTTCATCAAAGATCCTAACACATAAACATTTCCAAAAACTTACCATTTGCATGTGGTTACCATGCTCCTTTTTCTGGACTACTAAATTAACCACATTTGCATATCTACATATTCACACTTTGGAACATTTTTACATATTTTTAATATTCCCTGCTCACCACCAGGTGGTGACTCCTTTTCAGTTCTTACAAATCAACAAATATATTTGTAATTAAGTTGTTGGTTATAATAAAACATTGGCCTTTTTATTAAGACCTCTGCCTTTTTTGTAACTCAGTCTTTGGTGTCAATATTTTCCTGTATATTCTTTATATTGAGATTTTTTAAAAATAGCGATCCCTCTGTAGGTCACTACAAGGGCAAGATTCTTTGCATGGTTGTGAAGGGTGAAAATGTGGCCTTGTAGAAAATATTCAAATCATCAACAAAGAAAAAGGAAAGGAAGACAAGAAAGCAGATAAAGTGTAAGCACAAGATTTTTATAATCAAGAAATTGTTGAAGTGATTTTTACAAAAATAGTTTTTCTTTTTTCTTGTTTTGTTCAGTCCATTTTCTGAAGAGAGTTTTCATATAACAGTAAATAGAATAGACAAAAGATGATTTCTTAATGACTTCTCTTATTACTTCAACTCAGACTGTTACTCAGATTGGCTATTTGATATATTGTGTTTTATTTAAATATGGCACATGGACATAGTATTGAACACAAAAATATACATGAATATTTAACAGGAAAATGCTCAGTTCTGTTTGAATGTGTTACTTAAAGGGTATCAAATTTCTAATAACTATACATGCTTAAAAGTGTAACAAGGCAGTGGCCCTGGTTGATTCATACTCGTGTATGGAAAGAGGTTAGTGATTTCAGGTATCGAGAGACATGATAAATCTGAATGAAGGGAGGTTTGGCATGATATGACTAATGAGTTTGTCAAAAGTCCATAGGTTTTTAATCGATCTAGGGTTTGTTTACTTAGAAACCTATTTGCTGTATTTGCGTTGATTTCAATGTAATTTTGAAAACTTAAAAATCCACACCAAAACTGAAAAACCCTTCATGGCCAGCCATCTTGTTTTACTTACAGAAGGTTCTTTGTTTCAGGTGCTAATTAATCTTGTCTATTTCCCAGACAGAAGTCTATATAAACAGAAAACACATACAAAAATGTAGGAACATGACAGTAGAAATTCAACAATAAGTCAGTTGGAGGTACCCACATGACCCAAATCAAACATCATGTATTAGAAAAAAGTAAAACTGTAAAAGTAATTCACTGCTAATACATCTCTCAGTACCTAAAAGTGTTGAAAAAAGGATGACCGAGATGAAGCAGCCTTAAAACTGTTGTACAGTTTTACATTTCACCCTTAAATTGTTTAGAACATTGCAACAGTGTCATTTTCTTCCGATTGGCATGTTTTCTCCTTTTCACCTGGATTGCCAGATGTAGAGGAAACAATCGATCAAATTCTCACCCAGACCAACAAAAATCCATGACTTGGGAATTCCTCATGAGTAAACCCAATGAACTGAGTCCACCAGGCAACATATTTATTTGCATTGAACACAAGCAACCTTCACCAAAGAGTAACCCCCCCTGATATGATATTCAAAACCCAGATAAGTATACTGTGTTTTGGGAGCAGCACAACAAACAGGTTATATTTGGTGCTGTTACCACGACATCACTATATAATATATATATATATATATATATATATATATATATATATATATATATATATATATATAATGGGTTATATTTGGTACTGGACAACAGGGTTATAAAAGCTGAAACTTTATGGATTAATAATTTGATATATGTTTTAAAAGTTATGTAATTTTTATCTTGCTCCATAAATTATAAATTACTTAAATTTTATTTTTAATTTGTACTTACTCAGTAAGGATACTGTATCTTATTGATAATTTTCAGTAAAAAGACATGTTTGTCTGCAGCTGATTAATTAATAGAACATGTTCTAAAAATATCTGTTGTAATTTGAATCTGTTTATGTTCTAGCATATCTATGGATGATAATGAGTATGTCCCCATTCACATAAATACAATAGTAAATACTGTATGTTGGTCTTCAGTTGGAGATTTGTCTCTAGCTGTGCTGGTCAAACTCTCTGTCTCTGGGCAGAGAGGATCCCCAGATGAGGCTATGTTGAAGGGCAGAGCCTCGTCTCAGGAAACAGCTACCTGTTTTATATGGGGTCTACAGGGAATTTTTGGCTGGGCCTACAGGCTCAGATACCCCATATTAAATTCAGTCTTGTGCCACATCTGACTGTGTGGGGTGGTTGGTAGATATCCTGCAGTTGGAGATTCATTATGAAATTCACTTGACTCACTTCTAGCAGTTGACTACTACTTCTATGCACCACTGGCAAATCTTATATGTGTTGTTCTTGTCCTAAATATTATCATTCATTACCAACCTTCATTTGATTATTCTATTCAGTAACCTTCACTTTAATTTGTTCATTTTACAAAATCTTAATTTATATAGATTTTTAAAGTTTTTTCATAAACACATCTTCAAGAAATTGTTAATAATAGCAAAATGCTTATTTTTTTAACTGAAATATAGAACCTCTAATGAAAATCATGTTTTCATATTTACATGTGAGTTCACATTCTTTGTTGTTATCATAACGTTTCAGTTGCTGTGCCCTCCAGCCTTCATCAGGTGTATGTTGATTTGGGTAATCTACAGGGAATTCCAAACCAAACCCTTTATTTAATCTATGAAGATAGACTGTTCTCATTCTAGGGATGTTTTGGTCTCTTTTTTTTTTTTTTTTTTTTTAATGTACTGCTCAGTTATTGCTCACTCTGTTTCCAATTATATACTGCCCAGCCCAGAGATTGAACTCATAATTACTATAATCCACTTGGCTATTTTTCTCTGTGGAGAACTTTGAGCCTTAAATTAACAGGTAAGTTAGGTTGGTTTGAGAATTTGGTGACATAGTAATTGTGAGTTCAATTCCTCAGCTGGGCAGTGTGTACTTGAACTCAGGGAAACAATAACTGAGCAGTACTAAAAAATAAGAACTAGACGTGATATCCTGAGATATGGATAGTGGAACGAGAAGTCTGTAATGAGCCGGTGTGTGTATACATTGTGAGTTAAACTCGTATAGTGTCCTGAAATAGCCCACTGCAAATATGGTGGGCTTATGAGGAGTCCACCAAAAGAAATATAAAATGAATGTGAAAGAAGACAACAGAGACCAGTATATATATATGTATAAACCAATATAAACCCCTCAACATTTTGTTCTCCAACATCCGTGGCATTAGAACAAACTTCTGCAGTATGGAATCTTTCTGCAAACTGCCCGGATATACTGGCTCTCTGTGAGACCAACCTTGTCTTGTCTATCCCCTCCTCTAATTTCTCGAGCCCAGGCTACCTTCCTCTCCTCAGAACAGACTCTCTAACCCACATGCACAGCCTTGGTGTCTACGTCAAGGACCATCTCCCTCTGGCCAGAGAGTTGTCTCTTGAATCGCCAGACCAGTCATTCATGTGTCTCCAACTATCTCTTCTCAATGCTGTACGCCATCTCTTCTTCCTTTATCGTTTTCCATCCTCTCAAGACTGTGGGATACTCGATAGCATTTCTGACAGCATAGACAAAGCTCACTGGTTCCCAGACTTCATGAATTCAAGCGCCCTACAAGGCTGGCATCCCGCTCTCACCCTTTCACTGTTGAAACTATTAAATGTATCCGTTTCTTCTACCCTAATAGCTTCATATCTCACACCTTGCCTGTGTAACTCCCTTCCCTACTCCTGTTTCTCTGAGAGCTATAATCTCCAACTATTCAAATGTCAATCGACATCTCCAGTTGCCTTGATCTATCCACTATCCTTCTCCTCATCCTTTCCTCTATCACTCCTATCTGATCTTGCTCCAAATCTTCTGTAACCCTTTGTGTCCTAGTGGCTTCCTGCCTTGTTTGGGGTGAAACACTTAAAAAAAAATGTATATTAACAGACAATAAGGGTTACAATTGCCAAAAACGATAATGTGTATGTATGAACAAATGTAAAGAGTTTGTATTTCAATGTATGCATGAGTGAATGTTCATAGAAAGTTTGTAGTCAAAGTATGTGTCGTGAATGTTCATACGTACATCTTTATGTGTGTGTAATATTCATGCGTTTTCCCAGGAGCATAGTGCCCCCACCACACACACAAAGGGGAGAAATGCAATCTTTACAAGAGATTTACATTTTGTCGTATCAGCTGAAAAGTGAGAAAAAGAGAACAAGATGAGGTCTCTCCAAGTACATATAGTCAGTTGAGAGTGTCCCCAAGTAGCGGTTTCAAAATTAGAAAACTAAGGAAGTGGTAACTCCGACAAGTCTACTGAAGCCAATAATTCTTCAAATTCAGGGATCAATTTGACATTGTATCGATATTATAAAGTGGAGTACCTCATTTCAAAATCGATATTTTTCGATTCTGCTAAGTGCCGCATCCTAAAGAAGATCTGAGGAATGTTATTCTGCAAAAGTTATTTCCCAAATATTTTTCCTATTTGTATGGGTGGGCTAGTATGAATTTAGGTAATAATGGCACAGTAAAAATGGTACAAGTGAAAAAATAGGAAAAAGAAGTTTATTGACGTGTACACTATTGGCAAAAAAAAAAAATGTTGGGTTTGAATGAGATCTAATTTAAAAAAATATATCATAATAACCTTTTATTATAAAAAGATGTTCTACAACATGATGTCAGAAGTGGGATTGTCATGAAACTAAAAGTAGATTAACGGAGCACTAGAGAACGGATACATTTAGACGTCAGACGAATAAAATATCAGAGTCAGAACTGGAAAGTAAACAAAACGAACAGCGACGTGTCGACGCCAGAGCCGTTCCTATTTGACCAGCCCGGACAGTGGCCAAAATGGATAAGAAGATTCACTCGCTACAAAACCGTATCGGGCTTCGAAGAAAAGCCCGGAAAAGTCCAAATGGACACACTTATATACACCATGGGCGATAAAGCCGAGGACATCCTAGCTACCTTTAAACTATCGCTTGGCTCGGAAAGCTTCGACGTTGTCAAACAGAGATTAGATCACCACTTTACGGCCAGTACAAACATAATTTATGAACGAGCGATGTTCAATAAGTGCTACCAACAAGAAGGTAAGTCCATAGACGCTTTTGTGACTGACCTACACGTGTTAGCAAAAACATGCGATTTTAAGGGGTTTGAAGACGAGTTTATACGCGACAGGATAGTAGTGAAATGTAGAGACGTCAAATTATACGAAACACTTATAATGATACCAGATCTCCCTTTGGAAGGCGCAGTCAAAGGGGCGCGCCAGAACGAAATTATGAAGACCCAACAAAAGATATCTAAAAAAAAAAAAATGAGCAACTAGATGAGGATACAACCGTTCACATGGTCGACAGTCGTTACTGTAAAAAATGACATACAAAAAAAAGAAGAAAATCCCCTAAAAAATGATGAGGACAATAACTCTAAAGGGCACAGACAACAGCAGCAGCCAGAAACAGGGTGCCATCGTTGTGATAACAGAGTGAACGATTCGAGACGTAGGTGCCCCGCCATTTTAGCAACATACCATTACTGTATAGCAGTCGGCTATTATGCAAGTCAAAGAAGGCCCACGAGGTACAATATGACGAAGACTACCCATACAGCAGCGACAACACCACCACCCTAGGGTTATTGACAGTGGCTGAGATAAAGCAGAACAAACCATAGAGGATTGAACTGGCAATAAATAAGCCAGTGAAATTTAAAATAGACACCGGAGCTGACGTCACTGCTATACCAGAACACACCTATAGAAAAATGAAGTTACCGACAGCAGCAGCAACAGAAACCCTACATGGTCCACGCCATAACCCCCTAAAAGTGACAAAAAAACTAAAGGTAACCGTCTAAGGAAATAAAGGACGACAAACAGTACAATGCATTTATTTATGTCATCCCTAACCTAGAAGAGCCACGATTAGGAAGAACAGCCATCGAGGCACTAAAAATATTGGTGATAAACTCTGCAGTGCTTAGTATCAGAAATACCAACCATAAACAAATGTTTGATCCGATGGAGGAGATGAAAGGCTTATTTCAGGGCCTTGTCTTATTTGGAAAAGACTACACCATACCCCTACGTGAAGATGCTAAGCCCTATTCCATCCCAACGCCACGTCGAGTACCCTACTATTAATGAAGGAAACACAGAAAGAACTCATAAGGATGGAAAAGATATGGGTGATAAGCAGGGTAGAAGAGTCCACAGAATGGTGCTCACTCAGAAATATGTGTTGACCTGACAAAACTAAATGCATATGTTAAGGGAATTTCATATGCTACCAACAGTTGACTATGTACTAGCCCAATTGGATGGGACCCAAATTATGTCCAAACTAGACGCTCATAGTGGATACTGGCAAATCCCTTTATCACGTGAATCTCGCCAATTAACGACCTTCATTACTCTGTTAGGCAGATTCCAATTTAACCGTCTACCATTTGGAATCACATCAGCCAGTGAAGTATACAAGAAACGGATGTCAGTCATATTAGAAAACCAAGAAGGGGTAATATGTATACTAGATGACATAGTGGTATATGGGAGGAATCAAAGTGAGCATGACAAACGGTTAAAAGCCACATTGAAGAGAAAATACAAGCAGCAGGGATGACCCTAAATCCCCCAAAATGTGAGATATCCAAGACCGTGTTAAAATTCTTAGGACATTTACTCAGCATTGAGTAGACAGGGTTTCAAGAGTTTACAACTTCTCAGCACCAAACAACATAACAAAGACTTGCAGGTTTTTTGGAATGGTAAATCAATTGAAGTTCATACCAAACCTAGCAGAAACGACAAAACTCTTACGGGACTTAGTGAGCCAGAAAAATGCTGTTGTATAGCAAAATGAAGAGAAAAGAGGTTTCAATTCTATAAAAGAAATTTTATGTTCAGCGCCAGTCCTGTCAATATATAGCCCCCAAAAAGAACCCTGTTATCCACTGATGCCTCATCTTATGGCCTTTGGAGCAGTGCTTATACAGCAACAGGAAGACGGGAAACTGCATCCAGTAACCTACGCATCAAGAGCCATGTTGGAAACTGAAACCTGATATGCTCAGATCAAGAAGGAAACTCTTGCTATAACCTGGGGATGTGAACGGTTTTCTGACTACCTAATAGGGTTAGAATTTACAATCGAGACAGATAATAAACCACTTGTACACCTTCTCGGCAACACTGACATAAACTAATTACCAGCTAGAATACAGAGATTTTGCATTCAGCTCATGAGGTTCAGCTTCAAAATCCACCACGTTTCCGGCAAAAACCTTTACCCTGCCGATGCCCTATCAAGAGCAAAGCCTAGCAACATGCCGACAAATCAGGAAAAAGAACTGAGGGAAAGTTCAACAATGTTCATCCAAGCCATCATGAACTAGACGATTGGCAGAATTAAGAGAAGCAACCAGCAACACAAGCGCATTAGGAACTAAAAAAAGGGAGGAATGGCCAACAAAAAAAAAACAAGTTCCAATACGCATCAATCCATATTGGGCCCATCAAGGAGAAATTACCTGGGAGGAAGGCTTACTGATTTATGGGGCACGGGTCATACGGGTCATAGTCCCCCAGTCGATGAGGCCAGAAATAATTGACAAGATCCACTCACCTGGTTTCTGACCTGTTTGAACTAAATAACTAAACACACCTGGTGGTGGTCGGCTACTTCTCTAAGTATAGTTCACCCAACTATGTTCAATTACCTCAAAAGAGGTAATAGAAAACCTAAAATATTCGCCAGACATGGAATACCAGTAACCCTGAGAACAGATCCAGGAAACCAATACATGGTTAAAGAATTTGCTGATTTCGCAAGAATCTGGGGCTTTCAACACATCACAAATAGCCCTAAATTTTCTCAAAGCAACGGAGCTGCAGAAGCAAAAGTAAAAATTAGGAAAAATACTGAGGAAAGCAAGGACCATATATGTCCCTGCTAGCCCAATGGACTGTGGGTACTCCCTCAGCGAACTGCTAATGGGAAGGAGATTAAGAACTAATTAATATCCCAATCCATCCGAAGCTACTGGCGCCCAAGTAAGAAGGAAGATTCAACAACAGCACACATACAACCAGAAACACAGAGCAAGAGAACTGAGACCACTTAAATCTGGAACCAGAGTGTGGATTAGAAGCGCAAAGACCCCTAGCCAGGAAGGGACGATAGTTGGAAACGTCCTCACTCCACGATCCTACATCGTGGAAAAAGCAGACGATAGCCCGACGCAACCGCCGACACATTCACAACCTCCTCTGAGCAGGGAAATAAAAGCAGAAAACCTAGAAAGTATCCACAACCCTCAATGGACAAAAAAAACCTGAAGAAATGACTCATCAACCAACCAGTCCCCCGAGCCACGTAACAACCAGGTCTGGACGAGTTCGAGACTACCCACAAGACTGGACATTTAAAATGAACAATAGTCAACCTAAGAAAGGGAGATGTTATGGTATCTATCCATCTAATCTGGACAGAGTGATTCCCCTTTGAACATGATCTGAATAAACATGGCACTCGCCATTTTGATATTTAAACACACGTGTTTTGATTCGTTCATTTACGAACACAACACTGATAGTAGTTGATCTTATAATCTGTTTTGTATATATGTATCCTTGGAAGCAGATCTTTTCCTTTATTACTTAATATGCCTTCCATGATAGTGTTGTAGTAGAGCCACTGAGATCAATAGCGTAGCATACTTGACGGTTCCCGGACAACTGAATCAGAAGTAAAAACAAGTGTCCTCTGATTAGAAATTCAGTATTTATTTTAAATTTTAAGCTTAAAATTAAACAGCTACTGGTGTTTAATTCTGTTTAAAGAGTATTTTTTTTTACTTGTGCCATTTAACGTTCACCGGGCTAAGTAGAACCAATTGAATATTTATTTTGAATGGATTGTCTGTTAAAATAAAAAGTATTGTAAAATGTAATGCAATTAAAATTGTGGAAAGACGTGGCACTTGATTTGTCTTCAGTGCTTCACCTGAGGCGCCCATCTATGAACGAGACAAGTTTTCACTTTTCAGTATTTATTGAATTGATGTCAGATATTCAGACGTGATCGAACAGAAAAATAAAATATTCTTGAACTTGATGTAGGTGGGGAGACGGTAAAGTTGTGAGTTTTCAAACAGTCGATGATCGAACTAAAAAATCATATATTTTTGTTCTCAATGATATATCCTCATGAAAAATTAATCGGTCATAAAAAGAGAAATATCTACGTTCTTACGGGCTTGAATAAGATAATTTGCTAACTCGTTTTAAATCACCAAGGCCCCCATGAAGGTTGTTTTTTGTTTTTTTTTTAGATTTTTCTATTAGGATACTTCTGTCTTGCTTACCGAATTGTGTCTAATCACCGTTATTCTGGCGAAAACGAAATAGTTTGTTTACACATCGCTGAGGCTAGTATTCGAGTCTAGGTGAGAACTGATTTTCTAGCCGGTCGTTTGTACTTAAAGAAAAAAAAAAGCAAGCGTGATACAATCTTTCTTATATTCAAATTCTGTGCCATCTGGCTTTCATGCAGTACCTCCAGAATCCTATTGATGTGGATGACAGCGTAGTGTCACGTGTGCAAGGTAATCCGTCAACCTTTATATGGGGGAGTTGTATAGACGCATTATTGCTATCAATAACTAAATAATAACCTTTGTGTGGAGAGTTATAATAGAAGCTATTCAGATTCCACCAGACTTCGCTGGTAGTAGAAGCGTGTGTTTCGTGTCGGTTAGCGGCGATTCAATCGGGGAAAAAGTTGGCTGTGTTTCTGATTCATTTGCTAAAACGATTTCACAAAATCATTTTTTTTTATTGTATTAACCTCCGACTACACTGTCAGGTGAGTTGTTTTTTTTTGTTTTAATTCGTTTATGATCATCGAAAGTTTCTTTGTCAAGCGTGTCCAGATTTAAAAAAAATGTTATTTATTTCACTGCACTGATGTAACTTTTTTTGCCTTTTTAAGTGGAAATATTAGTTGAAAAGTTGCATCAGCCGTTCATTTATTTATTTATTCTCGCGCCAATTTGGATTTATTAAAATATTTTTAAAAGTCCTTCACCTTCATTTTTCTTAAATAATAATTTATATAGTTATGACATGTTTCATCATTTCATTTCATTTAAAATAAAATTTTAGAGTTCTGATAAAGATTTAAGAAAATCTTTAAAATATTTTTAACATTCTTCTCCGCCAACTCAATATAAATTTTTTATTATGTATTTATTTAAGTATATTTATTAATACAGTAAGTAAATGTTAACTCAAACTGTAAAGTCCCCAGTCGATATATAAATCAACAAATTCCTTTAAAAAAGAACTTGTTAGTAATTTTTAAAAATTCAGGCAAGGTAAATATATTTTTAATCCTTTTTTAATACTTTTTCCCCCTATATTTTTTATTTTGACTTTTGACAATATTTATTTTATTTTATAATAGAATTTTTATTTGTTATCGATAGTGCCAGGTTTTTATTTTACCATATGAATCATGAAAAAAATCGTAGTCTTCTTTAAACTAATTTTGCTGTCGTGGTGGAAATTCACTTTTTTTTTTTTTAATTACAAACAGATGGGAATTTCAGTTAAATTAATTAAGAAATAAAAATTAATTTTTACTTTCCTTCTTAGCCACGATTTTTTAAAAAAAGAAGATAATATTTAAAACGAAAATAAGCCCAGAAATAATAATTATTTAATTAATTTAAATTATTTAGTCTCTCTCTAGCTAGTCATTCTTTAATCTTTCTTTTTGTAATAGGTTCGTTTATTCAACTTACTTGTTTGTGTTATGTTTTTTTTTTGTTTTTTTTTTTTGACTTTTAATGAAAATGTTTTTTCGGGTATGTTAAAAAAACGTTTAAAATGTAAAAATGGACGATACCCTATTTTAAAATTTTTATTTACACTAGTGATTAAAAAAAATAAAAATAAAAACAACCCATATGCTTAAGCCTTAAATGCTAAAAATGTATGATTTGGTTTATTTTTTTAAATACTGTATTATCCACATTTTTTTAATAATCAATGACGTGCTTTTTCATGTTTTTGATGAAAGAGAAAATGAATTTATTGCGCCTGCCGTAGAGCGATGGCTAGCAAACTCGTGTTCCAAATTAATTTGCAGTTCATTTTTTTTTTTTTTTTAAACTAAAAATGTTATAAACATTCTGTTTTAATTTAGTTTCGCACTTTTTACTTTCTATAAAAAAATAATTAATTCAGGAATATCGGTAAAGTTGCTGACCAATTTTAAAAAATGCATTATTCAATATTCCTGGTATAATAAAGCCTGATTATTACAAAATAGCAATAAAGAATGAGGAAACTCTATCGTCTAGAAGATATTGCCAATCGCAGTTGAGTCCCTGGTACAGCCTGGCCACCTCAGTCAGGAATCTGTGAAGGAACTTGGTATGGTGAGGGATTGACCTCAGGAACATAAATCGAGCAACATTGCTTTTAGGAAAACAGTGAAGGCCAGGCTGTACCCGGGACCCAACTAAGATTGGCAATAACTCCTAAATGGTAGAGTTTCCTCAATTGTTATTCATTGCTATTTTTGTAATAATCAGCCTTTTTTTACACCAGGAATAATGCACTTTTTAAAAATATGGTCACTGGGGACATTATCTGCAAAGTTACCAGAAACTGTCATTGTGTATACAACTGATTTATCAAATTCAAATCAATGGTTTTGAAAAATGGCACTGAGCAAGTGAAGCTTATATTTTAGCGAGGACCATCCTCTCTTGAACCTCATAAACTGGCGCTACACAATCGTAAAGAACTGCACCAAATAACATCACTTGAGGACTTTTAAACAACAATAAAAATTTTTAGCAGATGTAACTTGAAGAGAAAATAAATCATAATGATGACGTTCCTCATTACTTCAAACAAAAGGTTAGGAAGGAAACTTGTATCAATAAAGGAAAGAGCGAACATAATAATAATAGTAGTTTTGAGAAACCTATTTCTCTGAATAATTGTTTCAATAGAAAAATTTTTTTAGATTTCAATCGACAGTAGCAATAATGCTGATAGTCAATAATGAATGCCGAATGTTTATTTATAAGGAAATGGCAAATATCTGCTTTCCGATCTTTTGCTTGTTTTGATAACCAACCAGTAAGACTTATCATCATCATTCCCACTTCCCTCTTTTTCATAAGCTGATTTTGTATATAGTGTGACCCTTTAATCTTTTTGGATGAATTGTAACCCCCCCCCCCCTCAGCACTCCCCAAAAAAGATTTTCTTGTGTATAGTGCCAAGAATGCATCAGTTTTAACCTCTTCAAAAAAAAAAATTACTTCTGTATATTGCAACCCTCTAATTTTTTTTTTCTTTTTGCATAAAAAGCTTATCTATCTATCTATCTCTCTCTCTCTCTCTCTCTCTCTATATATATATATATATATATATATATATATATATATTTATATATAATGTCTGAGTAAGCATCCCTGGGTGGGGAGTCTAAGGAATTAAGAATTTTATTTATGATCCCACGCTTATTATTACTATTGTTGCAGGCAGTGGTTAGGTCAGTGTTTGAGTTGAGAAATAAACACACGTCTCCTGAAATACCCACAACAAAATTAATGTAAAAACCTTTTTTGGTCCAAGTATGCATAGTGAGTGAATGTGTGTGTGTGTGTATGGTTTATGCATTTCCCAAAGGGAACACGTTTTCTGCAAGAGGTTTACATGTTGTTGTGCAAGGAGAAAAAGTAAGAGGAGGCTACAAAAAATTATCGTGGAGTATTTATAGTCCAGAGAGCATCTCCTAGGAGCAGTTTAAAAAATTAGGAGGTTTTAATCTGGCGCTATATAAATGTATGTTTGTCTTTGATGCAAAAATAAAGTTATACACATTTCTTAAAATGGGTAATTGAGCTTTACTTTCTGAAGTGAAAAGAGGTGATAGATTTCCTTTCTTACGTTCATCTTCAACGGTGCCTTGCATAATGGTCTTTCACAGGCTGTCAGACACATTACAAGGCATGATATTCTCTGTAAGACCATCATGCTATGCACCATTGAAGGTGGACATAGGAGAGGATGCTAATGCAAAGACTAGTTGGACAAAGTCAAACAATGGACAGGTATGACTATATTAGAATTGCTGATGGCTACCGTTGAGGAAGAGATTCAGTGTGGCTTCTGCATTCAGATCCCCCCCCCCTATGATTACAAAAGTCAAGGGGATGATGATTATGATAGGATTTTCTTTACTGGAAACTTAGGAATAAAAATTAGTCAAAGGTGTAATATAAATAATATCTTTTTATTTATTTCTTTAGAGTGAATCTTTTTGGTATTTGATGTAGCAAAATATTCATTTATAAGGTGGATATTGGTAGTAGCTTTGAGAAAGTCCAGTAGTGTAGTTTTGAAGTTAGACTGTGAGAGGGATAGTAGTAATATTAGAAATAGGTCAGTGTCAATCTCTGTGTTTTTATCGGCCCTAAGCAGGGCAGAAATATCATTACGAGATGACCTCTTAACTACTTCTTCACACATGGCTGTTTTTTCCGTAGCAGCATCGTTCATTGTCATTCTTGCCATCCCTTCTGCTTTCTTGCTCAGAGGTATCAGCCTTTTGACCAGGCTCAGATTCTGGTGAGCATTAATATTAACTTCAGCTAATATAAAAAAATCTCATGTTAATTTTTTTGATTGACCAAAATCATTTTTATTTTTTGGTGTTCCTCTCCTTTTCTTTTTTTTTTTTTTTTTTTAACTGATTTTTGTTAGTTTTCAGTCATAATTTAGTAGGCTGTGTTCCAGCAAACTTCCCATATTTTGGGGCTGGGCTCAGTCTTCGTCTTTTTATTTGAGAGAAGTATAGAAAGAAAAAGATAAGGGTTTTAAAGGAAATTGCAAATGCCTTATTTTAATTTGAATCCTTTTGAATTTTTTTACTTGGACTCGCAACACATTCATGTCCAAGTGGTTTAAAACACACCTGGTTTGAAGGTGGTTTCCCCAATATAAAGAGGGGAAACTGTTTTGATCCTTGCCAGATTTCTTTATTAAAACTTGAACATGTGTATCTACTCTTATAGAGTAATTGACCATGGTTCAATGTAATTGGTAGAAATGCCCAACAAACAACTGACAAAGTTTCCAATGAACAATAAGAAAAGAACGAGTCAAAAATAATACTAAGCAAACAATATATATAAGCCAAAAGTAGGCAAATCAACAGTAAAGTTCACAAAGTAAGAATGGTGTTAACACACAAAGGATACAGACAAGTGATCAGTATTCTGATTTCAAGACCAGAAAGAACAAGAATATGGCAGATGAGTGAGAAATGCTTAATCATATTGGCTAGGAAGAAATCCCAGCATGCATCTGTACTCTGTCTATAAATTTGGAGAGGGTAGGCTTTTAGCAGTCCTTTCCACTTAGATTGAAACCAGCAAAATATAATATTTATTGTAATAAAAAATAATGTTGGATTATAAAAAAAAATCCCAAAATTCCTTTTCATTTATTCCTTTTTCTAGGTTTATCAGCCTCCTGCCTTTCTTCCTTCATGCCCTCCTTATTCCATTTTCTTCCCATTTAATAATAATATGTAGCTGTCTTGATAAGAAAGCATGACCAAATCCAACTTCATATCCAACCAAGGATCAAACAGATACTACTCTCTAGTCCTGTATATACCTTCCTTTCCCCACCAATGTTTGTATGATGGCCAGTTTCACATGGTGTCCATACAGTCGTATGAATGAAAAGCAGAACATGTAATCACTGTCACACAGATGTCAGTTCTTCTGATGTTCCTTCTGGAGGAGATTCTGCTATAGAATTGGAATCTCCATGGTTAAGTCACCCTTGTTGGTAAGTTATGAACTGCCAGGAGACAAACTTAGCATTGATATCTCATCCATGTAAAAAGCAGGGGAAATAGAACAGTTATTACACTTTGATCCTAGCTAGAAAGCAAGAGAGCTTACATTTGATTCTAGTTAGGAAATCATACAAACAAGCAGAATAATTAACAAGTTGACTTTCTTATACACAATCCATAAACTGTAAGAAGTAAGTCTACCATTTGTCCTTGCTTTGAATATTGCTGCCACATCTGGTCTAGTGCTCTAGGTATATATTTAGAGATTTTTTGGCAAATTATAAAGAAGAATCTGCAATGTTGCTGGTCCTGATCTGGCATCTCAGCTTCAGTCACTTTCCCACTGCAGTGCCTTTTCTATAAATATTTTCATGATAATTGTTCTGAGGAGCTTTCTTTTATGGTATCTAGATGTTTTTTTTTTATAAATTTAAGCATTGTACTAGTTTGGCGAAAAGGTTTCCTCATTTTACAGTTGAAATGGTTAGATATAACGATGTTCCATGCTAAGTTTCTTCTGTCGCACTTCTCACTTGTGGCACTCTTCCAGCTTCTTGCTTACCAATCAAATTTGATCTTCAAAAGTTTACATGTAATCTGAATCATTATCAACTGTCTTAATTTTTGTTCTTTTATTATTCTCTCCCCTTAATAGTTTTTTTTTTTTTTTTTTTTTTTTTTTAATATTCTCTAACACTCTATGACCCCTCGTCTGTTGGTAGCTTTATTGTCTTGCTTGGGGTAAAATGATTTAAAAATATATATACCTATATAAAAATGTAGAAATTGCTATTCACTGTTCCCATCTATTATTATTATTCATCTTTCATTTAAATGCACTGGTATTTCTGTCTATATTATATTCACAACAATACTAGTATATGCATGCACAGTATAATTGGTAATTTTAGATTATTGTTTTTTACCATGCTGTTATTGGAATGATTATTTAACTTGCAGTTCTCAATATGAAGAACAACCTGACCAGTAGCGAGGTACGAGATTCCTTCTTGAATTTCTTCAAGGAAAAAGACCACGAATATGTCCACTCATCAAGTGTGGTACCACATGATGATCCAACTTTGTTATTTGCCAATGCAGGCATGAACCAGGTAAAAAAATAGAAAGTATATCTCTCACTGTCTTTCTCATTTTATTATTACTAAATTCTCCTAACAAGACTCTATAATTATTAATTCTTATGTTTTATTATTAAATCTTATTAATAAATTATCATTTAAATCATTAAATAATTATCATATTCTTATAATTTGCTGCTCAAGTTCACCAGCTATGGAATCACTGGAAAGGTTTTTTCAATCATAAATTCCTTCCAGGAGCCCTGGCAGTCAACGAAGTGCTCACTTCTTGGACCAACCTTCTTTTTGATTTACAAATGATCTGCCTAAGAATATACTCAGATCACGACAATGATACAATGATATACAGATGCACCTTTAAAACTCTTGGTGATCAGAGATTGGCAGCTCATCTCTCATCCAATCTAGCACTAACTTCTCAGTAGGAGAAAAACTGGTTAGTTACATTGAATGCCTTGAAAACCAAACTAGTTACATCCTATTATCTCTGATTGGACCCTGAACAACTGCCAGTCGCAATGAATGGATGTTCCCTTGAGGAGGTTCCATGCCTTAAACTTGTACTTGTCTTTGAGTGTAGCTTGTACATATGATCCATCACAAAAGATGCAGGAAAAATGATTGGCTCCCTGTATCACTCCAGTAAGTACCTGACTGTATACTATCTTCTCCCCTTACAAGAGCCTGATCAAGCCTAAAATGGAGTACTATTGTCATATTTGGGTGAGAACTGCCTAATCCTCACTTTCCTATCTCAATAGTTCAAAAGCATCTCCAGGCCCCTTGTGGGTGTCAAATTATTTTCCAACCTCTCTCCCATAGGCGGGATGTAGCAAGCTTCTCACTGCTACTTCTATGGAAATTGCTCTTTGGTTCTGCCAGTTCTAACCTTCATGGCAAGGATCTGCCATGCCACTCAACATTGTAGCAACTCGCTCACATTCCCTTTGTATTCCACTGGTGACAAGTAAGTTCCACTTGAACAGCTTTTTACCATGAACCACTTCTCTGTGGAACTGACTCCCAAGAGGATGTTTCCTTGATCACTACAATCTTGATCTGTTCATTTCTAGGATTAATCATTATCTTCC
Organism: Acanthosepion lycidas; assembly: GCA_963932145.1. Lineage (NCBI taxonomy): Eukaryota > Metazoa > Mollusca > Cephalopoda > Sepiida > Sepiidae > Acanthosepion > Acanthosepion lycidas. The sequence continues at coordinate 50,033,500 of OZ010608.1, read as the reverse complement.
TTTCCTATCCACATACACTGTCTCTTAATGTAATTTTCTACCTTGTGTAGCTCTTGGCTTTGTAGAGAGTGAACCTTACTGTAAAAAAAAAAAAAAATGATGATTACTGTTCTTTTATTGTTCTCTATCCTTACTAATGTTTTTCTTTTTCTCATATTCAATCATACTCAATAACCCCTTGTATTTTAGTGGCTTTATTGCCTTACTTGGGATGGAATAATTAAAAAAAGTTTGTTTCCTCTGTGTTTTTAACTTCAGTTTATATCTCCAAATGTTTCAGTTTAAACCCATTTTTCTGGGGACTGTGGATCCTTCCAGCGACATGGCTAAATGGACACGAACTATGAATACACAGAAGTGCATTCGGGCTGGTGGCAAACACAATGATCTTGAAGATGTTGGAAAAGATGTATATCATCACACATTCTTTGAAATGTTGGGTAATTGGTCTTTTGGAGATTATTATAAGGTGAATGCTGAATTTTTTTTTTCTTTCAAACCTGTCACAAATTAGGCATCAATTTTATTTTCACTAGAATTTTTTTGCCAAACACTCACATGTTGAAATCCTCACTGTATTTAGTATTTTTGAAGTTATTGCTAACTTTTTTCTTTTTTTTATTATAAACTGTTTCATTCAATTTTGCAAATCAATCAATGAAATTTGAATAAACTGATTTGTTTAGAAAAATACTTTGACAAAAACCCTACTTTGTGGTTTAATGATTTCTTTAATTTAATTTTATAGGACTTCATGGTAAACAATATTTTTTAAGAAAATTTCTTTTTGTTTATTATTTTTTAAGAGCAAAAAATCAATTCTTAAGATTTCTTATTCTTGATCATGCAACAAACAACTGGCCATGTGTAAATATTTCTTTCTGGAGCCAAATTCCAACTTTTTGAAGTGTTTGGTCTTGTGATTTGTTCATAGTTCTCACAAATGCAAGACAAACTGGAAACTGGATTCTTGTATATATAAAAACTTAGATATGCAAAAAAACAATATTGCATTTTTATTAAATAAGTATGTTATTTTAATCATTAAATTGTTTTTAAAATAGTGGGAATATTTTGTATGTTAAATAATAAAAATTGATTTTTTCCCAAAAAAAAGGAATGTGAATTTATTGTATTAAGCTACGCACCCTATTAAAATCAACTGTACTTTGTACTCCTTTATCTGTTTGCAATTCTCAAAAAAGTTGTTTCAATCAGTCACTGTATGGCTGTTTTAGAGAGTGTGACAGACACTCTTTAAAATAGCCATACATTGACCAGAAGTCACAATTAAAAATTTGTATGTGTACGAATATTTGTTTCTCCCCACTGTACCTCACACATAATGGTAAAACATTACCTAGATGAAGACACCATTGCCACTAGTATCTTAGCATTATGTGGGAGGTATTTTCTGTGAGGTATGTGGGAATCTTACCATTATGTGGAAGATATGTCTGCCATATTCTATAAATATATGCAAAAATAAATGAAAACAAGGAAGAACAAAGATAAGAAAAAATTTTTTATCTGCAATTGACTCTGAAGAATGAGGTGTTAGCTCTTTTTTTTAATTTCTTTTTTGATCCACTACTTTGCAGTGAGTAATTTAAAAAATATTTATTCTTACGCCCCACCCCCTTTGTAAAAATATATTTTTGTAGATATTTATATATACTTTTGAAAGGTCCATTTTTAAAGCCCTAATAAAAGTTTGTACCTTCTACAGATTGTTCAATGTGGTTGAATAAATTCTATATTGCCTGTAAGTTTGGTCAGCTGGCAGAATTTAAAACTGTTGACTTTTCACAAAATTCTATTAATTATTTTGATCTTGTGTTGATTTTTTTTTTTTTGTTTTTTTGTTGTTTTTTTTTTTACGAAATGTTTGGTTTTTGTAATGTTTTCTATATAAAAATTAAATACTGCAATTTATTATTTATATTTATTTTTTATATTCAATTTCGGTCTTTTGTTCATGCTTTCCATCCAAACTTTCTTGGTCAGTATAATTTCCAAAGTTAGAATAAATAACCAACTGGCAGGTGAAAATCTCTAGTCATATTATTATTATACATCTCTTCTTCAAATTTTCATGTTTTTTTTTTTTTTCTAATCAATTTGTGGATGTGTCTTGTGATGATCCTACACCAACACCTGAATTAAACTCCCAAAACCCAGGGAGGTTAAGTTATATAGTGAACACTCTCTCTCTCTTTGTTTGTGACTATTACCCCTCTCTGTGTGTGGAAAGCTAAAAGCAGTTAGGCAAAAACCTGTGGAGTTTAAAAGAATTGATCCCTAGCAACCATATGGATGCTAAAAATAACTATCCATGTGGATTAACTTGTCTCAATATACAAAATTGTGCATGAAAGAAATGCAACAACTCAGTTGGGGCAATAAAATTTAGGGAAATCATTATATGAAGAGAAGGGATTCCCTCCCCAACTCACACAAACTCCCATTTAAGAGAATACTTGTGTGACCAAATGGGCCTGCACAAAATTCAGTGGAGTCAGTGATGATCAACACAATAAAGATAATTTCCAAATGGAAAGTTATCAACCTTATGCAAATGAAGCATAGAAGGAAAAATGACCACTGCTCATGGTTGAATATTGCCAACAGAAAAGGAGGAGATAAAGAATAACTCAAGGATGGAACATTTTTGCACATGTGAAGAGAAAAGTAAAGGACAAAACTCCAAAAATATAAAAGTTACTCCCACAAGAAAATAAAATGTTAAATATTATATATAAGAAGAAAAGAACGGATAAAGGGAAAAGAGAAACATATAACAAGAGATAGAGAAGAGAAAAAAAAAATGTATTTGATTTCAATCAACTGAAAAAGTTAAGTTTTTTTTTTTTTCGTTCTCCTTTGACGCACAATGCATACATATTTTACATTCAGATATTCTTTATTTCAAATTGTTTTATAATTAAAATTTCATTACACTTTATATTTGTGTTTGCAGTTTGTCTTTGTTGGTCTTTCTTATTCATGTGTTTTTGACCCTGTGAGAGAACATGCACTATTGTAGTGGGATCCAGGTCATGTCCTTGGCAACTGATCCACTTTTTTGTTTTTTTGATGTTTTTTTTTTATTTATGTTGTGGCATGCACAGGTTGTAACAGTAGCATAATAGTTATTAGTATCGAAAGTAGAATTGTTGTCAATTGTAAGTTCTGAGTCTGTTTCATTCACTTTGTACTAATGCTCTTAGAAAAGGCATGAATATATTTTCATGTGGTTGTCATTCCCCTAGACTGGCTACCAGCCAAGTCAGCTAGTCTAATAGGATAACTCTGAATTCAAAACCAGTCTGAGGAGATCTAATAATTTAATATTGTGTGGATATATCAGTAAGGCATTTTCTAGCAGAAGTATTCAGTATTTTGCTGTAAGATATTTTGTAATTGACCAGATTATAAAGAATTATAAAGAGATAGGCTAAAACACTGCTGATAGAATACATGGGGAGGCTAAATATTTTTTTATTTTTTTTATTTAGCATTCACATATTTTGCTCTAGATAGACTCACAACTGGGTACTCTCAGTGATCATTTACAGATTTTGCGATTATCTTAGTAGAGAGTAAACAAACAATACAGCAAGATACATGGAAGAGAGAGGTGGCAATATAATTGATGGTATCATGTTTAAAAATAAGCTTCTGTGTTGAAATTGATTAAAACATTATCTGTTAAAGATGAGCTTTCAAGAGATGTAATGTGAGTTCAAGTTTTGTCAGAAGCTGTTGCTTTATTCTAACTTCGCACTAAGTAACTGTTTGGTGTGTTCAACTGAGGAAGTTGTAATGAAAAGCAAAAATAAGATGAAACGACCAGATGAAAATGAATACTGAAAAGTGCTTCATCTCTGAATTCAAATAATTGTTTAAATTTATTTTTAAATAGAAAGAGGTGTGCTGCTGGGCTTGGGAATTTCTCACAGAACGACTTGGCCTGGATAAAGATCGCCTCTATGTAACATATTTTGGTGGCAATCCTGATGGCGGTTTGGAACCTGATAATGAATGTAAAGAAATATGGATGAATCTTGGGTGAGTTTTTTTTTTTTTTTTTTTTTTTTTTTCTAACATTTCACCCTAGCAAGACAATAAAGCCACTAGGACACAAGGGATTACTGAGTGTTAGAGAATGAGAAAAACTATTATTAAGGAGAATAAAAGAACAAAAATTAAGTACACAGAAGATAACAATTGACATTGCATTTAAATTTTTGAAGATCAAAATTGACGGTGTAGAGTGAGTGGCTATAGTTACATAAATGGCAGAACTGCCTAACAAACACAATTGACAAAATTTGTTATAAGCAATAAAAAGAAAAGAACAGGGCAAAAAGTAATATAAATGAAGCAAACAATATATGCAAGGCAAATCAACAGTAATATGACAAAATGTTTACAAAGTAGGAATTTGGGTAGAAATATAAGAGCAAATTCAGATAAATGAACATAGACTTCTGACTTTGAAGCAAGACAAACCAGTAATGAGTCAGATGACTTATTGGCTAGGAAGAAATCCCAGCATGCATTTGTGTGCTTCTGTCTATAAATTGGGGAGGAGAAAGTGTTTTACCTCCATTTCCCCAAGGATTGGAACTAACAGATTGGAAAGCAAGAAGCTGGATGAGAGTTTCACAAACAAAAAGTGTGAGAGAAGAATCTATTAGCATAATACTAAGGGTTAAATCTAGCCATTTCAACTGTAAAATGATAAGACCTTGGCGCCTATCTAGTAGTACGCTTAAATTCATAATGTCTAGTCATCAACATGGAAACTGTTAGGGTGGTGGGAAAAGGACTAAAGCTGAGATGCCAGGTCAGGACTAATAACATTGCAGATTCTTTGGATTTTGTCATAAGGAAATATCTTTACACTTCAAAGTATGTCCATACTTTGTTCAGTACTACCCTGAAAAACTAAGTTCTTATATATATATATATATATATATATATATATATATATATAAGAACTTAGTTATATATATATATATATATATATATATATATTCTAAAGAAGTACTAGATCTTATTAAAGCTGGAGGGTGCATCTTTTCATTTCAATATTTAAGTAAATTATAAACAAATTAATTAACAAACGATGAATGCACACATAAACACAAGTAGATGTAATCATAATAATCTAACAAATAATAAAGTTATCAATAATAAATAATGAGTAAAAAGAAGTTAATAAACAACATAAAAATAACTACAAATAACTGTATTCAGCTTCACGATTACTATTAAGATAATATAATTGGTTCTTCCAAAGACTCACAATACCGAAGATTTAAAAATGAAGTTATTTTTTTTTTTTTTTTTTTTTTTTTTTTTTTAAGCTTTTATCTTAATTTCAATTTCAAGTTAATAGATTAAATTTAATATTTCCAATAAGCAAAATACTTTGCTGCATTTCAAAACTAATTTAAATTGATATGAAGGAGTTTTCGTTTTGAAATCACTAAACATTGCTGATTTTTAGCGCCATCTGTCATTACAGTGTGATTCTCTTTATTAAAAAAATCTTTGAAAAATAATATATAATTTTCTGAAACTTTATTTGAAGAATATTAGCTGATTTAAAGTTTAATTAATCTGATTTGAAAGCAATATTACTTTTAATTTAAAATATTGCAGAAATGCATTTTTTTAATACTGAGGTAGTTGTTTGTTTAAGGTGTTGACAGATTGACTGACAGGCAGTAGTTTATTTTTTTTCTATGGTGGACATATTTGTAAAAATCACTTGAATATAATGTGATCATTTTTTAAATATAATTTTTAACTACCCAATAATCTTAAAAATTTATGAAAATATTTATTGTAATCTGTTTTATTGAATTTCAGGTACTTTGGCTTTAAATTTACTATAGTTATCAGTCTTATTTTTTGATAATGTTGTATGAACATCCATCTTTACAGAAATTAGCACCTTTACATACACAAAAAAATTTAAATTCTTTTTAAAATATTGGGGGTCAATGAATCATGAGCTTTTCTATTTATGATTAGTAAATACAATGTTTACTTAATAACAATATCACCTAATCAGTACAAATTAATACAGAAATTTAAAAGATTTAAAACTTTATAAATTATTCTAATTAAAATTAAAAAAAAATAAATTCTTGTAAAAATTCATTATTCATCAAAAAAAAAAAAAAAAAAAAATTCCAGTCAAGTTCATTACATTCACTTACATTCTAATGCCCTTGGGAAAGGACATGAATCCAACTCTTCTCTCTTCACCTATGAGTAAATAGTAGGACAGTCTTGGTTCTATAGACTTGGGTGGCAATCATCTGTCTAGAAGGAAAACTGAATTCCAAACTATATGTAGCCTTGGTGAAGCAAATACTATACAGCTAAGAAAAGGATCATTCGCATTGACTACATGATCCTGACTACAGTTGTTTTTTTTTTTATCTTTTTAAATGGGTCCTAATCGAGCTATGGTCTGAGAGATATAACATAAGTTTTCTTGATAAGCATGTAATGGTTATTCATGAATTTGGCTTGGTCAGGGATGCTGATTCCTTAAGGGGCATGTAAATTCATAAACAATGTTGGTCTTCTGTAACTTTGATCTTGCAAGTGAATTGCTCCCTATTGTAAGGTTGTTGTTATAACACACACTCGTACGTTGTTATAACATAATTAGTTAAGTATTCTTATACGTAATGCTTAGGCTATTGCTGTATGCCTGTATAGTTAGTGTGAAGACTGACTCCAATAACTACTCACAATCTCGTAACATGGAACACTTTATAGTATTGACTAAGTCTATAGTCACCAGAGGTGTATTCTTTACTCCACAACATCCACTCTGCTTTTGAGATTACTACTTTATTAAATATTTATTTCATATTTTATATCTCCCTCCTCTTTCTGGAGAGTTCACCAACATACTTGACTTTGTAGTGTTTCCGTTTCAAATCCACTTCTAGTTCTTTTGTACATTTTCTTTCCTTGTTCCTTGAACTTGTCCTTGTTGGTTCCATGATTTGTTTTGGTTTGTAGAGCATTTTTGTCTGTTTCCAGCTGCTGTTCCATCTTCCCATGTTTCTTTTCCATCCTTGTATGCTCTAAAGAATCTTTATTGCCGACCTTGAAATTACTGGGGTCACTTTTATTACCTATTCATGAATTTGGCAATAACTTGTAGAGCACTGATTTTTACCATTCAGACAAACATTAATTCAGCTGCCGATGTGCCTGACTCTCAAAAAAAGTTTGAAGTGCCTCATTTAATTTGTCCAGACTTGCTTTTTTCAATGCTCTTTTGAACATTCACACAGACCATTCCACTTGTCTGTTAGACTTTGAGTGATATGGATGAGTTCTATAGAGAACAACTTGCAAAAGTTTTGAAATTTTTTTCCAATGAATTGTGCTCTATTATCTGGTACTATGGTATCTGGTATGCCATATCTCGCAAACAGTTCATGCAAGAAATTCACTGTCACTGAGAATCCAGGATTTTTGCACTTGGAAATTCTCGGTCATTTCATAAAACTATCACCTACCATGAGGTAATATGCTCCATCCATAGGACCTGCAAAATGTATATGTAATCTTAACCACAGAGTGTCAGTTTTTGACCAAGGTTCTATCTTTGTGATAGGTAGTTTTACTGCTAGAGCATAATCTTTTCCTGCTTTTGCTGTTTTTTCAATATCTTGACCCATTCCTGTCCAATATACAAAACTTCTCATGAGAGATTTCATTTTTGAAATGCTAGGATGTCTGGAATGGAAATCCTTTAATATACACCTTTGTAACACACTCAGTATTACAATTCTTTGTCCATGGTTTGTTGATATATATAATTATACAAAATTATATCATTTAGATGTCATGATGATAATTTATTTCCTTAGAACCAAGATTTCTAATGAAATAAATTATAACATCTTAAAGTCATCTTTTTCATAATAATATTTAATGTTTGGTCTGTTTTTACATTGAGCTCTCTGGATTATATCCTCTTTGGCATTATCTATATGGATTACCAAATAATATCATTATTTATTTTATATATATATATATATATATATATATATATAGATATTACAGTAATGAATCTGTAGATAATATTTGACTTAATTTAATGTCATATTTTCTGATTGCATTTCTTTAATCTTAATTTCTGTTTCTTTTCATTCTATAAACATTAGTAAGCAGCACAAAACAAAAATAGCCTTGTGTATTAAGGCATTAGTTGGTGACAAGAAAAATTGTGAGTTCAATCTCTGGGCCAGATAGTGCAAACTTGAACTCTATAGAATCAAGTTGAAAAATAACTGAACAGTATGAGATATCGCTAGACATGGCCAGCCAGATGTGAACAAACTATTCCTATAGTTTAAATAAAGGGTTCTGTGCAAAATTCCCTAAAGGTCACCTGGATTGACAAGCACTTGATGATGGTTGGAGGATACAAAAGCTGAAATGATAATGACAAAGATGAGGACAATATGAATTATTTGTGAATTATGTCAGAGTATATTCTTTTGAATTGTGATGAAAGAAACAGAAATTAATATTAGAGAATGAAAAGAAAATTAATAATAATCAACTCAAGTTGGGCATAAAGCTGTGGCATACCTTACAGGGGAGCGTGTGCAGGACTTTAGTTAATGAGTCTGTAAGTAGTAAAATGAATGGCATGGTGTAGGCATGGATAGCAACTTGGATTGAGGAATTGGAGAGCAGAGTTCAAATTCCAGTCGAATCCATTACATTCACTTACGTGCTAATACCCTTGGGAAAGGTATGAATTCACCCAGCTATGGGTAAATATCAAGACAGACGGGGTTCTATAGGCTTGGATGGCAATTGGTCTACTGCAGAAAAATATGGCAACCTACTGCTGAAAAAATCTGCCTCGTCAGTCATGTATCAAAAGATACATGATTACTTAAGTGTGTATCATGCATGGCACATAACTGACTGAAGTAGTAAAATAATTTTTAACAGTAGAATCCTTGTTTTGGGAAGTGAAGGCGTAAGTATAGTACCAAACTACTGTAGGTACAAAATATTAGGTTGAGTCATAAATAATTTCCTCTTTTATTTAGCAACTTAAAAGAAAAAAATTATATTTTATTCAATTATATAATCATCATTATTTGGTATGACTTGTTACCATTAATCAAGCAGCTCATTGATAACTCTTCAGTAAAATTCTGCAAGTTTTGATGTAGAAAAAGTTTTTGACAAACACTTGAATCTGGTTTTTATTAGAGAAAATTTTCTCTGTCAAAACGTTTTGCAGCAAGGGAAAAGCTAATAATTAGTTGGTGTAAGGTCAGGTGAATAAACAGTTGAGGTAGAACATATTCCAGACTTTTTTCTTGTGTTATTTTTATTATATATGGCCTTGAATTGTCATTAAGAAAAATATTTTGCCTTTAATCCACTGTGTATACTGCCATGCAAAAACTAAGCTATGTTAGTCTACTGCAAATTTATTCTTTTAACTGCCACATATAGATAGTTAGGACAATGTTTATCAGCAAACTTACTTTTTCTTGATAGACTGTTAATCTGAACTGACATTGATTCAAAATACTTTTCTATATCTTCAGCAAATTTCCCAAAACATTTTTAATATTTGTTTATTATTTTTATTTTTCAGCTTACCTGAAGAACGCATTCTTCCATTTGATGCAAAAGACAACTTCTGGGAAATGGGAGACACGGGACCTTGTGGCCCCTGCTCTGAGATACATTTTGATAGAATTGGAGGCCGTGATGCCAGCCATTTAGTTAATATGGATGATCCCAATGTATTGGAAATTTGGAATTTAGTGTTCATTCAGTACAACAGGTATGACCTTTGACCTATTGGCATTTCAAACTCATCACAAGAAGCTCTATTTTCTTTTTTTTTTCTCTATTGTTACAATATTTAACATTTATACATACACCATGATTTCTGAAATAGATTTATTAAAAAGTTTTCAGCAAATGTTTTATTCATAAATATTCATTGCCTCATTATTCAGTCATCAAAATATCTCCTCTTGCTTCCTTTGATATTAAGATAAGCTTTCAGGCATGTAGAGGAATTTATTACTTTTGACTGCTAATTTAAAGGATTATGTTAGACTTTTTTCTTTTCTTTTTTTTTCTTTTTTTCTTTTCTTTTTTTTTTTTGTCATAAGTAATGAATTGTAGTTATCTTTAGTTTTATTGTCAAAAGGACATCTCTTGACATTAGATGTTTGAGATTTGTATGATGATGGATAATCTGTCTCATTAATCCATTGTTGTCAAGACAATTGTTTTTTTTTTGTTTTTTGTTTTTTTTTGTATGTGTTTGTTTTTTTTCTCTCTCTCTCTCTCTCTAAGCATTTCACCCCAAGCAAGGCGGAAGTGCCACTAGCACGCGAGGGGTTACAGAGAGTGGGAGCAAGAGTAAAGAGGCATGAAGGTGGAAAGGATGAAAATAAAGACTGGGAATAGATCAAGGCATCTGGAGATGTTGATTGACATTGCATTTGAATAGTTGGAGATTATAGCTATCAGGGAAGCAAGTAAGAGGAAGAGAGTTCCACAGATGGGAAGTGTGAGACATAAAGCTATTTGAGCAGAAGAGGCGGCTATCTTTAACTGTTTCAACAGTGAAAGGGTGGGACTGAGATGCTAACCTAGTAGCACGTTTAAATTCATGCAGTTTGGGAACTAGCAAAAGTAGCTTGTCGGAGAAGTTACCATGTAAGTATTTGTACTAAAACTCTAATCTTGTATGCATGTTTGTTCCCAAAAGAAAGCTTAAACGATAGATAATAGCTCAACCAATTTAGGAGCATATTGTACCTTGAACCATTACCAAGTGAAGTGCCAAATTTCATTAAAATTAGACAAGGGGTTCTTGAGCTAGGGCAGTTTTTATGACATTTTTAATAGGAAATTCAGTATTTGTTTTTGATACACCTTATATCAATCTGTGTATATAAACAAACATTTGCATGTTATATTCCAATTCTTGTGTGTGTGAAAAATAATAAATATTCATAATATGTTATAACAATTTTATTAAATAAATTTAAATATACATAACACAACATATATTTATACAATTCACCATACTATATTAGAAGTTCTTGTAAACAAATATCACTTATGTTTAGCAACTACTTGATAGGTGAAGAGGCTAAGTGGATGTGTCATTGTAAAATGTAATCTGTATGACTGGAAAATTATGTTACATGACTTTATGGTAAATAAATAGATGCATGCTGGTTGGTTGCTGCTGCTACATATTTTGAAATAAATGTGAGGAAGAAAGCAGTATGTATAGTAAAAAATATAATTATTATTTTGAAAAAATTACCTCGAAGAAAATTAAACTAAGTGCACAAAAAGGAGGTATTCATACTTTATTTCAATAAATATGAATCTTCCTAAGTAGATGATTGGTGTTTTTTTGTTTTTTTTTTTCTTTTCACATTTGAAAATTATATGGTAAAAATAGTAAAATTGGTGTAAATTGTTATCTCAAGGCTAATATTACTTAAATGGAAAAGCCTTTAGTGTGATATCAGCTAGCAATTCAATTATAAAAATAAGTAAGCTTTTTATGTTTGATCTAATATTGTATAATGTGAATAATAATAATTATTACAATAATTTGTATTGCAAATTAAAATATGTGTAATCAGTAATAAAATTGATAATATCGTTACCTCATTTTGTATCATGAATTGCTTTTAAAAGAAAACCAACAGGTTTACCAGAACCTATACAGGTAGCAAACTGCTTGCATACAGATAGAAAATGTTTTTTTTTTTTTCTTTTGGTAATGAGATGTTTTGGTAAGGTTGCATTTTTGCTTATTAATGCTACGTCATACCTCCTGTTAATGTGCACATAATGTAAGTATTGGCTCGGATTTTTGAATTTGTAAGCTGAGTTCAAATTTTGGCTTAGTTGAGTTCACTTTCATATTAATATCCTTGGGAAAGGCATGAATCTATCTCATTTCCTTCTAGCTATAGTTTAAATAGTGTGGTAGATTGGACTCTCTAGCTTTAAGAGGCAATCAGTCAAATAGAAGAGCAATTCTGGATTCCAAACGAAAAGAAAGTAATGAGGAAACCACTCCACCTTTTTTCCTAAGCAAGTGTGGTAATTCAGTCAGGCAAGCCATGATTGCCTACATCCTGAAGGGTCATAGTAATTTTTAAAAAATCATAAAAAAATATTTCATTGCTAAGAAGGGAGATCAGGTTACAATATAAAATCATATTTTTTATTAAATAATAGCTTAAAATAAATTTTAATATCAAAAAAAAAAAAATGAAATATTTATAACTTTCTCAAAATCTCAGATAATTAGAAATTGTTTTGTATTAAAATTTGAAATGTTTACAAATCTATAACTTGATGGGATCATTTTATTTTTTTTTTTTTTTCTAGGGAACCTGATCATAGTTTGGTAAACCTGCCCAAGAAACACATTGACTGTGGCATGGGATTTGAACGACTTGTATCTGTGATACAAGATAAATCATCTAACTATGACACTGATGTATTTATGCCTCTGTTTGATGCCATTCAAAAGGTAAGTAAAGTTTTACAGTGATTCCACTTGCCAAACCTGCTTTTTTCCACCATTACCCCCTCTTAAGGGGACTCTTTGTTGGCTTTAAGATTTTGCATCAACACTACAATACTATTTGGACAAAATGATGTCTGAGGATGCAAAGTTTGGTGTTGATGAAGTGGAAACTGTAAGCAATTGGCTACATTGGCAGCCAACCGAGTTTTACAAAGCTCGGATACATACCCTTATTCGTAGGTTGAACACTGCCATTGAAAGGGGTGATGACTATGTTGAGAAGTAGGGATGTGAACCTGTGATGTATAGTTGTTTCTTGATGTACAATGGGTTTGACTGTGTTCCCTATTGCACAATAAAACATTGCATTAAGAATAAATATATATAATGTGTGTGTGTGTGTGTGTGTGTAATATATATATATATATATATATATATATATATATATATATATATATATATATATGTCATCCACAGACAGGCTGTTTCGCTGTATCACAGCTCCTCAGTGTGGCTAGACGTCTGATTGCTTCAAGCCGAGATCAAGACACGACTGGTTTGACATCAGTCAGATATCTTACCCCTAGGCCATTGTCACACAGCAGAAAGGAAGGAAATTTTAATGTTTTTTTTTTTTCTATACGAATTACGTCAGCAGATCAGAGAACTCAATTCGTACTTGAAAAGTACTGCTTTATTTATTTATTTATTTATATATATATATATATATATATATATATATAAAAATTGAGAGAGAGATGTCAAAGATAGTATGAAGCCAAAAATGCTGATAGTCAATGGGATATTGAGAGAAAATGCATTTACGGCACATGGCGGGAATGAAGGTGAACTTAGATGTATTTATTTTTAGACAAACACACCAGTGACTGGGAGAGCTTGACTCATCTTAATGAAGAGTCTTGCATTTGCAGCAGTATTAATAGTCACTGTTTACAAATTCACTTTTTTCCCTGAGTGCTCAACCAAGGTGGGTGGAGAATGTTTCGCATAACTTTTCCCAATTTCTTTTATTATTCAGCCAGCCTGATGCTACATATTCTTTCTAGTGTCGAATTCATATGCTTTTAATCAAGTCTTTGTGATTTTTGTCTACAGGGGACAGGTTCTCCAGAATATGGAGGTAAAGTTGGAGCAGATGATGTGGATGGTATTGATATGGCTTATCGGGTTCTTGCTGATCATGCCCGGACATTGACCGTTGCATTATCAGATGGAGGTCGACCTGACAGCACTGGACGGGGGTATGTTAACATAACTCATATTTTAAATTTGGAGTACAATATTTATAAGTTTGATTTAAACATTACCTTTTCAATTTTATTTCAATTTTTATTGTTTCTTATGACAAATGTCAGTAGCAGACTGGCCAAAGTGTCTGCTTGCCAGATGGTAAGTGGGGGCCCCCTATATCAAATAAAAATGCAATAAAGAAGCACAGGTAACTGTTTTTGTAATAAAAAGGAATACAACATTTATAAAGTCATCAGTTGAGTTCAATGTGAGAGGGGACATTTTCAAAGCTAAAGATCATAAAGATGAGGTTAAGAAATTAATTGTCTGAGGAAAATTTGGAATCATACATGTTGCTGTCCATTGAAAAGGAATTTTTAAATGAATTGGATGCAGGAGTAATTATCTGGACAATCATCCAGTGAACACAAATGATTGCGCTTAATATAGTGCATTGCTCTGTTGTACTTTTGAACTGTCTGCTAATGTGTAAACTAAATGATATCAACCAATTACTTAGAATTAAAAAAAAATAAAAAATAAGTAAATAAATTCAACTATAATGTTCTACCAGTAATATATACAGTACATGTACAGTATTTACTCTGTCTTGGGTATGGCAGTAAACTGCATCCAACAGCAAGGCTTCTGATCAGGAGGTTTTGAGGAGCATGGAATCACCTCTTAATTGATGGTGTTCCCAGGTCCACCATAACCTGGAGTTGTAACACCTGTTAGGGTCAAAACACTATAAAAGTGTAAAAATAGATTTTGATACCAGAAATACTGTATATAAAAAAAAAAAAAAAAAAAAAAAAAGAAATTACCAGCAATAAAAACCTTGTTGGCATATCAACCTGTTGAGGCTGATATGCTGTAAAACAAAACAAGCCAAACCAGACCAGTACTTTCTAAGAAATACCATCCCTACCTCCACTAAAATTTTCATTTACACTTTTTTTCATATGTATTTTTTGAAAATTTTATTTCTTCATTATTAAAAGTAAATGATAGCATTATTGTTGTAGGTGTGCCCATTGTCTCCTGGCAACCAATATTTATTTAATTTTTTTTTTTTTTTTTTTTTTTTTTTTTTTTTTTGATCCAATTCAACACTGACAAATATTGTATTATTTATAATTGTAAAATAGAAGCTAATTAATAATGTCAGTTCCATTTTTTTTAAAAAAAAAAAAATGATCAGATTATTTTTCTCAATACTGGGTGATTACAAAACATAGTATAAAAAATATTAACCCAAGCTATCGAAGCTGGTACACAGTTTGAGATTATGATAACCAGCAAAATGATTTTCTTATTTATAAGAAAATCATTTTGTTTTTTATCATAATATGAATATTATGCATTTGTTAGCCATTAAGATGTTTCTATCAGTACCAGGTTTTTCTGTTGTCAGTGAGCATTCAGCAAGCAGTGATGCAAGCTGTCTGCAGATACTGTTTAGAAGTTTTTTTTGTATAATGGAACCAAAATTTACTTTGAATCTATACTTCTAACATCTCCACCTAAACTCTGAAATTTTATTTACTTTTTTAACTCGGTAAGAGGAAAGAAGTTCACCTATTCTCTGGTTCACACTCAGTCTTTTGAACATAAGTAGAGGTTTATCTTGGTTCGAATTGGATTTCCAGTCTCTTCTAAAGTCTACTTCAACTCTGTACTTTGGATACCTCCACCTAAACTCTGAATTTTTATTTACTTTTTCTTTTTATTATTTTTTTCTTAATAAGATTAGATAACTTCATCTATCATTCAATTCACACTTCTTCCTGCTGTTTTGAATAGTAGATGTTTATCAGTTGTTTCCAGTTTAAAATTCCTTCTCTTAAAATCTTTTCATTCATTCATTCTCAGTAGCCCCTTGCATCCTAGTAGCATTATCACCATTCTTGAAGGGAAATGTTTAAAAAAAAAAAAAATTTTTTTATTTATATGTGAGTTGACAATGCCAAAATATTAGGTTGGTGCAAAAATAATGTCGTTTTCTCACATAGTAACATATGTGAGAAAACGACATTATTTTTGCACCAAATATGTGTGTGTGAAAATATATAGAAAATAGGAAAGAACTGGTTAGGTAAATAATCCAAAGTTCTTTAGTATTTTTGTTATTATTTTATTTTTTTTTTTTTTTAAAAACAGTGCTCGATACAAAAGTAGGGCATAAATATAATTATTTTTTAAAAATATGATTCCAACACGCTACATAAGAGGTCTCGTGTTTCAAAACAAGAGCCGAAAACTTCAATATAATTATTTGAATTAAATTGAAGTAAGCTCTGTTCCATCTTCAAGAGAAATTTTTTTTTTTTTTTTTTTTTCCAAAAAAAATTTCGCTTGAAGATGGAACAGAGCTTACTTATATTGAAGTTTTTGGCTCTTGTTTTGAAACATGAGACCTCTTATGTAGCATGTTGGAATCATGTGTGTGTGTGTGTGTATATATATATATATATATATATATATATATATAAGGAAGTGCATTTGTTTTATTTCTTTATTTTTTATCATTTTTTATTTTAGCTATGTTCTCAGACGCATCTTGAGGAGAGCTGTACGTTATGGAACTGAAAAATTAAATGCTAAACCAGGATTCTTTGCTTCTTTGGTTGATACAGTTGTATCGTTGCTGGTGAGTAAGTTTGACTCTGCTTTTTTTTATAGGAAATGAAATATCTATAAACACTAAAGTTTAAATAAGGCAATCATCTTGAAAAATATGTCAGATGAAAACAACTGGAATGAATGATATCATTGGGAAATACTGTAAGTAAACCAAGTGTGGAAATAGAATTAAATAAGAAGAATATTCAAGAGCAAAAAGTCATAGAGAAGTAATAATGTGATGATTAATATTATTATGTCGGTATGTTTTTCAGATAAATTCTTTAATATATAAATAGCAGGCACACAACCAGCAGTCTTAGTTGTCATGAAATTTTCCTCAGACTCTAAGTGTTCATCACTTTCAAGATTATTCTTACCATTCAACAGGGGGCTTCCTTTCTGTAACAGTTCAATGCCTATTTGTTTTATCCATATCTCCATTTTGTCAGTCACTGTATCAAGTGAACCAATGCCAACTGGTATGATTGTGACCTTCAACTTCCAAAGTCTTGCAAGTTGAAACTTCAATGGGTTGATTACTTTCTCATCTTCCTTTTTTTTCTCTATCCTTGTATCAAATGGACATGATGGATCAATGATTATCCCTTCCTTTTCTAGTTTATCTTCCACCACTATGTCCAGCTTGTTTTGCTCCAGTTTTTTATCTGTGTTGATTTAAAAATTCTTGCATGTTTCTGAGGGTTGTACCATTCTTTTACTTGCTGGTTCAATCTCTGCCTCCCTACAACCAATATCACATCTACCTCTAACAAGGAGGGATTACTTTCAGAGCAACCCTGAAATATTTGTTTAGACAATAAATAATATAATACTGTATCTTTTTTTTTTTTCAGCAAGGGACATTTCCTGAAGTGGCTAAAGACCCACAAATGGTAAGTCTTTTAAAGTCCATCCATCTTCCTTGTGGTCATCCATAGTTATTGAAATCTATTGTTTTACAGATATGGTATCTGAACCTACCCCCAAATCTAACCATCTTTTTACAGCCTTAGTTGCCTGGGTTTTAAATTCAGAGTTGTCCGTCTCCTAGACTAGTTGCCAATTATGGCTTGAGCACCTGATCTGCTTTGCTACATAACCCAGAGCTGAAATTGATTCATAACTTTCTGAAGAGTATTTGTGTGAAAGTGAGTGTATAACTTAACCTGTATTTGAACTCTGTTTGCCAATTTCTCATTCTGAGCTGTGTTATGTTTTGATAATTGTAACAAAAGGAAAAAAATGATTTACCACAACACAGAGCTAAATCACAAACAAATATTTAATTTACTAAAACAGAACATAAAATATATACAGGATAAACAATTGTGGCCTACAAAACAGAAAACACAGAGTTACTGGCAGTGTTACGAGGGAGAAGGAAAGGGAATCAAATACCTTTATCACTTTAGGGCTAGTGAAGTAATCTAAGTGCTATATTTGGAAATCCACAAAGGTGTAAATAAATATTAATTTTTAGTTTGGTCAATGAAAATTAGTCAAAATTCTATTTACCAAATTTGTTCCATGAAATTCTCTTTTGGGTTTTGGTTGGTCGGCAACTTTTTATATAGATTCTTTCGGCTGGATATAATAGTCCTTGAATCAAAAGCCAGAGTTGATAACAGCAGAAATTCCCATAAATCAACTGACAACCCTTTTCCAAAATTCCATTTTTATAGGGGCTAACACCTAATTTACATATTTCTAGATGTTTCTCGAATCATCTAGATTTTTCTCTAATATACTAGAATGATCTAGAATCTCCCAAACATTCTATTTCTAATTTCTCTATTTTACAACTACTTTATGAATGAAAACTTTTTTGTAATAACAAGTAGAACTCGGTGGAATCCCTTATTATAGAAATGCATCCTCGTAACAGCTGCTAAACATTATGCGACCTGTACATCTTTTAAGCAAATTAAACAAATTGGCAATTATTTTATCTGATATGCTCTTATTAAATATTTATCTTTTTAATTTATATTTTCTACTGCGGATTTTTTTTTTTTTTTTTCGATAATTGAAATTTTATTTAATTTGAATGTGGGTTTTAATTTAAAATTTAAAGGAAAATTTTATTTTTAATTTGATCATCTTTTTTAGATTTCCATATAGAATGAGAATTCTTTATTTTATTTAGGCTGTCAGTTCTTTTTTATTATTCTTAAAAAATATTGGAACTTAGTGAAATCCTGAATATAATAAGGATTTCAAATATATATTTTAAATCTGGTAAGGATTTGTTTTTCATATGAATTTTATTTATATTTTTGATTTGCTTTATAAATATCTCAACAGGGAAAATATACTATCTTGGAAGTTAAAAACATTTTGTGTCATCAGTCATTTTCACATTGAAAAAATTTCCACCACACACCTGTATAGTAAATATTCAAAAGCATGCTAAAATTGTTTGGTAAAAGTTTGTTACTGGTTCAGAAAAATACCAAAGAGAGGTAATAAATAACACTTGCTTATGCAGTGGTTGCTGCTGCTACTATTGTATTAAAGAACAAATGAAAGCAAACCTGACCATTAAAAACACACACACACACACTTAATACTCAAAATATCACCCACCCAACAGTTGAAATCGTCCACCAGTGGGCGATATCATCCAGGTTGGGAAATCCTGCCCTATATATTTGACTGTTCATTTTATTTACTTATATTCAAAAGGATTTCATATATTTTGAAACACAGTAAGCATTTATTAAACAGAATAAGGATTTTGTGTATATTTTATCAAACCTGTTTTTCTTGTTAAACACCATCTTGTATTACTTTCTATTAATATAGTTTTGTTTTTTGTTAGTACCTTTCATGAATTTAAGTGTGCTACTAAATTGACAGCTAGGTCTCGCTGTTTTACTAGATAAATGCAACCATCTCTTCAATTCTAACAGTTTCTTTTCTCACCTGTGGAACTCCTTTCCAATTTCTTGCTTCCCTTCCAATTACAATCTTCAAAAATTTAAATGCAATGTCAATTGACATTTTCTGTCTTCTCAAATCCTGTACCTATTATTGTCCTTTCCTCACTAAAGTCTTCTCCTTCTCTTTCACTCCTGTAACAACCCCCTACATCCCAGTAGCATTATCGCCTTGTTGGGGACAAATGATTAGTTTTTATATATATATATATATCTATATTAGGTTGGTGCAAAAATAATGACGTAATAATATCGTTTTTTGACGTATTTTTTAATGTCAAAAAACGACATTATGACGTCATTATTTTTGCACCAACCTAATATATATATTTATTCATAATGATTGATCATGTCTAGGACTGGAATCCTCAATGCACACACATACAGTAAAGCAGTAGATAGCCATTTTGTCCTTTTTGGGACTCCTCGACAATGTGCATTTTCTACCAACTCTGAGAGTTGAACCCAGGCCATTCCAATACGATGCAAGCACCATACCATTGGGCCAACAGGCTATGGTGGTGAGGAGGAAACTAAGTTACTAGACATATATAACACACCTCCTTCTTCCTGGTGGTGACACTATACAAGCATACAGAACACACAAAACTGATCCCTAGAGCAATGACTTCTTTTATCGAACCATCCCATCCAGAACATTAGAAGCTGGATCCAGCATAGGTTATATTGCTGATTAGTAATTAGAGGATTTGTATAATTTTCATAATTCATGATGCCTAGAACCAGAATCCGCAATTCATTCACATGCAGAAAAACACTAGACAGCTGTCTCTACAGCACACATTTTTATAATTGTTGAAACTTTATTTAGTTTAACTGTCTTTAGTCTTGTATATTGGTACATTCTTATATATTGGTACATCTGGTTAAAAAAGAATTGTGATGCAAAAAAAAAGCTAATATTGCCAAGAAGACTCCAACTTTCAAAAAGTAAAAAACAAATTAGATTTTACAGCTTGAAAAAAAAAATGGTGATACAAATATTATTTCCTTTTTTTTTTTTTTTATTGAAATCTCTTAAGATAATAGGAAACCTTAAAAAATATTTTCAGATAAAGTTGAAGACTTAGTTAATGAATTTTTTAATTGAGATAGGCGAACATATTTTGAACTTCTAAACAAGCTGTCTGTCTCTATTAGGTTGGTGCAAAAATAATGACGTTTTTGACGTTAAAAAATATGTCAAAAAACGTCATTAATAGTTTCATAGTTCTTTGGTGAACTATGTAATCAAAACATTGGATATATCTATTTGATGACAAACATGCAAAAATTTGAATAAATACCATTTAGATTCTATGTGCTGTGTCCCTTGTATGGCTCTCCACTCTTTCCTATCTTAAAAAATTGTCATTTACTTATCTCACCTAAACCTTGCTCCACCATCCATTTACTCGAGCTCACTAGGTAGGTTATGCATTGTTTTCCTCTGTCCTGTGAGTATCAAGTTTTCCAAACCCTCTTTTCTCATTATGTGCCTTAGAAATTTCAACTGTCTCTTCCTGATGTTAAGTATAAGTTTCCTTTTTGTTTTCGTTTTCTTTAAAACTTTGTCATTGCTCACATGTTCGGTCAATGGTAGTCTCGGTATCCTTCTATAGAACCACGTCTGTTGCTTCAAGTCATTCTTCATCTGTGAGGAGATTGTCCAGCATTCAAAGGCATATAGGAGGGCTGATATTTTAATATGCTCTTCAAAAATGCCTTACAATAAACTGAAATCTGATTTCTCCCCACCACATTGTATTTAATGTATCAGAATAAATATTTATTAAGTTTTTAAGTTTATCATCTCATTTACTTTTTGGCCCTACACAATAGACATAGCAACTAAGGATCATGTTGTGCACACTTTGGTCATACTGATGTTCATGGTGTGTGGTTTTTCTGTAATGTAGATTAAATTGATTTTTTTTTCATTGGCTGCTACCTAAAAATAAAAATGTCTCAATAAAAATAAAACCACCTTGATATGATTTCAATATTTTTCTAATTGTTACAACTCACTCCTAACAGTTATAATATTATGTCTTGCTTAGGCTACTTGCCATGACATTTGTTAGAAATTCACCTGGCTGACTCCAATGGACTACCAGGACTCATTTGGCATCTTGCCTAGTTCATTTGGGTTACCAGGGGTGTGTTATTTACTCCACAACACTAATTTATCAAGTGTTTTGTTTCAGATCAAAGACATCATAAATGAAGAAGAAAGTCAATTTCTTAAAACTTTGTCTCGAGGTCAACGAATGCTTCAAAGGACAATGAGCAAATTGGCTGATGAGAAATTCCTGCCAGGTGAGTTAATATAAAAGATATCAGTTAAAAAGTTGCATGGATTTATTAGATGTGTGCAAAAGGTCATGACACTTGTTTTTTAAACTAGTAGAAAACATTTACAAAAAAAAAAATGTTTTGAAAAGCTTTTTTGGCTTTATGCTGTTGCTTTATTGCAAATATGAATTGATAATGTAATAAATTTTATTTTAGTGATTTTTGATATGTATACATACCCTTGCTCCTTTGGGACCAGGCTTTCCTGGGCTACCATTAGATCTGGAAATTCCTCTAGGTTCAGGGAAACTAGGTGGGCCAGTCTATTCTGAGTCACTCTAAAGCATAAAACAGAGTTCCTTAAAAACGGGTTAAACATTTTAAAAGTAGTGCTTTACTCGTATGGGGATATCTTTAACATTGATTATAACCTATATGCTTCCTTATTTATTTTTATTGACCATAATCGTACAACATTTGTGTATTTGGAGTGGGACATAACAAGTTAAGTATTTTCTTGCCTGAGTCCATCCTTCAAATCTATAAATCAACCATTCACCCTAGCATGGAATACTGCTGCCATATGGTCTGGAGACCCCATTGTTTGTCTTAAGGTCCTCTACAAAATCCAGAAACAGATATGCAATGTAATTGGCCCTGATCTGGTATCTCACTTACAGTTGCTCTCTCGCAGAAGTGCCATTACTTCCCTCTGTCTTTTCTACAAATCCTTTCATGGTAACTGCTCTGACGAGCTACATTCACTAGTTCCCAAACTTCATGAATTTAAACCTGCTACTAGGTTGGCATCTCAGTCCCACCCTCTCACTGTTGAAACAAGTTAAATGTAGCCATCTTTTCTACTCCAATAACTTCATGTCTTGCACTTTTCATCCATGGAACTCCCTTCCTCTTACTTGCTTTCCTGATAGCTATAATCTCCAACTATTAAGATGCAATGTCAATTGACATCTCCAGATGCCTTGATCTATTCCCTGTCCTTCTCTTCCTCCTTTTCTCTTGCTCCCATTCTCTTGCATGCTAGTCGCACTCCCACCTTGCTTGGGGTCAAATGCTTTAAAAAATAAAAAAAAAACATTTAAAAGGAGACAGCCACTAATATTCTTTTCCCAAGAGTTATTTGAACTCACATTTTGTGTATTGTCAATGTATAAAGTCTTTTCTCAGTATTGTAAAGCAGAAACCAATACAAACAACAAATTCAAAACATCCACTGTAATGATTGCAATATAAACAGCAGCAGCCTGTACAATACAGCATAGACATGAGTGTGATAAGCTACATCTGACAACAAGGCCTCTGATCGGGTGATTGATGGTTTTGAGGTTTGTTTATTACTGTTGTTCCCAGGTCCACTCTGACCCAATGTGGTAGAACCTACTGTGCTCAAGCTATGGGTAAATAGTGAAACCACAAACAAAAATGAACACTAGGAAAGTATAAAAATACATTTTAATAGCAAAAATGACCGACGACACATTTTATAATAGCAAAAATGACCAATGACACATTTTATAATAGTAAAATTGAAGATGAGGCATACATTAAAATTTAAAAAAAAATATTGTTATAATCCCATTTCTTTTTCAGGAGAAACAAGTTTTTCACTTTTTTTCTTTTCTTTTTGATTTTTTTTTTTTTTGTAAGGTTATTTACTAAAAGTAATTATACTTTAATCATGAAATGATGTCGTTCTCTTGAATTGATTTGAATTTGACCTTCATTTAGATTTCGGCATTAAATAATCCATAGAGGTGTTGATATGCCGCTAAACAAAAACAACCAAACAATACAGCATATTTTATAATTTATATAGAGAGAAGTTTTCAATTCCTATCTTCCTTAACCAAAAATGTTTATATCATGTCTCTGGGCAATGAAAGCCATATTGCATTGAAATCCGCATCAGTCTGACATTATGCACTTGACAAATTCATAAATGTGGATTCTTTCTATTTTGTCAAAGGTAATGACCATTGTCACTTTTGTTAATTAACATCCACTATTTTAATTGGATTGTTATATTTTCCCCCCTAGAATTATCATTGATACTTGTTTGTAAAGAGCAAATTTTAAGGCCAAAAGAAAGAAGTTAACTTAAACACCGGCAAGAGTTTCATTAAGTTGAAATTGTTTACAGTAGAGAAAGATAAAGATCAACTGGTAAAATAATCTAGTTAGAAAAAAATTTAAATTGTTCAAATAATATTCTACACCCATTGATTTTTAACTAATTTAAAAGAATACTTTTTATTCAGAAGAGTATTTACATGCCACTGTAATTTATTTTTATAATAAATGATAAACATTGTTTTTGCTGTTGATGGATTCTCAATTTCTAGTACTCAGAGGTAAAGTTTCTTGAAATGTGCCATAAAAAAAAAGAAAAAAAAAAGAGCCTTGCTGCTTGAAATTAATCAAAAATCAATGGTTAACTTCTAAATTGACTTGAGCACATATACTTGTGTATAAGCAAACTTCTAGTATAGTGCAAACCCTGAATTTTTTGCATGAATTTTAACCCCTTCAGAAAAAAATTTACCTGTGTATAGTGCAACCCTCTATTTTTTGCATAAAAAACTAGTCATAAAAACTCACTATACTCAAGTCTATATGGTACTTAACTTTTTTTTGATCTAATAATTTCACCATTTTTCTTTACAAAATGGCCAAATATATATATATATATATATATATATATATATATATATTTTTGAGTAAATAAATTTTCTAATAAACTGCCTTAAGATTTTGTAAGATCTGTTAAATTAAAATTTTTATTTCCTAAAAAAAAATTTTGTAACCTTTGTTTCCATAAAATTTTAAAGATAAAATAAATATGAAATTTTTCTGTTATTTTTATCTACTTTTTTTTTTTTTTTTTTTTTTTTTTTTTTTTTTTTGAAGATTAGATAAATATAGTTTGTTAATTTTAATTTTTCCTTAACCCTTTTGCATTCACACCCACCCATATATGAATGATAAACAATATACCAGAAAGAGCAAACGGTCAAACTTTTTGGAAGTCATGGAGAATAAAAACTTTCTCTTTTCTAAAATCATGTCTTATCTCCGTTTGTTGTTTTATCACTTCTACTTATTTTTTTTCTTGCCTAACAGTAAGGCTGCCATTAAACATTGTATAACAAAAGGATAAATTTCAGTATACAGTCTCTCAATCAAGCCCACCCTGCTTTAAAAAAAAAAAAAGAAATGCCCTCATCATACAAAGCAGATATTCTTGAAATGTTTCAATACAATTGGCCTCCTATTTCAGCTGTCAAGTCATGCAAAAGATTTCTAACTAATTGCCAATTATATTTTGTGTGCAGGTGAAGTTGCCTGGAGAATGTACGACACCTATGGTTTTCCTATTGATCTGACTCAACTTATTGTTGAAGAACATGGCATGTTAATCGATATGGATGGCTATGAAGAAGCACGTAAAGCATCTTTGGTAAGCATTAACAATTTAACTTTGCTTGAATAACCTTATATCAAAGGGTTGCCTCAATGTATTAAAAAGCATTTATTCATTGTCAAGTCTTAGAGGATTAGCAAAAACAGATGGCAATTTAAAAAAAAAAAACAAAAAAAACTCTATATCAAAAGAATGATTATTCCCTTAACATCTTTATTACTGTATAAACTTTTGACTCCCTCAACAATGTTTTTAAAAAACGATGATTAGAATTTTAATAAAACCAAAGCTCATGAAGGTGGATTTATACATTTTCTTTATTCTTGAGAATTGATGAGAAAGATGTTAAACACTATTTATTAGATTGCTTGCTTATTTACAAGAATAATTTTATATTTATAAGATTATAAAAATATGTGAATTAACAATAATGAAATATTTATTATTTACCATTTCATAAAGAAATAAATATTTATAAAAACGTGAACAAGAAAATTTAAACACATAACAATGAGTAACTGTAATTATAAATTTTGAAAAAAAAAAATGCAATTTCTGAGTTTTCTTTCTTTCACTAAAATAGGTTGAGAACACCTCAACCTATTTTTAAAATTTTCTAATTTTTTTTAATGAATTTTTGAATAAAAAGATTCCTTTACAAAATGTAAATACTAAATATCACATTGTATTTGGTTCATATCTTTTTTGATAATCTTGTAAATAAACATTGGCAGTGTTAAAACAATAAGCATTTTCAGACACGCCTTTTTTTTCTTTTTTTTTTTTTTTCTTTTCTTCCAGGTATGAAGCTTATACATTGCTATACAGACAATATTTAAGTTATATTTTATTTATATTTTATTTTATTTATTTACTTGGTTTTACATTCAGACTATTGTCCTCATCTTTGCTGTGATTACAATGTTTTGACCGTTGTGTTCTCCAACCTTCAAGTGTATATCAATCCAGGTCACCTACAGGGAATTTCAAACTGAACTCTTATTTTAATCTGGATGTAGATTGTTCTCGTTCCACTGCACATATCTAGGGATATCTTGTCTAGTTCTTATTTTTAGTAATGCACTGCTATTGCTCGCCTCTGTTTCCACTGAATTCAAGTACACACTGCCCAAACCAGTGACTGAACTTACAATTAGTCAGTCAGTCAAGTGCCATATGTGATACACGCTTGGGTGATCATGTATCTTTCGATACATGACTGGCAAGGCAGATATTTTCCTACAGTAGGTTGCCATTTCTTTCTGTGGTAGACTGAAGAACTCAGTCTGGTAGGAGAAGAGATGAATTCATACCTTTCTCAAGGATATTTGGGCGTAAGTGAACTCGACTGGAATTTGAAGTTGGCTCTCTGAGTTCTCACTCTGAGCTGATATCCATTACACCACAATGCACAATTACTATGTCATGTAAATCATAACTCCTAACCCCAGAAATTCAGGCAGAAATTTATTTACTTTTATTTTTAAATAATTTCACCCCAAGCAAGGCAATAAAGCCACCAAGATGCAAGTTGTTACTTAGTGTGAAAGAATAGGAGAAAAAAATAAAACATTATTAAGGAGAAAGAACAATAAAATAACAATAATTAAGGAGATAGAAAATAGCAAGTGACACTGCATTTAAAATTTTTGAATAGCAAAGTTGACTGGAAAGGAAGAAACTCGAAGAGAGTTCCACAAGCGAGAAGTGCAACAGAAGAAACTACTGGTACAGAATTTATGGCTACATCTAGCCATTTCAACTTTAAAACGATGAGACCTAATTGTCAATATAGTACTACACTTAAATTTGTAAAGTCAAGGTACTGAAGAGAAAAGCTCATCAGATCAATTACCATGAAAATATTTATAGAAGGGCCCAGGGAAATTGTTAGTGTTAGGAAAGTGACTTCATTCTGAATTACTAAAATTCGCAGTACAATAGCCTAGTGAATTAAAGCATTGTTTTGTGAATTTAGTGACTCAGTTATTCTGAGTTGAATCCCTTGGCTGGGTAGTGAAGATTTAGATAACAACAACTGAACAGTACAAAATAAAAAAAACAAGACAGTTTCCTAGATAATGAACAACAAAATGTGAACAGTCCACACTCATAGATTGAATAAAGGGTTTATTTTGAAATTCCCTGAAGGCAGGAGGGTACAAATGACCAAGATGCAATAATAACAACAACAAAGATAAAATTCACCAGAGTGTAAATTATGTAAACAGAATGATTGGCTGTTGAACAAAAACATTTTGTGTCATATGTGTGTTTTTTTTTTTTTTTTTTTTTGTTAATGGGAGAGAGGGGGGATTTTTAAGCTGCAGAGACATCTAAGTGAAATGATTCCATATTGTGTATCTATGTGTGTTTTTATATATATATATATATATATATGAATTTTCTTTTCTTCCTTAGTTGGCTTCACAGGGAGGTGGAGGTACTACTACCCAAATGGTCAGTCTAGATGTGCATGCATTAAATGACCTTCAATCAAAAGGAATTCCTCCAACAGATGATTCTCCAAAATATAAATACACTGCAGATGAAAATGGAAATTATGGTGAGTTAGTTTTTTTTTTTTTTTTTTTTTTTTTTTTTTTACTAAATTTGTGATACTATGGACACCTACGTAGAAAGGGTAGACGTGGTTTTAGCCTGATCTCAAGTGTTAAAATGGACCCACAGATTGTTTTGTTTTTTTTTTTTTTTTTGTTTTTTTTAAGTTCAGTCTTCTAAGTGGCATCCACTTTACTGAAGAGGAATGGGAAGTAAAGGAGTGGATTAGTGTTTGTTTGCTTTTTTTTCTTTTTTGTTAGATCAAGTGGCAACAAAACTGGAAATAGGGTATCTACTGCTGGTCTATATTAAGATGGCAAATTGGGATTGGGGAGAGTGCTGTCCACCCTTGGCGGGAGATTGATGTGTCTGTATTATGGTTCCAATGCTTCCTTTTCATATTGTCAAGCCACCACATTGGGATAAGTAGAGAGGCAAAGAGTTGGTAGGGAGAAGAAGAGTTGACGTTGTTCCTAGCATCACCTACACCCCTGGACAAGCCCCAAATAAATACTTATATATAATAGTAGTAAACATGGTTTGTGTTATTATTTCTCAACATGGCATTTCTTTCACCTTGTTACTGTGTAAGCATTCAGCACTCTCTTTCCCAGCTTTGTGTGAACACTGAAATTGAGAATTGAAATGCAAGATAGTGATCCTTAGCTGAGTTAGTGGAAACTTGGTGGAGGGTCACATATGTTTACAAATTTAGTTGATGAGCTGTCAGAAATTTATTCATGGCAAATTAATTATATTTTTCTTTTTATTTGGGCTCAGGGCATGGGGACTACAAAGTTACTTGATATGCATTTTCAGCTATATATAATTTTATCTATATTTAAAACAATATCTGTTAAACCACAAGCACCAACTATGTGTTAAATTATCATCTTCATATAATGGAGCTAGTGTCTATACTGAGGTAGTTAGCAATTAACTGTCAGCATTGTCCTTCCATTTTTTTTTTTTTTTTTTTTTTTTTTTTTAGGCATTCCTCTTGCAAATTGTCATACATTTCAAGCTTAAACTGTCTCCAGTTAATATTTTCCCCCCAAAAATGTTAATTCAATAATGTAAACTTTTTTGAATTAACATAGCTCATAAGATGAAGATATTAGGTAATGATCTCCATTAGAAAGATTAAGTAATATTCTTGATAAATCTTCACTAAAATGCATTTAATAATATTTCATGAACAATATCCAAAATTAGTTTTTGAAAGTAATCATTCTGATAATTTTCAAATCCATGATTCTTTTCTAAGAAATAACGGAGACACTGGAGCAATGGAGAGCTGAATTTGAATTCCAATTGAGTTCATTCCATTCACTTATATGTTAATGCTCTTGGGAAAAGTATGAATCCATCTCTTCTTCCTTGAGCTATGGTTAAATAGGACAGATTGGGCCCTATATCCTTGGTTGGCAACCAGTTTAGGAGATGGAAAAATATGCAATATTCTCTGATTCCCTATCAGTTATAACAGCAATAAAAAAAAAAATAAAAAGAAACTTGACGGCCCACAGCTAGTAAAAATACTATGAAAACTAGATTCATTATCCAATAGTAAAAAAAAATAGTGAAATAGTAATATGCTTGATACCAAGCCACATAGGAATTAGAGGAAATGACTAAGCAGATTCAGCTGCAAAGTCTGCCCAAAACAAAACATCCAATAATAATTTCAAGATCTTTTATCCAAACCTTAAAAGTAAAATAATCATTTACCTTCAACAAAAATGAAGAAAGGTTTGGACCAGAGGTCGACAACTCATTCGACCCCGCGGGCTGGATCGTGTTATAATGACGGGTCGCAGGCCGGACGAAGGCCTTTAATGAAAAATTAAGGAAAATTACATATGCAGACCCCTGTTAACCTAAATATTTAAAATCATAATGAAAATAAACATTGAGAAATCAGAAAAACAAAAGAAAATCTAAAATTAAAAAACACCAAACAAAAATTACATTTCCTCAAGGAACGTCAAAATACTTCAAAGTGAAAAAAAATCAACCGAAGTGAAATGGATGAAATTATGATGTATAGGTTTGAAACTGTTATTGAAAATTGTTCCACAAACGAACCACACACACACACACACACACACACACACAAAGCACATATACCCATACATACGAGTACACATAGTTGCAAACATATACACTTACTTACGTACACATGCAGTATCATCCACACATTCATGAGGCATGTATGTATAATGCGCATATGTTTCAACTGTCTTTAGATTTCTGTTACCTTGTATGTCAGTCCCTCCCTGGCCTCTTTCACTTTATCGTTCCTTTCGCTTCTGTTATCTTTTAATGTAGCCAAGGGTCATAACAAATATGTATCCATTATTTGACATTAAACGTAGGCAACGCAATTTGGTAAAATAAGTCTCATGAAAGATAACTGGCAGATAGTCTAAAAATAGTCATTGGTAATCAGGCTCGTGGGCGGGTCAAAATGCCTTCACAGGCTGAATCCGGACCACAGGCCGTAGTTTGCCAACCCTTGCTTTGGACCAACAACACAAATAATAACTTTATTAATCAAACCAATCCTAGGTGAATGGAAACAAATTTCTAGAAAAAGAAGAAAAGACAAAGTAACGCTAACTCATAGGCAACACATAGCTCACCCATTCATACTTGCTGAAGAATAAAGATCAACCAACATATCTGTTTATATTTCTGAGATGATGTAATTATTTAAATTGTTTGGACTGTTGTCCTCATCTTTATTGCCATATTCAAGATGTTTCAGCTGTTGTACACTCCAGTCTTCTTCAGTTGATTGGAATTTCGAACTAAACCCTTTATTTCATCCACCAAGGTAGATTGTTCTCATTCCACATGGCATGTCTCGGTTATCTCCCTTTACCTCCCAAAGATTTTGTTCACCACTGCAGTAGCCAGGTATTGAACTCACAACTTTTTGAGTCAAGTCAGTGGATCCAACCAACATTGGATAAAACCATTGTGAGTTCAATACCTGGCTAGTGCAGTGGTGAACAAAAACTTTGAGAGTTGAGTTAAAGGAAGATAAATGGGGCATCTGGCAGGGGCATGGCTCGTGGAATGAGAACAATCTACTCCGGTGGACAAAATAAAGGGTTCAGTTCAAAATTCCAATCATCTGAAGAAGGCTGGAGCATACAATGGCCAAAATGTCATGAATATGGTAATAAAGATGAGGACAACAGTCTTGAACAATCAACCAACATATACAAGCTGCAGTCACAGTGAAACACATTTTAACTGAATATACTCACTTAGCACCTGTAAGACATAAATACTACAACGAAAACAAGAGAAAACTATTTGAAAATACTGAAGCTGTCAACATAAAGTCCTATCTTAAAGAAAGAGGTTTATACCAAAACATACAACACCTACAATAGAGGATCTACAAACTATATATCAAAACATTTACCCTGAAAGTATAAAATTATGTACAAAATACCTGAAGTCATAAAACTGTGTACAAAATATTTAGATTTTGGCATTAAGTAGCCTTTAGGGGTTGATATACCACCAAACAAAATCAACCAACCAACTAAGAAATAACCATTTTATTCTTAAATTTCAGTTTTTGAATCCAATTCTGGGAATGTGATTGCTTTGAGATTGCATAAGGAATTTGTTGAAGAGGTTCCAGCAGGAGTTGAATGTGGCATCTTACTTGACAGTACCTGTTTCTATGCTGAACAAGGAGGACAAATTTATGATGAAGGCTTCCTGACCAAAGAAGAGGAAGAGGTAAGATAACGGAAATTATTGTAAATGTCTGACATGCATGGCTCCTAATTTACTAATTCCTAAACATAGTGTCTATATAGCATTGTCTGGATTTTTTTAGAAGAAGCATTTTTAATATAGACAAATCCTGTAACAGTCTCCAACAAAGACAGTATATGCTTCCCAGTCTTAGACACTTTGCTACTTAACAGTAGTAATAGGGTTAAAATTATGAGAATAATTTTAATGTTCTGTAAAAATATAAAAACAAATATTTATCATATATATATATATATATATATATATATATATACATACATGTGTTTAGCTGTAATTTCTGTGAGTTTGTTACCACGTGACTCCTTAAGAGTAAAGAAACTACCATATATTCTTTAACTACTGCTGGTCAAAGACCATCACGGTAATTATCTGTTCCCTACTATTAAGTCTGAAATTTTCCTCTAAGACTTCACATCTCCCTTTATCATTTCTTTGAGGTTGTTTCAGATTCTTATTGTTTGTGTTTGAAAAATGTTTTTCTTGTTGGTGTATTTCTTTGAAATGTATTTTGTTTGTGGAGCGTTCCCAGCGTGCAACACCTTTGGAAATTGTCTGACAACCATACCACAGGTTGAGCTAAGCCTTGTTAGTAAAATTGGGTAGGCGGAATTATTTGAGAACTGTTAGCACAAAGTCAAAAGTCATCATGACCGAGGGTTTGAGCAGACTGGCCTTGTTCAGACTGTTGATCACACCAGTTAATATATTCTCTCCCAGAAACTCTAACTAAGGTCTGCTCACTATAGTTACAGTATTCACCACAGATGGGCTCTGTGGGTGTTGAACAAACTCAAATGTGTCTGAGCAGGTGTCTACAACAAGGATTGTCTAGACAGGAATACTCTGATACAAGCAGCCAGCCATTATTTTGTTTGTCCATTTCCCCTTTTAAGAGATGTTATTTGTTTCTAGTTTTCACGGTGTATTTTCTAAACAAAAGGATTACATTAAAATGAAGTATTGACCTTTTTCCATTACGACTGGCAGTCAGTTATACACTTAGCTATATGCAAGTGATTTGACTGAATTTTTACTCACCTGAGACAGATTTGCATTAATACAATCAAAGGGAATAATTATAATAAATCTTGCCATGATAGTATAAATGGGTGAATGATGATTTTGAACTTGTACAATTTTTCTCTTTCTTTAGACAAGGTAAGAAGATAAATCATTTTTGAAATTGTGTAAAGTACAATCAAAAGTTTCCTGTCTCCAGCCCAATGTATGCAATGCCCTAAC
Organism: Acanthosepion lycidas; assembly: GCA_963932145.1. Classification (NCBI taxonomy): domain Eukaryota; kingdom Metazoa; phylum Mollusca; class Cephalopoda; order Sepiida; family Sepiidae; genus Acanthosepion; species Acanthosepion lycidas. The sequence goes on along the minus strand of OZ010608.1, from coordinate 50,000,733 downwards.
CTCTCAGGAACCAGATTTTTGTTAGATTTTTACTCTCTGCTGCCCAAAAATCAATTTTGAAAAAATTAATTTTTCTTCCTGACCCCGCTCCCAACCAAACAAATCTAGGACTAACCATCCCCCAATTGTCCGACCAATCAAATAATGCCTATTAAATTCTGTCTTTGCCTGTTCATAACTTACAGGTGCACTAAGATAAACAATTCTTTCACCTTTCCAATTCAAACCAGCTGGCACTTTGAGACCCCATCATTAGGGATATATTTAAAACAAAGGTTATTTATTTTAATGCAAATTCTCTCTTTTAAAAATTTTGTAAAATTTTACCTCTTTCGTTATTTTCAATTAATGAATCTTAATTATAACAAAATTTATTCCTACCACCATTTTTGCTTTATATTAGGTTGGAGCAAAAATAATGTCGTTTTCTCACATATGTTACTATGTGAGAAAACGGCATTATTTCTGCACCAACCTAATAAATAAGCAAAAGGAAATTGCTCTGTTGTATCACCCCTCAGATGATCCACCAAGAAAAAGCGTTTTATAAACATATTTCAACTTTGGTTCAAACTGTAGAAATATACACCAATTCCACAAATAGTCTGGTATAAGAACATTTTTTTCATATTACCAGTTCTGGAATTTCTTATGATGAATGCTTGACGTGGCATGTTGACTGTGAGGACAAAATAGTAAATCACACAATTTTCTTGGTGGGAAAGAAACAAATTTCTCTTGTCTGTCTCCATCATCATCTGTCTCTTTCCACCTTGCCTGACTTCAAAATGCACTCTTTTCTTCTAGGTGTAATATATACCAGCAAGAATAACAAAACCTAAAAACAAAAAAAAATCTTCCCTGTTTTGGCTCTTCCTTTATAATAATGACCAACCTTACCCACAATCCTTCTATGTACCTTGACTGTAGCCACTACAACCAGGTATTTAGTTCCTCCCTCTACATCTTACCAGTTCCCCTACATGTTTGCCTTCCCTTTCAGTTCTTGGTAGGTAGGATTATACCATTTCTTTCCCTTTTTTTTCTCTCCATATTACAGCATCTATAGAACTGATGAAGAATATACTCCAGAAAATTCTTTGTCCAATATTCTTGGAAGGATACAAAATGGAACAATCTCATGTGAAAAGAGTTGAAATGTTAGAATCACAGAACAAGAAAACTGTTCCAAAAAATATTTAAAGAAAAAAAAATTCTTGCTCTCTGAGCATTCAAATGAATTATCTTTTTATTTTTAACAGGAAGATGGCTTTTTAGTGAAAAATGTACAAGTTTATGGAGGATATGTGCTTCACATCGGTGTTACTGAGGGTGTAATCAAGGTTGGTGATGTCTTGAAACAGTCAATCTTTGAGGTGAGTTTAATATTCAGTAAGTCATCTACTCTTACTAATGTGAAGGTTTTTTTTCATATAACAAACCTGGAGTCTGTTATCTTAGAATTTCATATCTACTTGATGTGCTTACTTGATCAATTTAAGCAACAGAAGTGGTTTTTTTACCTATTGTCTCTTGGAATTTCCTCTAGATTTCTGGTGCAAGCTGTCCACAAATATTTACATTTTTTATGATATTTGAGAGCTGACTCATTGATGTACCATGCACAAGTTGTAAAACTCTTGTTTTTAGTTTTTATATTTAGTTTGTGTTGTTTTGTTTTGTTTTGTTTTTTTGTATTGTTTTGTTTTGTTTTTTTGTATTGTTTTGTTTTGTTTTTTTGTATTGTTTTGTTTTGTTTTTTTGTTTTGTTTTTTGTTTTTTCTTTTGTTTTTTGTCTTTTCTTTTCTTTTTTGTTTTCTTTTTTGTTTTCTTTTTTCTTTTTTGTTTTCTTTTTTCTTTTTTGTTTTCTTTTTTCTTTTTTGTTTTCTTTTTTGTTTTTTGTTTTCTTTTTTGTTTTTTGTTTTCTTTTTTGTTTTTTGTTTTCTTTTTTGTTTTTTGTTTTGTTTTTTGTTTTGTTTTTTGTTTTTTGTTTTGTTTTTTGTTTTTTGTTTTCTTTTTTGTTTTTTGTTTTCTTTTTTGTTTTTTGTTTTCTTTTTTGTTTTTTGTTTTCTTTTTTGTTTTTTGTTTTCTTTTTTGTTTTTTGTTTTCTTTTTTGTTTTTTGTTTTCTTTTTTGTTTTTTGTTTTCTTTTTTGTTTTTTGTTTTAGGCTTTTTTTTTTTTTTTTTTTTTTTGTTTTTTTTTGGTTTTTTGTCTGTTTTCTAAAGTTGGTGGCTACAAAATATGGCTGACTGTTAATCTGTGACATTATCAGCTACAGATGGATGGGCTGACCTAGAAAATGCTTATCTCCAGTTGAGATAACATTTAAATCTTGACTGCAGTGTTCTGGCCTGGATATACTTAAACACACTGGTCAAGATAAAACTGTAATGGATATAGGCAACTAGATTTTTAAGTGAATATTAAAATTATGCCAAAAGTAACTGCTGTTCAGTCAGTCATTTTTTTTATGAAGCAATTTTGGGTGGTCAAGATTGATGAAAAACATCTGTTTCATTCAAGCTTAAAACCGCGCTAATTTGGATAGCAATTTTTCACTTAATGATTAGAGAAAGCGTCACATGTGGTCTGAAGAAAAAGAGATTGGATTTCTCCATAAAATAAATTCATACAGCCATTTCTTGATGCTCTTGGCAGTGTCCAGCAGAAACTGAATGATGATAATTTTTTCAAGGGGTGATCTTTTCCATAAATTGAATTCACTCAAATTTAAAATCTGTGAAGAGCGTTTTAGTTGAGATGGTTATCTTTTAGTTAAGGTTCAGACCACCCCTTTTTTACTGTCCCTAGAAAGGGATTGGCCAACCAGATTAAATGACACCCCAAAGAGAGTAACAACAGGTTATTTCTAAGAAAGTTGGGAAGAAGAGGAGGTGGCAGCTGTGAGTGGAAGTCAGAGATGCTGAAGAAGACAAGTTGGAGTTTGATGGGTGGGTTAACCCTTTCACTCCCACTAAAGAGCTGGGTAATTGCCCAAAATTGAAAAATCTCAGTTGAGACAAAGGAATAGTTGATATTTTTCTGCCAGTCAGACACCGCCCCCAACCCCACCTGGTTTTGAGCAAAGTATTAGTATTTCAGAGAACAGGGCTGCAGGTCAAGCAGAGTAGAATCGCAAACTCCAGAGTAGTTCAGCAAAGTCCACAGAACTCTTTCTCAGAGTTATCACTGATTTGAATCAGAATGTACCTAAGAACTGACTCCTGAACCCATGATCATGTCAAGGAAAGAAATGTCCTTTTGACACTGCATTTTTTTTTTTTTTTTTTTTTTTTTGTGGTTATGAAGGTTAAATATTGCCAATATTTTTTCTATACAGTAGGGTTACACAGAAAGTAATGCTTCTTATATTGACCCACAACATCGGATTTAAATGTTGGTAGTATGGCAGTCTTCCTACCCAGTCACCCATATATTGGCTTATTACTGTCAAGTCTGGCAAAATAGTGTATGATATAAAGGTATATACAAAAAAAAGTTATGTATCATTGAATTTTCTCATGAGGAAAAAATTACACTGACTGTCATTCATTGTTATTTCCTGAATTCTTAGAGAGACCAAACAATGGTTATGAGTACAGTTAGGTGACAGATAATGCATTTTATTGAAAAAAGGAAGTTGATCCAAATTTTCTGAGTGCTGCAAGTAGGGTCTCGTTTGTTGCTGGCAAAATGCAGTCAAAGGTGGTGACTAGGAAAAGTGTTTTGTAACTGAAAACGTACTCTATGCAACATTGTTATTTTGTTTTCTGTATCTGTCGTAGTTTATCTGGAAATAAATAAGAGGCCATCCTTGGCCATTTCAGCTTAGAAAAAATTGTCAAGGAACACTATTTTTTGATAGTAAGAGAAACACATACATACATACGCACACACACACACAGAGCATAATATATGGCTATGCCAACATTGTGATAACCAGACATATTATGATTCAAATTGTGTAACAGTCAGTCCATACTCAGCACCTGAAGATTGTGTCATGCATGAAACTCATGCTAGCAGTGAGGGATAATAAGCGTGTGTGTGTATATGTGTATGATAAAAAACATACTGTAACTGCATGAAACTCGGTTGTGCTATCGCCGTTGGATATTATGTATATTTACTAATATATATGTAGCACATTGACTGCTGGTGTTAATAAAATAGTGCTCAGTGTATAATGACAGAGCTATAATGTATATTAATAAATATACATTTTTTCTTCACTATTAGTTGTACTACTGGTGGGGGGGCGCATAATATGTGCATGCATGTAAATATATATAGTTTTGAGGTATGCTATACTTATAGGCTAAAACGCTCAATATCAGGGATAGAGTGTATGTAAATACCCAGCAGCAACAGTCTCTTTCATGCTTAAACTCAATCTTCAGGTTGTGTGTGGTGGTGGTGGGATTTTTTTTGTGTGTGTGTGTGTGTGTGTGTGTATATATATATATATATATATATATATATATATATATATATATATATATATATATAAAAGATCTTTCCTTGATGAAGAGTTAATATTCTTATCTCACAAGCCATGAGTTTATCACTTTAAAAATATAGTTTTGTCAATTGTTTCAATGGACACATGTCTGTGATCAAGCTGAACCTTCAAATTGGGATTGGGGATCATTGGCTGTGGTTTGACCTGAAGAGGGATAGGCTCCATTTGGCCTACTTGCCCAAGACACACTATTCTAGAGCAAATACTTCTCTGTCTTTCAAACCAAATATGGAGTGTGAACTGGTCAGGTTCTCAGTTGTGCAGCAACCCTAGGACCACACTAGTCATGGACTGGAAGTGATAATGATAATATTGAGCAAAAATTAAATGAAAGCCATTTATAAGGCCTTTCAGATCTTAGCTTTTATTTTGATTAATTTATTATAACTCTTTCATTAGAATGTAGATAGTGAAATGGCTAAATATATCTTTCATCAACTAAAAAACACTTTTTTTAATTTATTCATGTTGTCTCTGTTTAGTCCAGAAGAGAAGCAATCATGAAGAACCACACTGGTACACATATGTTGAATTATGGTCTTCGAAAAGTTCTACAGGAAGCTGACCAGAAAGGATCTCTTGTGGCACCAGACCGACTTCGCTTTGACTTCACTGCCAAGGTAACTTCTTGAATATCTCATCCAATTTGCTATTGTAAAGTATTGTCTGAAATTCTGATATTAGTTTCTGTAATTATTCTATAAGTTATTTAGGCAAATATCTTAGCCATTGTTGTTTTTATCATATTGTTTAGACAAGAGTGTTAGTCTTTAGGTAAAGACTCGTTTTAAACTGTCTTTGGGTAGGGACTGGCATTAGACTGTCTTTGGGTAGGGACTGGCATTAGACTGTCTTTGGGTAGGGACTGGCATTAGACTGTCTTTGGGTAGGGACTGGCATTAGACTGTCTTTGGGTAGGGACTGGCATTAGACTGTCTTTGGGTAGGGACTGGCATTAGACTGTCTTTGGGTAGGGACTGGCATTAGACTGTCTTTGGGTAGGGACTGGCATTAGACTGTCTTTGGGTAGGGACTGGCATTAGACTGTCTTTGGGTAGGGACTGGCATTAGACTGTCTTTGGGTAGGGACTGGCATTAGACTGTCTTTGGGTAGGGACTGGCATTAGACTGTCTTTGGGTAGGGACTGGCATTAGACTGTCTTTGGGTAGGGACTGGCATTAGACTGTCTTTGGGTAGGGACTGGCATTAGACTGTCTTTGGGTATGACCACTATTTTATTTTAACACTTCAAGCTTTTTGGGGAGAATTCTCTTTACATTGTAAATTGAATTCTAAACTGGACACTTAGTTTGTGTCTGTTTATATTAAAATAGTATTTTTCATTAGTCCATTAATCAATTTCTTTTCCTGCCCAACCATTTCTTTACACAAGCTTATTAGGTAGGTTACTGGCTCTTTGACTCTGTCCCTCTTGCCTTTAATATGCCCTGTGAGTTAAATTCTTCAAGCCTTACTAAAAGAAAATGAAGAATATTAAAAAGTTGTAAGCTACGATTGCTTATGTCTTGAAGAGATGAGGCATTTAAAATTCTCTAGAAAAAAAAAAAAACTTTCTTATTGTCTATTAGAATGCCACCTCCGTCTTTTTTTTTTTCTCCTTTTTTTCCCCTTCCTTTTTTCCTTTTTTCTTTCCTTTTTTTTTCCATTTCTCTTTCCTTTTATCCTTATTGTTTTGTTTTTTTCTTATTGTTTTTTTCCTATTTTTGGTTGGTGGGGGTGGTTAGGATTTCTCAAAAGTTTTGAATCACTAGCCTTAACAAACTAATACATCTAGTGTTTATTTATTGCAGGGAGCCATGACTGTAGACCAAGTGCGCAAGACCGAGGAGCATGTCAATGAAATGGCTTCACAGAATGCTATTGTGTATGCAAAGGAGGCTGAATTGTCTGTTGCCAAATCTATTCAAGGTTTACGTGCCATGTTTGATGAGGTAAGAGAAATGATTTCTTTACTGCATCATTACCCCCCACACACACACCCCACCTCAACCTCATACTCCACCTTGAAAACAAAATCTGTACAAGCCAGTTTTTTGTCTCTTGTTGTATTTTCTTTTGGTCAAAGTTTTTTAGTTTCTTCTTCTCTGTCTCCTGGAATACTCTTTGAGTAACTTCCAAAGATGACTGTTGAAAGTTTTAAACATTCCCCACCCCCACAAAAAAAAATTGTTAGGTTTGATTTTAAAAAACAAAATAAAAAAAGTTTTTTATGACTTGCCAATTTTTTCAGGTTATTTCAAACCAGAAAACATTTTTAGATTATAAGAATTTTTTGGAGATAATAATGATTTACTGATACAACTCCTAATTATTAACCCATAGCTGAAGGAAGAAGAGGTGGAATTGTACCTTTCCCAAAGATATTTGTGTATAAAGGAATATAATGAACCTGACTGGAATTGAAACTTGGCTCTCTGTCTTCCAACTCAGAGTAACTTATCCAATGAGCCACTTGCAGATCCTAAGCAGTCAACTATCTACATGCTAACCAGGTTTAACATTGCTTAACTTCAGTGATCGTATGAAAACCGGTGTTTCAACATATGGTTGCAAGCCCCCTCCCCCTTCAATTATTATTATTATTATTATTATTATGGAGTCTGTTAGCCATAAAACAGTTTGTTTTTTTTTCTGTTCTTAAATTCATTTGCATTGGTTGTCAGTATCAGATCTTAGATTTAAAAATGAAAGTTGCTAATGTTTAGTTTTTCTGTGAAACTAGATTGCTTTTAACTGGCCAGTAGTCAACATGCATTAATAATTTTTAGTCAACAAATCATTGATAACGTTGATGATTGATAACATTTATAAAAGCAACCAAACTATCCCTTACTGGAAAAGCTTGAAATGTTATTAGCTGAAGATTCACCTTTTACAGTTAGAAAATAAATAACTCCTATGAAATATTTAGTAAACAAAACTACAGTTTTGTTTTGGAGGTGTCAATATTTACAAGTCATTTCCTGCCCCAGTTAACGACCAATTTAAAAAAAAAAAAAAGAGACCATCCTTATTTTTGATGCTTTTAACATAATGAGGATATTTGTCTGAATCACCTTTTCAATTATGAGATTTCATTTCAGAACTACCAACTAAAACATACAAAATTATAAGTGATGTCAATGTTTGAATAAGTTACCAAACCATGAAAAGCTATAATTTCTAAAACCTAACATTAACCCTTTTCATCAGTCCTCTTATATGGCAGTGAATGCTGGAGAATCTACTCACAAGTGAAGAAGAGACCAAAGAATTCCGAGAATGCCATGGACCAAACATGTGAGCAACAACAAAGTTTTAGAGAAAACAAAAACAAAAAGGACACCTATATTTAACACCAGAAAGAGATAGTTGAAATTTCTAAGGCACATAATGAGAAAAGAGGGCTTGGAAAATTTGATACTCATAGGACAGATTAAAGGCAAGAGGAAAACAACTTATAACCTACCTACCTAGTGATCTTCAGTAAATTGAATGCAGGACAGGGTTTAGGAGATATAACAAAGAATTTATTAAGTGCTACAGTGTAACCCAGATATAAGAGAGTTGTCGGGACCGGAGAAGAAGTCTCTTATATCCGGGTTTGGTCTATTTTGTTTACATTAACACAGGCTCTAATTTGGGACCAGAGAAAATCTCTCTTATATCCGGGTTACACTGTATAAAGGGCAGAAAATTGTGGAGAGTCATGATTGGCTACATCCTGCAGGGACACGGCTCTTAGAAGAATCCTAACTCTGCCAAGAATTATGGAGAAATATTCAAGAATTTTATTTTATGTTTTTAAAGGAAGCATTGTGTTATCACCAAAGTAGGATTTAATATTTTTTCTTGTAATTAAAATTCTTAAAACTTAAATCCCATTAAAAAAAAAAAAAAAAAAAAAAAAATTATAAATTTTTTTCAAGTAATGACCTATGGATTGATATTTCAGGTATACCCAGACCCTGTGCGAATTGTGTCCATTGGAATTCCTGTGGAAGATCTTGTTGCTGACCCAATGGGACCTGGAGGTACCAAAACATCTGTGGAGTTTTGTGGAGGAACGTGAGTGTAATAAACAAGTTTTAATGGCATCAAATATAAAGCTTTGTCCTATTTGTATAGTGGTAGGATGTTCAAATACGCTTGGAACTTCTGTTTTTGTTAGTTCTTTATTTATTCAGCATATTGGTTGAAAAGAGAAGTTGATAGAAATAGGGATGAGGCTTTTTTCAGTGAAATAAGAAACCCATTTCATTTGACCACCTCTTCTCCCCCTAACTATGGGTTAATTAGTAAGACTTGTATCTCTAAATCATTATTTCCAAAAAAACAATTCTTACGATGGAAAATTATTTTCTGGCTTTAAATAACCTTCAAAGGGTTGATAAGACGTAGAAAAAAATATTTGACCATCCCCAACTGTAATCATCTTCTTTCCCCCCCTCCTTAGTTTCTGGTTAGTTCACTTGTTACCTTTTTATACATTTTCTTGACTAGTTAAAAATTAGTACATGCCAGAAGGTTTTTCTTGCCTGAGTCCATCCTTCAAATCTACAATTCAACCATTTGTCCTTGCATAAAATACTGATGCCATACATGGTCTGGTGCTCCTGCTATTCATCTCAAGGTCCTCAACAAAATCCAGAGACGGATATATACAACATGGTTGGTCCTGATCTGGCATCCCATCTGCAGTTGCTATCTCGCAGACTTCCCTCTGTCTTTTCTACAAGTACTTTCATGGCCAACTGCTCCGACAAGCTACTTTCACTTGTTCCCAAACTGCATGAATTTAAGCATGCTACTAGGTTGGGATATCGGTCCCACCCTTTTACTGTTGAAACGACTAAATGCAACCATATCTTCTACTCCAACAGCTTCTTATCTTGCACCTCCTGTCACTGGAACTCCCTTCCTCTTACTTGCTTCTCTGATAGCTATAATCTTCAAATATTCAAATGTAATGTCAGTCAACATCTTCTGATGCTTTGATCTTGATCCCTGTCCTTCTCTTTATCCTTTTCCCAAACACTCCTCTTTACTCTTACTCTCACTCACCATAACCCCTTGCATGCTAGTGGCACTCCTGCCTTACTTGGAATAATTTGCTTAAAAAAAAAAACAACATAACTTGATTATATGCTCTCTTCCAACTATGTGCAACATTCACATGTACTATCACAACTTTATATCGTCAGACCATGCATTTGAATATATTACACTGAGTGTCATTTATTTCTCACACACTCCTTTATTTGACATATGATTATAAAGAAAAAAATTATCGGACTATTGCAAAGAGAAAGATGACTTTAATAAGGCTGGCTATCTTGTAAAATCATGAAAAGGAAGCCTTAGTATACCTGTTAGTTTTACTTATTAACTGTTGTCAGGTAGACTCACTGCTATTATGACATCCTCACTTATTGGATGAAATCCTCATTCTGGATGTAGGGTCAAAGTTGTCGTAAACAAGAGTTGGGGGATAGATGAAGGTTGTTAGTGAGTGACATATAGTGAACTGGAATTACCATTTTTTTGTAACTTGGTGCCAACCGAGAACAAGGATATACAAACAAAATAGGGCATTAAGTCAAACAGGATTATGCTGAATTATATTGAAAAGTTCTTGTCCCAATCAAGAAGGAACTTTAAAAAAAATAAAATGGACTGATGTTTGGTCATGTAGTCAAATATCTCACGTACTGAAGGAACATGGTGCATAAAAAAAAAACTTGTTAATTCTTCCATATGATACTGCCTGTCTATCCACCAAGTTACTGTACATCTCTGCACTGCATGATCCTGAAATTAGGTTTTGTGAAAAATCAGAAGAATTTTGCCAACATATTTTTTATCCGCTAACTCATACTTCAAGACTCTCCATTTCCAGAATGTTATTGAATGCAACAGACAACACTTGTTACTGACAGAAAAGGGCGATGAGATGTCAAATAGAAATGTATTGATAATGATTCTACAATAAAAATGCATTGAAAATCAAAAAGAAATGGATTGTTAGTGGTCATGAATTAATACAAATATTACTGACAAAATAGCAATATTAGATATAGAATGAAATAGATTGAAAAATCAAGAATAAAATTATCAGTGATCATGAATTAATGAAAGTGTTAACAGAACAAAGGCTATGATATATAGAGAACCAGGACAGACATTGGATACAGTGTAACATTTGAATAGGGTTTTATTATTCGTTTCTATGTACAGCAAACTTAACCAATACTTCATAGGAATTTCTCACAATGTATCTCATTGGATACTCTCATGTGATTAAATATCTAAATAATTTTGTAGACAAAACTTTGTCTTTTTTTTGTTTTTTTTTTTGTTTTTTTTTAAGCTATGTATCTTTTTGAATTTGCAAGATCTTGATTATAATATAATTTGATAATTTTATTTTCCATTGTTTACTCCTCAGCCATATTCAAACATCGAAGCACATTGGGGAAATGGTGATTGTGTCTGAAGAAGCAATTGCCAAGGGAATCAGAAGAATTATTGCCGTTACTGGCACAGAAGCTGCTAAGGTAAAAAAAAAAAAATAAATAAATAAATTAAAAAATTCTGATTTAAGAATAAAAATTGTATATGATATTATGAGTCCTCACCATGCAATTGGATCAAGACACCTGCATTGAAGTGGACCATAAATGATTTTATCCTGTTATAGGAATAAAGTGTTGCTGCCAATACTTCAGTTTGAACATAGATCGCAAGTGAACAAACACAGGCAGTCCAATTATTGAATTAAGTAGACCACATGACCATAGAAGAAACGCATATATGGGAAGTTGCGTGATGTCTAGAGGATCTGCATTTCTAGTCTATCCTCTATTACTATACGGACAGCTATTCTCTACTCTATTCACTATACTATTTCTCTTTTCGGATCACTATATGAATTACTATTCAAGCGAGTATTATTGAGCAAGTACTATTAGTGTGAGTGTTATTCAAAGGCATCTGACACCAGCATTGTTCAACGGCGTACTATAGTGGTATCTGCGATTAAAAAGTCTCTACTGCAATGAGCATTACAAAAGTGACAACGAGTATTTGTTGACACCACAAAAGTGGCAAAAAGTGTTCATAAACATCACAAAATATCAGTCTGAAATGTTTCGTGTTTTTATGACCAGCAATAAAATCTATGAAGTAAGATCTTCAAAGCAGCCACCCACTAGATCAAAAGGGAATAAAATAAATAAATGAAAAATTTTGAGGACAAACACTATTTGACTGGAAGTTTCTGATTGCAGGTTTATAAAAACAAAATCATAGAATTGAGAAGAGTTCTGAGCCATCCATTATCATGCAGAGATGGGCAGAGGAATGGTAGGAGAGTTTGAGTTCTTGGTAACTGAAGGAAAGATGTTTGTCATGACAGAAGTAGCAGAAAATGTCCCACATGGTATCTACCAAACCTCCAGTCTCTGCAAGTGAAATCCCTGAATTAAAAACAATGTGTGTTTTTGTAAGATGTATAATAGTATCCATAACAAAAGTGAAACCATAAGACAAAGTGGAAATTTTTATTAAGATTAAACACACACACACACACATATATATATATATATATATATATATATATATATATATATATTATGTATGTATGTATAAATACAAAGCTCTTCAGTAAAATGAATAGGGCACTTCGGCTGATTGGCATTTGTTTACGTTTGTGAAAACAATATACTAGATTTAGCTGTTTCACTCTGCTAAAAGCTCCGACTGATATGAAATTGGTTGGGTTTCGATCCTGGCTAGAGGTATTCAGATGTCTAGTCACTGAGGAGCTGTGAAACAGTACTGTCTGTGAATGACATATACGCACACACACACACACACACACACACACACACACACACACAGAATTATGAATGAGTGGCCCTTTTCCATATTAACTCAAACAAATCTGGTGGTTCCAGACTGTCTTCATAGAATGAACTTAACTGCCGCTCCCTTGGTGATTATTAACCTCTAATAAAACCATAAAAACTTTGTTCTTCTAAAATACCTCCTTGCTGTTAATACTAATCACCATGCTTCAACTTGGTTCAACCCCTTCACTTTTCTACACATATACATACATGTAGAAAATTTTTCCCTCCAAAAATATATGCCTTGACAGGCCTTTTGATAGACAAACCCTTGGCAATGTGGTTGCTTTTGGGTCCCAGTAATGAAGAACATTCTTCACTGGTAAACATTTTATCATTACATCTATTCCTTTTGTTTTGCCTTCATTTGGCCAATATCAGAAAAAGACTTGTATATGTATTTTCATTCAGTCTTAAATGTTAGTATTATTTTAAATCCTGGTTATATAGTCATATATATTAATATTTTAATCAAAATCACCCTAGACCTTACTACTACTACTACTTTATTTTTTTTTTACTACCTGTTTTTGTTAACTTAAAGAAATTTAGCAAAAATTAACTTTCAAACTTTCATCATTTGACTTATTTTGTATTTGTATATTTTAATTTCTTTGTCACATTATATATATATATATATATATATATATATATATATATATATATATATATATCTGATATTGAGCACTTTATTCCATAAATATAGCACACCTTAAGACTATATTTCTTTATATATATATATACACACACACACGCACACTAGAGATGTGCAGCTTAACCAAAAAAAATGATTTTTTACGGTTTCAGCTTAATGCTGTGAAACTGCATCAAAATTTTTACGAAACCGAAATCGTTTTTTTTTTTTTTTTTTTTAAGTTTTATCACGACTGAGTGACCATACCCAAAGAAACACTATTGAAAATGACTTTCAGATGTTAATAAAATTAAATTTTATCAACATTTATACCATTGTAAGAGAAAAAGATTGAACAAAAATATGTTAAAAACATTTAATTGACTAATTTTAGGAAATAAATGTGAAATCTATTTGTTTACAAAAGAAATGAAGAAGAAAAGTACAGTACACCAATCACGAAAAGTTGTAAACCAGAAAAATGAAGATTTTTTTTTTTATAAATAAATTTATTTTTCTATCGAGGGAATGCACCTAAATTAGAAGAATTAAAAATTAAAATAGTTAACATAAATTGCTAATCCGCCCAACTCTAATACATATACGTCTCAGCATATACATTAGTCCTTTTTTTTTTTTTTTTTTTTGCATACATGTATATCAATATATACCTGTGCATGCATATATACATATCACAAAGGCTTTTTTATATGTATACCTGTATACATTTATATATGTAGATGTGCCAACCTCATATATACTCATATATATATATATATATATATATATATATATGGCAAAAACTAAAATTACCTCAGCCAGAAAACACACTTGTTGCTAGCATATGAAGCATTCCATAGTGGGAACTGAAATTTAGTTACAGACAATGAAAGGCTCTAGCCATAAATAAACTTCAACCCCAGACCACTTCCCCCATAATGAGGTACCAGTCACCAGCACAAGCCCCTTATGATAAACAAGGCGGCTCTCGGAGGAGAACTGATATTGAAAATAAATTCATATCCCTACTTCCACACAAACACTTAAGAGGTTCAGACCAGCTTGAAATAGACTATACTCATGTTGAAGTAATTTTGTTTTTTGCTATAAAAAATATGTATGTGCTCTGCTATAATAAATACATTGAACTCTCTGTCATTCAGATTTAATATTTGTTATTAGTAGGATCCACCTGGATTATATACCAACGGATCTATTACCTGTATTATATATATATATATATATATATATATATATATATATATATATATATATATTTTAAAGCTTTTTTTTCAGTTTGTGGTGTGCACTGTTTCTCTTGATATTATGGTTCACATTGTGAATCCTGATTTGTTTGCACACATTTACGGAAAACAGGATTGTCTTTCATTTCTTGCTGCAGCATTAATTTCATGTTCCATTGCTTTATGTATGCACAGTGGGCCTTTCCCAGTTTTCGTGCACACTGATGTGAACAAGAATTGAGTAAAAAGCTGAAAGGGACCCAGAGTAGGTTTACAAATGGTGCTGTTGGCCAGGAATTTGACCCAGGTGAGAGATGCAGGTGTTTCATGCAGACTTGCATCTTATACCTCATCAGCTTGTCTTTTAAAGATGGCGTCTTAGTCAATTCAATTACATATGTCTACAGCTAGACAAATCTACAGTCATATTACTCTCTACCCCAATTCTTCATACCAACTTAGAGATAAAATATCTTAATGTAATTTTTTTGACTTGCTGTTTAATGGTTAAAAGCAAATTGTAATAAAAAAAAAAAACAATAATATAAAGAAAATATTAGCCAAAAATGAATAATACTTGATGCCAGAGTTCAAATAGTCTGAGACTGTTCACTTTTCTTACTCCCATCTCTGATGATGACTCCTATGAATGAAAAGATTAGGCTAATAGGAATTTTTAGCTATTTTATGTATTAACAACAGCCACATTTGTGAAATGTTAATTGCATACTAAAAAAAATAAAATGATCAATAAGCTTTTTAATAGACCTAAAATATCTATTTTTAGTAAGATATATTTACAAAAACAATTACTGCCAAAATATACTGAACACAGAGCATTGATGTTTTTTTCAAATCCTCTTAATTTATTATAGCTTGTTTAAATAAAATGTTTACATGACATAAAGTGGATCAAGTATTTAATATAGTTTAATGTGTGTTTGATTACATATTTTATGCTTGTAGGCTAACCATAAAGCATCAGTGTTGGAAGAGGAAGTGACCACTCTTGGTACCAAGGCTAACAATCCAGAATGTAATGACCGCCAGGTGTCCAAAGAAGTCACTCAACTTGATGAGGTGAGTACAATATAAAGAAATGGTATGTCTTCCAATTTTTATTTGTTGCTTTAAACAGGATATTCTTAGTTATGACTTTTTGCTTTTGTTTTTACATGCAATGAAAATAGTAAATGGAGCCTTTGAATAGATTGTAAAAACTACAAAAAGTATAACTGTAATACTATAGACAACCATCTGGAAAAGAACAATGTGGCTTCATCTCAATCTCAAATATTTCCGTTTTATAGCCAGCAGGTGGTTCTTTTTTTTTTTTTTAAGTCCAGTTTTTTACTGAAGGGGAACAGGAAAGTAAAGGAGTGGATGAGGGTTTTTTGGAGACCAGTTACAACAAACTGGGCATTAATTATTTTTGGATGCTGTTCTATATTAAGTCATGCTTGGGCTCAGTTAGTTTGGTGTGAGACAGACATGTCCATCACGTGGTTCCAATGTCACCCATTCATGTTGCCAGCCACACATCAAGATGTGTATATGGGTGAGAAGTTGGCAGGGGGGGGGGAAGAGTTGACATAATAGAAGTTGTTCCAAGTGTTGCATACCTACCCAGACAGAGGAAGAAGTGAAGCCACGAATAAAAAATACCTATAATTATTTCTCAGCATGGTGTTCGTCTTTCATCTTTTTTACTTTGTGAACACGCAGCAAGCCCTTTCCTAGGTTTCGATGAACACCAATAAGATTGAGAATCGAAATCCAACATAGAGTAATGATTAGATGGAAAATTTGGGTGAGGGATACGTATGTTTTACATAACAACTTGAAACTAGCATATTCTAGTGTCATTAGTGAAATATCTTGTCAGCCAGTCCAAAACATTCTAGATGCATGCTTTAATTACCTTCATTGCCATCTATGAATTGTCTTGAATCACTACCAGATTCCCTGCCAGAGTAAGAAGACTCAAAACAAGTTTCTCTTGAAATATCTTATCAGCTACTATTAAATGGTTAAGACAATTTTTTTCCATTTTTGATTCAGATGCAAGAATCTTTTGTTGTTCATTTTCAGAACATCACTCAATCTGGGATCTCCCACTGGAAAAGAGACGAGCTTCGTTCTAAACTAAAGGACATCAAGAAGGTTTTGGATAACCGGGACAAAGCAAGAAAAAATGCCATTCTCAATGAGGTAAATTGATCTTTTTTCTTTTCATGCTTTTCATTTTGCTATATAAATATATTACCATATATGCCGACTTTATGTATAGTGCAACTCCTAATATTTTGTGAAAAACCTGATCTTTTTCATATAGTGCATGTATAATGCGACCCCGGCATCGAAGCAGTGCTATAGTCAAATATTGCAGTAGTGGACCTAATCCTGGACATATTTTATAGCAAATAAATGGTCTTCATTCTTATATAATATAAAAAGTAAAAGACAATAGGAAAACTGTATTATTAGCCAACACATTTCATCCAATGTGGACTTTTTCAAGGCAAAAATGAAATAAATTTATTGAAAACAAAAGTAACTATTAACAACAAACAAAATGGCCTTAGGAACTAGAAGAATTTAGAAAACGCTATTGTATTCATATTGTCAACTGAAAATTACGTCAAATACTTTCATATGTAGAAATATTGTTTTTATTTTTGTGTTAATGGATTCAACCATTTTCTTTTGATTTCTTAATATAGTTGTGTGCGTTGGCTTGGGAGAGTAGTAATTCTGTTAGGAAAGATGATATTGGGAAGAAATCTGGGTGTAGATTAATATTTGTATAATATTCAATGGTGGCACTCTCGAGGATTTTCCTTCTGAGTGAGTTATTTTCTTATATTTTACGAGTAACATTTTTAAAATCAAAATTGTGTTTGAACTTATTTCTATGTATGACTAGTGCATTAGTTAAATTGTTTTTTGTGAGGTCTCTTTTGTGCTCATAGATGCATTTTTTTTAATTTTCTTCTTGTTTCTTCAATATATTGGGAGAAACAGTTTTGGCAATTTATTTTATAAATGCCTGCTTCAGAAATATTATTGCTGTTAGTGTTTGAGGATCTGATTATATCCGTAATGATCTTGGAAGTGTTTGTGATTAGTTTAAAATTATTTAGATGGGATAGGTTGTTCTGGATAGTGGATGTGACAGAGTTGGTCGGTACTATTATGCATCAGTTTTCATGTAATTTATTATTGCAGATTATGTTATTTTGGTTTCGGTTGTATATTTTGTATGCCTTCTTGCATTGTGGATGAAATGATATTGGTATTGTAGGTTTTTGAATGTGTTTTCTATGTATGTTTCTTCTTTAGGCAAATATTGGGGGCTGCAGATTCTAAATACTCTCAGATAGAAACCTATAATAATTCTAGATTTAATTTTAGAAGAGTGGTTTGAGTAGAAACTGATCAGGTCATTTTTGTTTGTAGCCTTTCTGTAAATGTCAAAATTGAGTTCGTTATTGTTTCTGTGTAATACGATATCTAGGAAGGGGATAGTGTAGTTGACTTCAGTTTCAAAAGTGAAGTCTATTGTAAGTTCAACGTTGTTAAGTTGGTTGAGAAGATGTTAAATTAGTATTTTGTGGATATATTAATAGTGAGTCGTCTATGTATCTGAAATAGGAAGAGTTTGGAAGGTGATGATTTTGAATGGGTCACTTTGTAGAAACTCTAATAATAGGCAAGAACACCACTGAGAGGATATCACGTTGATAAACCAAATTTTTGTCTGTATAGTTGGTTATCAAACCTTGCTTGGTGATTAGCTGGTATATTTTTATGATTTTATGTGTAGGTAGAGGTAATTTAATTTTTGCTTTTGTTAAGTGTTTTTTAATAAATTTAAGCATTTCTCTATAGGGACATTTGTGTATAGAGATTTTATATATAAACTAGTCATATATTTGTTTTTAATGTCTGTTTTTTAATTTATTTACGTCACCTGAATTTTTTATGTGTGACAGACTAATAGTGCTGAGGAGTGGGGTTAAAATTCTGCTTAGTTTGCAGGATAGTTTATGTGGGGCGCTGCCTATCCCTGATATGATAGGTCTCATTAGTATGTTTGGTGTCTTTGAATGGTATTCAGTAAGTTTTATCCAGGAGAAGTCTTCATTTTTTAGTAGCTTTTCTACAGGTTAACTCAAAAAATTTTTTCATATATAGCTACCCCAAAATGGTGACAATGACCACTTACCGTAAGGTATCTGATACAAAAATTTAGATACCATACTTTTGTTTTCATTCATGCCTGCCTAGAGTAGCTTTTTTATCCTAGGCCTGCTTTCTACATAGCTTGTGTTTCTTCAGTTTTGTCTCTACATGAAAAACGAAACCTCATCCACTATGTATACCACTTAAAATCATAAAATACCTTTTATATAAATGAAGAATTAATAGATTTTTTCTTTCAAATGTAATGTCAATCAACATCTCCAGTTGCCTTGATCTATCCACTATCCTTCTCCTCATCCTTTCCTCTTTCACGCCTATCTGATCTTGCTCCAAATCTTCTGTAACCCCTTGCGTCCTAGTGGCTTCCCGCCTTGCTTGGGGTGAAATACTTAAAAAAAATATATATATATGTCTCAATTTTGCAAAGTGTTTACATCATAATGACGTAATAATGTCGTTTTTTGACGTTAAACATTACGTCAAAAAACGACATTATTACGTCATTATTTTTGCACCAACCTAATATTAAAAAAACACAATTTACCGACTCAGTTACTTTTTGAGTTGAAAGATTTTAGCATTAGAAAAGTTTAGAAAAATGATTTTAAGCAGAAAAATATAACAATTTTTGTCTGAATTCTTGGCACAATATGGTAGTATGATGACAAAGAAGGTGGCCCAAAAGAAAATAAGAGATATAATTGTTCATCTTGTTTATTTTCTGGCATTAAATTTTTTTTTTTTTTTTTTTTTTTTTGCTCCAATTAGTAATAAATATTGACCAGATAATTTCACATCTAATTCATAGCTCAAAGAAATTTCTTAAAATATATCTCCTCAGCTGATTAAATATGTAATTTTTTTTTTTTTATAGACAATACCCCTATTTTTCCTTTTTATATTAAAAGGAATATCTGCTATATATATATATATATATATATATATATATATAAATAAAATAAAAAGGCTTAAACACTAATATTCCATAGTCAATATTTATTCCATTGGAATCGTAAATACGATCCAATTCATCAGACCTACAAATTTGTAGGTCTGATGAATTGGAGTGTTTAAGCCTTTTTTTTTTATATCCTTACTCTGTCCTGGACATTGAGTTCTAGCTGGATTCTATCCTCTTTGAATAATTTTTTTTATTTTCTACAAATATGTGTGTGTATGTATGTATGTATTTTGCATATGTATGTGTATGTTTACCACTAATATTATATATATATATATATATATATATATATATATATATATAATGAGAAAGGGAGGCAGCATGTAATATTTGTCCAAACAAGTTTGATTAAAAAAGAACTGACAAGTTTTGTGTGTTGAATTTTGTATTTTACAATTTTCAAAAGAATAGCAGGATGTAGTGAAAGGGATTTTGCCTGCCACACGGACGCCACATTGGTTCTAGAAAATGACTGAGACAGTTGAAAGTACTTGAATAAAACACAAATATGAACTCCGAACAGTTTATCCCTATACTCAACATCTTTGAAAATTAGAAAAATACAATAAAAAAAAAATTAAACTAACTGACCTTGTCAATTCTTTTTAATCATACATGTTATATATATATATATATATATATATATATATGCACACACGTGTACTATAAAGTTTGGTTAATTACAATTCTGTAAGGATTTTATTTTTTCTATATTTTGGGCTATATTTTTGATTTCCAAAGCAAGTTTATATATATATAGAAATTGTTCAATGTCTGTGTACTTTTTTGGCTTTCATTAGACATTATCAAAGAATTTTTGGTTTGTGTGTTTTTCAAATATTTCATCTTTAAGCATCATGTTGGTATTCTAAAGTATCACAATTTCACATGTTAGTTCTTGTGGTCATGCCACTTTTATTTTTTTATCTTAAATATACTTAATGTTTGTTCCTAAATTTGATAACAGCTTATGGATGTTGGGTTGTATGTTAATGCTTCTAGTATTGGTAATCATTTTTTACATGATATAGCACCTTTTGTGTTATTAGTAAGGCTTTGGCTGTGTTCTTGTTTTATCAAATTTCAACCCCAATTAAAATCCATGATCTCACTGTTTCTCAAGGTTTCTACTCCTTCCTACACTCATAGAGCTTAGTTTGAAATACATTTCACTACTTTGTAATATTAGAGCATGCTTGCTCACTGAGTTAATCTTTATCTTCTCATGAGCACAGTTGATTGCAGTTCAGATACTAATTCTTGGAGCAGTCAGTTCTGTCGAGATGGAAGGTTACCAAATCTGTGCCAAATCACTCCTACACACATCCAGACACATATACACGTGACTCTTCTCATCTAAGCTAAGCCTTGTAAAAAAAAAAAAAAAAAAAAAGATTGTAAATTGACTTATAAAATTTCTTTCTTCAGGTTCTGGAAGAGGCAAAGAAGATGATTGCTGAAGAAGGTGATTCTGTTCCATTCAAAGTTCATGAATTCAAGCCTGGTTCAAATGCAAAGGTAAACTGCAAAACAACTTTTCATTATTTGGAGTAAATAAGGAAATAACATGGCTCCTCCCAACCCAATATCTAGCTTCAAAATCACTTTGTAAATTATCAAACAACTGTTATTGTTTGAGATTGGTCTGCCGGTTGAGGTGAGTTCTATTCACAACCTCCTATTCAGCAGAAAAGTTCTAAGATAACTCGAGAATAAAACCTGCATATATCATAGAAAATACAGTTTAATATATGTGACCAAGTGGTTCGAACGTTTTCTTTCTGACCTATAAGAACTGTATTTGGAGCCTGAAAACCATACTACAGGTTGACCGAAGCCATGTGAGTGAAATTGAGTAGACAGAACTATTCACAAGTCACTAGTAGACAATTAGGGAGATATATAACGTCACACCTTACCTATGTCACAACACTCACTAGTTCTATTATTATTAGCCCCACATAAAAAAACGGCTTTGTGCCACATCCTGCCTTGTGGGAAGGTGAGGTAAATAACCTCAGCTCTGGTCTGTCTTGCTTTGAAGTCAAAATGCTACGTTTGTTTACCCAAATTTGCTCCTGCGTGTCAACCTCAATTCTTAGTGTTACACCGGCCTTCTAACACAAGGGAATTACACCGGTTCTCACTATATATAGTGCCAGTAATACCTACCTGGTGTAAGCAGCGACAGTACTACAACTGCCTAGCTGAGTAGTACCTGTTTCCTACCTTTGTATCTGTGATGTTAAATACATTTGTTCCTTAAGCCAACCTCGACTTGATTTTCTTATTTTTACTATTGTGCCACGACACAACACTTAGTTTGTGAACTTTTCGCCATATTACTGTTGCTTTGTCTTAATGTTAATTTGCCTTGCATATATTGTTTGTTTACTTTATATTAATTTTACCTTATTCTTTTCTTTTTTCTTATTGTAAACTTTGTCAAGTCTGTTGGGCAGTTCTGCCATTTATTTACATTTAAACATGGTCACTCACTTGACATGTATGTATTAATTTGTTTTTTTTTGTTTTTTGTTTTTTGTTTTTTTTATAAAGGCTTTAGATTCTGCGATTAAACAATACAAGAATCTCAGTCCCCAGACTGCCGTAATCTTCTTTGCGGTTGATGCTGGAAAAGTTTTGTGCATGAGTTATGTACCCAAGGTAAGTGAATCAATGTAACAAGTAAATTTAAAAAAAAAAAAAAAAGGTCACACACACACATATATATATATATATATATATATAAAAGAAAGAGAGAGAGAGAGAGAGAGAGAGAGAGAGAGGACATTTTTTTTTTTTTTATTACAAGAAGAAGAATAAAGATGATTTTTATACACATACGTTCTTTTAATTATTGACAGAAATATATCTGTATCTGGGTCCCCATTTGTACATTAAAACATTCTTCCCATTTGTACATTAAAACATTCTTCCCATTTGTACATTAAAATAATATAAATCACAAAGAAAGGTTATATTGAACTAAGATTGATGAAAAGAAGAACTAATGAAGATTCTTAATCAGAACTCGTTAGTGAAGGATGGAAACACAACCAGATTGAATACTGCTGGTTTAACTTATACTAGATTTACTCTGTCTTGCTAAAATTTACTAAACCCCTCTCTGGACCACCTGGCCTTGATTAATAGTTTCTTAGAAACAAATTGGTTAATCTAAATGAAGTTTATGTTTCATACTATTCAGCTGATTTATAGAAAGGGCCACATTTTTGGTCTTAGGACACTTGTCATCATTAGGGGCATCTGGTTTTCAGACAAAGAATCTAGGTGTCTTCAGTTTTTTTTTTTTTATATATGTATACTAATTGTTATAGACAAGCGTATGGTTACAAGAAATAAATACAACAACAGCACAAATAGATTTATGTGATTTATTTCAACAGGAAAGTGTGGGTTTGGGACAGCTACCTTGTGGTATAATTCATAAGCCGGCTTCCGATCGGGATTGATCTCTCATAGTAGTTCTCAATGGTTGGCGTAGCGCTCCTCCTACTGACTGCTGCCGACCGCTCAGCCTGACCATCACAGGTCTCTTCCCTGGCCTCCTGTTGACTGCTCTTTTACTTCCCCGTGTGCCCCTTTTATGGCGTTTTTTTATGGCTTAACAGACTCGAAAAACGACACGAGTATAATTAGGAGGGAAGCATTTTTATTGGTCGAGAAATAGGAACACTTTAAAATATTATTTTATTTTTCAACCGGAACTCGTGCGTCGGGCCTATGCGTAAACGACAATAATGGTCATTTTGTGACGGGGCCTTGTCCCGTTCACATCCAGCTCTCGCTCTTGAGTATGTTAGTTTATTTGCCTACAAATCAGCCAAGATATGTCTTATTTTATAACATAATGTTCACTTAAGTGGTTCTTGAGCCCTGTATTAAGATTACTGTACAGTGTTGTATAAGTGTAAGAAAAGGCAAGAAGTGAAGTTCATGGGATTCTGCAGGTAAGATGTGGTTAACACTAAATTTGAATAAGTCAGTATTGTAGTAATTGGGGGGAAAAACATCCTGCCAAGAATCTGTTCCACAAAGCAGCTGTTCTTGGAAAGAAACTCTGAATGGAACTTACTAGAAATTAGTTTTGCATCAATGTCAGGGTAGAGGCAAGTTGACTTTTTCAGCAACATCTCTGAAGTTATAAATAGGCCTACTGATCCTGTAGTCTCTGAATGACTGAACACAATTACTATACTGGACAAACCAACAATATCAATTACAGATGTAAGAGCTTATAGCCACAGTCTTGTACAAGATCATATATGGTTATTTGAAATATTGCAAAGAAAGAATGCTAAAAGGCAAAGAATGTAAATAAACAATGGAAGACAATTTTTTATCCTTTTGTAAGAAAGATTTTGAGCCTGCATAACAAATAAAAAGAATGACAAATGAAAAAATTTGAAATGTTTATGATTTAATTTAAATGTTAATAAATGAGCCAAAACATTTTTTTTTTAATTCAATATTTGTATTCTTTTGCTTAATTGACTGATGTAGAAATGTGTTCAGTTTTTTTTTTATTTTTTTTTTTTAAAAAACATTTTTTAAAAAACATCAAAAAAAAAAAAAAAAACTTTTTTTTTTTTTTTTTTTTTTTCATTTTTAGGAAAAGACCAATTCCTTGAAAGCCAATGAATGGGTGAAGTCCGTAACCCCTTGTATAAATGGCAAGGGGGGTGGTAAAGATGTATCTGCACAAGCAACAGGGACCAATGTTGGAGCAGTCAAGGAGGCAATCGATCTGGCATATAAATTTGCTGACATGAATCTAGGTTCTTGAACGAATTACTGTTGGAAAGTAATTGTTGTTTTTCTCTGTTAATTCATGATGTATGTATAGCCTGTTTAAAATATTTGACAACATTAATGATTTATTCTGCATACTTTTAGGGGACTAATGATTGTTTAATGTTTTCTTTTTTAATGTTTTTTTGGTATCCTCTTCATTTTTAATCAAGTGTGTTTTTCACGAGAAAGTTCCAAACCAAATTCTATTAAAAACATTAAAAAAAAAAAAAATGATAAGACAAATGCATGAAGGAAATGCTTCATTTACAGAATTTCAATTGTTTTTTTGTTTTTTTTTACACTTGAAATAAAATTTTTAAAAAATATAAATTTCACCACATTTTCTGCTGAGGTCAGAACTTCTCAATACTGATTTTTTTTTTTTTTTTTTTTTTTTTTTTTTAACATTAATGGTGTCAACATTTTATTTTTTATGCAAGATATACCTACAATAAGAAACAAAAAAAAAAGATTTTAAGATTGCAATGAATATCACATTGGCCATTGGTTTCTATTGATTAATTAATCTTTATGGATGCTCATGACTTTGAAGTAATTATTATCTTTCATTTTCAATGGATAAATAAAACAAATAATTATACAACTATACAAGTCTTTTTTTTTTTTTTTTTTTATTACCTTCCCAACAATCTGTTGTTTAAGAATGTTTGTGCTCTCCAAAATAATAAAAATTAAGACTCAAACTACAGCTACTCATCACTTAACGACTTACCTGTTTAACAATCCATCTGTATAACTGGCTATAAATCCTCGTAAAATAAAATAAAAATTCCAACCAGTTCGTATTATACAAAAACTTTAATAGTGATTTATTCATTTTGAAGAAAGTGAAAAATAAATAAAAATTGACTTGTACTGTATTTATGACACAAAGACCCAAATAATGTAGAGAACAGATTTTAAAATTTGTTTATGGTTCAGTAGACAATTGTAATGTTCACATGGCTGAGTGGTTAGAACATTCGAATTTTGTCCATGTGACC
This sequence comes from Acanthosepion lycidas, assembly GCA_963932145.1. NCBI lineage: Eukaryota > Metazoa > Mollusca > Cephalopoda > Sepiida > Sepiidae > Acanthosepion > Acanthosepion lycidas. Next base: position 49,975,433 of record OZ010608.1, on the reverse strand, counting down.
CTGGTTCAAATCTCACCATGGTTGATTTATCTAGGTGACCTGTGGAGGCAATCCCAGTGTGTGGCTCCACTAGAAATCGCCTGGAACTGCAGGTTGACCCAAGCCTTGTGAGTGAAATTGGGTAGACCGGTCTATTTGGAAGCTGCGATGATAAGTCGTTGTAACGAAGGATTTGGGCTTTATTCAGACTGTTCATCAGACCAGATGATGTGCTCTCTTCAAAAAATAACTGTCTCCTCAGTGTAATTGCAGTATAAACCACAGATTGAACAAGCACAAATGTGCCTGAGGAGGCATCTGTAACAGGGATACTCCAATACAAGCAGCCAAACATTTACAAATGGTGGGAAAGTGATGTTAAAGCAATCTGATGCCACAAAACCATTACACACATATACCCGAAATAGCAGTCCAGGTACAATTTCATTTAGCAACCAAGCCTAGTCATTAAGTGAGGAGTGGCTGTACAACAAAATGTGGAATCTCCTTTAAATTGCATGCAAAAGTCTATAAGGTAAGAATCATCTTTGGTGAAGTTTATTTTTTCCAGCTAAAATAAATTAGCACCTGAAATAAGGACCTAATTAATAATACCAGGCATGGAAAATTAATAAGTGAATCTTGTCTTGATTTAGAACCTGAAAGCAAGCATACCAGTTCTCTGCTGCTTGAACGCATGGTGACAACAGAGTGACCCTTCTATCCAGGATACAGAGAACAGATCCTCTAATCAGAAGCAGAAGTGTTGATTTATGGTTGTGAGGCTATAATTTTCTAAACAAAAAAAAACTTAGCACATTTATGTCTTAATGACATTTTGGCAAACGTTTGAGTTCTATTAAAATTCTAATCACAGCTTTTTAAAACAACAAGCATTACAAAGGGAGTAAAGGTATTTAAAATAATAGCAGTGTCAAGGCAAAAAAACATCTTTCTCACATGCCATTTTATTGCAGGGACAAAGGTTAGATTGCCAATATTTTTAAGTCAATTGGGCTTTGACTCGTGCAGATTCAGTTAAAATTTTATATATATATATATATATATATATAGAGTATGTATGATTTTTTATATATATATATATATAGAGTATGTATGATTTTTTTATATATATATATATGTATGATTTTTTTATATATATATATATGTATGATTTTTTTATATATATATATATGTATGATTTTTTTATATATATATATATGTATGATTTTTTTATATATATATATATGTATGATTTTTTTATATATATATATATGTATGATTTTTTTATATATATATATATGTATGATTTTTTTATATATATATATATATATATGTATGATTTTTTTATATATATATATATGTATGATTTTTTTATATATATATATATGTATGATTTTTTTATATATATATATATGTATGATTTTTTTATATATATATATATGTATGATTTTTTATATATATATATGATTTTTTATATAGTATGTATGATTTTTTATATATATAGTATGTATGATTTTTTATATATATATATATAGAGTATGTATGATTTTTTATATATATATATATATATATAGAGTATGTATGATTTTATATATATATATAGTATGTATGATTTTATATATATATATATATATATATATAGAGTATGTATGATTTTATATATATATATATATATGATTTTATATATATATATATATAGAGTATGTATGATTTTATATATATATATATATATATGATTTTATATATATATATATATAGAGTATGTATGATTTTATATATATATATATATGATTTTATATATATATATATATATGATTTTATATATATATATATGATTTTATATATATATATATATATATATGATTTTATATATATATATATATATATGATTTTATATATATATATATATAGAGTATGTATGATTTTATATATATATATATATATGATTTTATATATATATATATATATATATATGATTTTATATATATATATATATAGAGTATGTATGATTTTATATATATATATATGATTTTATATATATATATATATATATATATATGATTTTATATATATATATATATAGAGTATGTATGATTTTATATATATATATATATATATATATATATAGAGAGAGAGTATGTATGATTTTATATATATATATAGAGTATGTATGATTTTATATATATATATATATATATATAGAGAGAGAGTATGTATGATTTTATATATATATATTGCACGTAGAGTGCTGGTATTAGTAAAATAGAGCTTGATGTAATATAACAGTTATTAAGTGTATATTAATAAATATAAAATTTATCACTGACCTGATTGATGTTATATTCACCACCCTGACTCCAGAGTTTCATAAACAAACTTTTGTTGTAATAATTCGGTCTGTAACACCCCCTCACAACAAGGTCATATCTTTGATCACTAACACCAAATAATGTAACACTTTTGCCACTGCCTACACACTTAGTGGTTTAGTCCTCATGGTCTTAGGACAACACTGACCAGTGCAGAGTTAACCTGTAGTAAATACTGACACTGTTCCAAGCTGGTTGCAGACTGCTTCAATCCACACTATCTCTGTGCCCATTGTGTTTTTAATCTCAGAGCAGTGGGAAATTGAAGGCTGTAGTCTTGCAGCGCTGGTCAAGCTATATTAAAGAAAAAAAAACATCTTCTCAATGAAAAAATGAGAGATTCATAGGTTTAATCTTTGATTTGTTTGTAGTTTTTGGTACAACAAAAATTATCCCTCCCCACATCAATCTCTCTCGTGACACTGGGCCTTATCTAAACTTCTATTAGGTTGGTGCAGAAATAATGTCGTTTTCTCACAGTAACATATGTGAGAAAACGACATTATTTCTGCACCAACCTAATAGAAGGCTGGGTTCAGTCTTGGAATTTGGAATTCTGGCTAGCAGCTGGCGTGGATTTCAAAGGCACTCAATGTGGGATCTCAGCCCCAAATATTTTAGCTCCCCAAAGTCATCTGTTTATATGAACTTCAGCCCAAAATTTGCATGGGGCTGAAGGATTCTAGGAATTTGGTGATTCTCCAATTTTTATTAATTCAAATAAAGGTTTTCTTTGTTCTCTGTTTCTGCCTTCTTAATCAATTTTCCAAATTTTGGAGAATTATCCACCTTCCTTGGGAGTAGTCACAGGGATTGCTTCTCCCTTAACTCTATCCTGCTTCATTTCAAAACTTTCACTACAGGGTGCCCGACACTATTTTTGGGACACTTTGAAAAGTGTGCTTAAAGGTGTTTTTTTTTTTTTGCAGCCGAGAGCTTTTGTGTTGATGAGTAGATAGTTCAGCAGTAACTGTCCCTTAATGGTATGAACATTGATTGATGGGTTTGTCTTTGGTTTCATGTTTTCTTTATTTTTACTTCAACTTAGACGACACTATTTTTCGGACATGACACAAATTCCGGGTTTTTTAATGATTTAGTCGTTGAACATCTACAATATGCAAATTTTCTGCAGGTAAATTGTACCCTGACCATTAAATTTGAGTATCTTTACCATTCACTGCGAAAATGTATTAAAATCCTGAAGAAGAATGCATTTAAAAGATCGCCGCTGAGATGAAGCTACCGAAGTCAACAGTTGAATACATGCTAAGTACAGATTATGAGTGGAAAAAGAAGAGAGGACGGAAAAAAACAATTTCCAAGAGAACAGAATGAAGAGGAGTGTTACAAGGTTGTTATCATCTGGAGAAAAGGTGACAGCGAAGAAAGTATAGAAGTGTGAACTTGACGTCAATGTTCGAACTGTACAAAGAAAGCTACACGAAATTGGACTTAAGTATGCTAAAATCAAGAAAAGAATTACACTAATGAGAAAACACAAGGAGGCAAGGCTGGGAAGCGCCAAAAGATGGATAACAAACCATGTCGACTTCAAGAAAGTGATATTTACTGATGAAAAACGTTTTAAGTTCGATGGACCTGATGGGTGGTGTACATGGTCGAGAATAGGTGAACCTGTTATTCTCAACAAGAGACAGATGGGAGGAGGAGGAGTCATGGTTTGGGGTATGGTATTTCCGAATGGAAACTTGTGGCTCGAGTGGTTAAAAGGATGTCAAAATAGCTTGAGCTACAGAGAACTTTTGGAAAAGAGAGCCCTATCACTCATAGAAAAAGAAATGGGAAGTAATTTTATTTTGCAGTTATCTTAACTGCAGCATCCATGTGGCCAAATCAGTGAAAAATTAGATGCATGAAGCAAATATAACTACTCTGGAATGGCCTGCAAGAAGTCCAGACTTAAATTTAATTGAAAACATATGGGAAATGCTTGCAGAGCTTGTTTATGACGAGCCAGAAATAACGAGAGAGGCTGAACTGTGGCAGCGCATACACGATGCTAAAAATAGGCTGCTAGAAACACGAAGAGATGTTGTTATCAATATGTACGAACATTATGAAGATAGACTGATAGAAGTCATTGAAAAAAAGGTGCTGCCATAAACTATTAGCATTGTTTCTGCAATGTCCGAAAAATACTGTCGCCTCTGTAATGTGAAAATTTGTAAAAAAATAAAAATACTTCTAATTTGAATTCTGCTTTTCCAATTGTAGTATTGAAACAGTTTTTAAATGTTATTGCCATTACACTAAAACAGTACAGACTGTGCTACCTAAAACTTGAAAAAATAAAGTGTCTGAAAAATAGTGTCGGCCCCCTGTATGATGCTCAGGTTGAAGCCAAACTCTGCTTCTTCCTTCTAGTTATTCTACCTCAGCCTACTTCTTTGTGACATATCTAAATTTTTAAAGTGCATGGGCGGAGTTCCATTCCAGCCATTAATTTTAATTCTCCAAATTTTTTCTATTTTCCTGGAACTACCTCTGTCCAGCAAAAATACAAACCAGATGACTTAAGAGAAATTCTTTCTCGTTTTAACCTTCCAAGCAATTGATAATAATTATTTCTTAATCTTTCATTAACGGAAATATATTTGTTTAACTAAATTCTCAACAATGAGACTTTGTCTTCCATCCTTGGACCAATCAGCGTCTCAGCAAAAACTCCAACCAGATCACTTTGGCATGACATAATTGGGTTTCATAATTTCAAACCGAAGAAAAAGGGTTCTCTTTTTTTTTGTTTTCATCAATGAAAAATATGTTTCCCTAATTCCTTAAGAGATAAAGCCACTTCTCTGAATGTTTTCAACTGCCAGACTCTCAATAGATAAGAAAAGTAACTTTTAAGAGAAAAGAATTCCAGATGACCCATTCTCACCAAGGATAATGTCTCTTCTCATGTACATGTCTTTCTCAGTCTATATTTCATTTTGGGTTAACCCTTTTCTTTTCCTGCTTAGAATTAATGTTTAACCAATTCACTGCATCAGTGTCACAGGCTCACTTGTCAGGTTTCAGTAGTTAACTGCCGATTTTCTCATTTTTGTTATTTTTTTTATATTAAGTGAAAAAATAATTTATGCGCATTTGTTGTTAGGTTGATTTGTGTGTGTGTGGTGAGACGGAAAAGTACTAGGAAGGGGGAAAAAGTCAAACAATTATGTCCTGACGCCAAAAAGAATAGGTACTGAGCAAAATTTTATGGGAAAATTAGCTCACGGGAGGTGTTGTAATGGAATGTCCTACTACCTATTGCCTATGTGGACTAACTATATCAGTATTTTTATATATATATATATATATTAGTGAGCATAGGATATACCTGGCATCTTGCTTCAGCAATTAGTTGGAGATTCGTCTCCAGCTAAGCTAGTCGAACTCTCTGCCTGAAGGCAGAGAGGAATCGCGATGAGGCACTGCCTTCCAGCAGAGTCTGATCTGGGGTGGTAGACAGCTACTCGACCCCGTTTTTTACAGGGTCTACAGGGAATTTTGCCCAAACCTACGGGCTCGGATACCCCTAGTTAAATTCGGCCTTGTGCCACATCTGACCGCATGGGGTGGTTGGTAAATATCCTTGCTTCAGCAATTAGTTGGAGATTCGTCTCCAGCTGTGCTGGTTGAACTCTGTGCCTTCAGGCAGAGAGGAACCCAGACGAGGCTATGCCGAAGGGCAAAGTCTCGCCTGGGGTGGTAAACAGCTACTCAACCCAGTGTGTACAGGGTCTACAGGGAAGTTTTGCCCAAGCCTATGGGCTCGGTTTTGCCCTGCATTAAAAAATGGCCTTGTGCCACATCCTGCTTTGCAGGGAGGTAAGGTAAATAACCTTGCTTCAGGAATTACTAGCCTGATAACCAATTCCCTGTCTTTCAGTAATGTATTTTCTTTTACAATAAACCTCTCTTTTGTACATCTATGCCTGTGTTGCTGTTCCTTTCACTCGAGTACCACTTCTGTTTGTAACCTTCTTTAAGGATACAATAGTGTGTATATGGGCTTTTTAATTTTTTTTATTTATTTATTAAATTTGTTTTATACTTGAAGGTTAATTTGACCGGTTCCTACCATGCAAAAAGAAAGAAGAGATTGAAATTAAAACAGGTATGAAAATTATCAGGTGACATATATATATATATATATATATATATATATATATACACACTTACTATCCGCTAACAAATTGAGAATAAAATATGTACAACTTCTGTGGATATTTACAAAAATAAAAGAAATACAGTATCCTCACAATGCATCTTTATTTTCCCTTTATAGATGGATGGAAGTTACTTCTAGCTCCAGTTATCAGAAAATACTGAAGCATTTGCACTGAAGCAATTCATTTATATGGGGAGGGGGAATGTGTGATCTTTTCCAAACTCATAAAAATTAAACTCGAACAAAACCTCAAACTTGTGGAAGAAGGTGTTTACTGCCTCTTAACAGTTTGCTTCAAAACATTTTTGTTTTTCACCTTTTTCAGGTAAGCTTCCCCACACGTTTTCCCTACAACCTGGACAGTAAGGCTTCTCTTCTTGATCTATGTTTTACCTCCATTCCCAAGTCCTGTAGTGCCACACAGCTCTGCCCTCTTGACAACACTGATCATGCTGTAGTGTCTGTTAAAGCTGGAATCGATGCTTTCATCCCCTCAAGGAGATATAAGGTCAAATCGCACTCCTCCCCTTGGTTCTCCGCTGCTTGCTCAGCTGCCATTGCACATGTCTGATTGCAATAGACATCTCTTTGTCTCTACCTGTAACGAGTGTAAGCGTGTCCTCAACAAAGCAAAGTCACTATTTGCTGCTCAAATGAAAGAACATATTGCATCTCGCAAATTTGGCTCCAAGGATTATTGGTGTCTCTGCATGAGCGTACTTAACAATAGCAAACCCTCTCCTCCTTTGTTCAACCAGTTTGAGGTTCTGACCTCTTCTGCTAACAAGGCTGAATGCTTTGCTTGGAAATTTTCATTCAATTCAGTGCTCGACTCTTCTGGTGTACCCACACCCAATTTCCCCCATAGAACTGAGGCTCAATTGAGCAACTTGCACAAAACCCTGTCATCGGTTCTGGGCATCATCTCTAAATTAGACTCCCACAAGGCTAGTGGTGGAGTGGGATACCTGCCATTGTCGTTAAGAAATGTGCACCTGAACTGGCCTCTCCAAATTATATAACTACTGCCTCATCCGCTGTTCCTGTCTTTAAGAATTCTGGAGACCCTTCTGACCCTTCTAATTACCACCCTATCAGTCTCCTACCACTCTTCGGCAAAGTCTTTGAAGCTTTAATCAATGCCGAACTGGTTATTTAACTTATATCCCATAATCTGCTCTCCGACAAGCAATACGGTTTCTACTTTGCCCGTTCTACAGCTGATGTGCTTACAGCCATAACTGAAATTGTTTACCAAGCGCTTCATAATAACAGAGAAGCTTGTGCCATGGCTATAGATATCTCCAAAGCCTTTGATAGGGTTTGGCATGCCAGCCTTCTTTGCAAACATCAGGGCTATGGAATTACAGGTCGATTGTTCGACAATCATTCCTGTCAAACTGTGCATTGAAGGTCATTCTCAATGGATTCTCCTCCAGCTCCTATCCCACGAACACAGATGTTCCCCAAGGCTCTATCCTAAGCCCTACTCTGTTCCTTATCTTCATTAACAATTTTCCTGATGTCATAGGTTCCCAAGTAGGCATCTATGCGGACAACACTACTATTTATACCTGCCTCAAAAACAAATCTAGTGTCACTGACAAAACTAACCTGGCTGTTTGTCTAGAAAAGGACCTCCAATTGGTTGTGGACAGGGGCAGTAATTGGCTGGTTAACTTTAATGCCTCAATAAACAAAACTGCTCTCTATTAATCACCAGAGAGAACCATCCCTGCCTCCTATTAGAATGTCTAACGCTCAGCTCCACAAGAGCACCTCTTTGTGACTGCTCGGTCTCACATTGTCTGCTGATGGAACGAATACATTGAGTCAATATCTTCATCCACCACTAGGAAAGTCGGCTCCCTGTGCCACGCCAGGAAATTTTTCTCGCCGGAGTCAATCCTTCAAATCTACAATTCAACCATTCACCGTTGCATGGAGTATTGCTGCCATATATGGTCTGGAGCTCCTGTTTTTCTCAAGGTCCTTGATAAAATCCAAAGATGGATATACAATGTAATTGGCCCTGATCTGGCATCTAGTCTGCAGCCGCTCTCTCACAGAAGTACCGTTGCTTCCCTCTGTCTTTTTTTACAAATATTTCATGGTAACTGTGCCGATGAGCTGCTTTTGGTGGTTCCTAGACTTCATGAATTTAAGAGTTCAACTAGTCTGACATATCGCTCTCACCCTTTCACTGTGGAAACTGTTAAATGTAGCCGTCTCTTCTACTCCAATAGCTTCATGCCTCGCACTTCTCGCCTGTGGAACTCCCTCCCCATTTCTTGTTTCCCTGATAGCTATAATCTCCAACTATTCAAATGTAATGTCAATCAACATCTCCAAATGCCCTGATCTAGCACCTAACCTTCTCTTCATCCTTTCCTCTATCACTCCTCTTTGCTCTTGCTCCAACTGTCTGTAACTCCTTGCATGCTAATGGCTTCCCGCCTTGCTTGGGGTTGAATGTTTTTAAAAAAAAAAAAAAAAAAAAAGTTTTCAAAACTCTAAGGACATCTGTGACTTTTTTTTTTTTTTTTTTTTTTTTTAAGCATTTCACCCCAAGCAAGGCGGGAAGCCACTACGACGCAAGGGGTTACAGAAAATTTACAGCAAGATCAGATAGGAGTGATAGAAGAAAGGATGAGGGTAGTGGATAGATCAAGGCAACTGGAGATGTCGATTGACATTACACTTGAATAGCCGGAGATTATAGCTCTCAGGGGAAACTGGAATAGGGAAGGGAGTTCCACAGGCAAGAGGTATTGTAATGATTATCAGTGAAAACTTCAATACTCTACCCCAGCATTTTATATCTCTTGGTATTCACCTGACAGCCGAAGTCAATGTTTTCAGCAATCATTTATAGTCATTTTATAAGTACTATTATTGCTATTTCTTTTGAAGGTTAAATGTACAGTTATTAGAACAATTACAAGTTTATTATCATCATCATCATGTTGGAGGAGGAGGAGTCTACCACTGCCATTAAAAACAAAATAAACACACAAAACCCAAAGTGTAATGTATATAGAAGATGTCATGAACCCATTAATTTTGGCAGAATTTTCCATCATCCACTGTTGAGCCTCTCCCTTCTCCCTTGTACCCAATGATATTAACAACATTCCAGATCATAGTTGTTGAAATCTGTTCTTTTGATTTTTACAACTGCAACTTTTTTATCTGCAACTTGTGTGGATTTGTGTTGTGGTGTGATGGATATCAGGATAGAAGGAGAGATTGGGGAGCCAAGTTTGAATTCCAGCTGGGTTCATTACATTTACTTACACACAGATATCCCCAGCTATGGGTTGAATAACAGATTGGGCAACCAGTTTACTGAAAGAAAAATTTGCCTAATCATGTACCGAAAGTGCGTGATCGCCCAAGCATGTATCACATCTGACTGATCTGTACCCCATGTCAAATCACAGCTTCAGTGTTATTGTTCTATATACTTACATATTGCCCTGCACAAGAATTGAACTCACAACCACCAGCTAACATAAACTTATGCTTTGTTGCTGTTCTTTGTAATGGGTTCTGCCATAGGGCTCAATATAAGCCCAGAGTATTTATTCCAGAGGGTAAGCATTCATTTGCTAGGTGAATCCCTGACAGACCACTTGAACAGTCATGTGGCTGGATTTTTAATTCAAAGTTGTCAACCAAAGCTAGAGAGCACAGTCTACCCTGCTATTTAGCCCATAACCCGGAGAAGATAGATTCATACCCTTCCCAAAATTATTTCTGAAAAATTGTAATGAACTTGATCAAAGTTCAAACTCTGGTTGCCAATTTCTTGTTCCAAACCATTAACCATTACACTACCTGCATAGAGCCATAGATCTGCCTCTGATTAGAGGATGTCTGTAACCTGGAGGAAAGAGGGTCACTCTTTTGGTGCCATACTTCAACTTACCATGCTGTTAAAGCAGGAAGCTGGTCTGCTTGCTTTCAGGTTCTAAATATGGAAATTTCCACAATATTTAAAAAAAATACCATATTTAAAATATTAGAAAAAAATTAAATAACCTGAATTCAAATTCTTTATTTAGAATACCATAAGAAATGTTATAAGAATAGATATCAAACATATGTAAAAATACATCTTTAATTTTTTTTTTCTATTACCTGAATCTTAATTAACCAAAATATTTTTGTAAAATTGGAAATATTTACATCATTTTCACCAAATGAATTAGCTCTCATTGCCAGAATTCATCCATGGTACCCAAAGACCATTATGTCGATTGGGGTTGCCAGCCGAGTCCTCAGGTTTGTTTGCAGGTGGCACCATGGTTTTTATATAATGGTGTAATCTTGACATTAGCTTTCGTACAATGTCCGGTTTTTCAGCTGCCAAATTATGAAATTCACATGGATCAGTTGGAATATGAAATAGACACGGATTTTGCTTACCAACACAGTTAAACTTAGCATATGGGGGACGAGGCCCTCTGCAATTTACCTGGACAGGTTTCTTTTGTGTTGAGATCACTTGTGGCAGTGCTTGCTCTGATGAAAAATACAATGTGTTATCGCTGATGTTTGAATGTAAGTATGCATTGTAAGGTGGATACCAGCTGTCCCGTTCAGCTACATTCCCAAGTAGTAATTTGTAATCACCAACTCTTATAGCTGCAAATTTCTTGATGGGGTCGATGTTGTGTAGGATTTCCTGACGGAGTGATTGACCATTTGTTGATAACATGTTCCAAAGATCATATCCATCTAAATTCTTCATTTTTGGATTTGTGTTGGGGTCGCCTCCAGCAGCACGATACAATGTAGGAAGCCAGTCACAGACATGGATCATTTGTTGACTGACATAGCTTTTTTGTTGCAAAAGGGGGCTGTGAATAAAACCAACACCACGGACACCACCTTCCCACAATGTGTTCTTCATACCCCTGTGAGGGAGGAAAAATAATTATTCAAAGTGGAAGCAAATGAATGGGGGGGGTGATTAAAATGAGAATGGATTGACTGAAATATGGTAACTGTTAGTATGACATCAACATTCTGAACAATGATTCTACAAAATTACATGAAAAGTGAGAGAGCACACTAGAACAAGAGAGGGGGAATAAAGGCAGGAGAGTATGTGCGCATGCAAGGCAAGAGTGTGTGAGTGAGAGAGGCGGAATAGAGGCTGGAGAGTGAGAGAGGTGAAATAAAGGTGGGAGAGTGTGCATGCCAGATATGGAATAAGCTAGAGAATGTGTATTCAAAAGAGGGATCGACAGACAGTATGCACACAGAGAGACAAAACAAGCTGGAAAGTGTGCACACAAGAGAATAATTTTTTGACATATTTTTAAAAATATTTTATAAAACAGAAATCATGCCTGAAAGAGTACCATGCTGACACACCAAAAATCATGCTCCATAAGTAGAGAAAAATATTATTTACCATAATATGGTATTATATGATGATCAGCCACAACTATAAGTTTCAATTGCATGAGATATCCAATTGTCTGGTGGCCAATGCCACTTTCATGTAATGGACATTTATTCCTCCTCAGCTAACCCAAGATGCCATACTAAGGGTGGTTGATATTTTCACAAAATATACACACCAACCAAAATTACTAAGAAGAAATACCCATATAGCAAAAGAGGGTACAGATAATATTCCTGGAGAGCAAAGGTGTTACTGCCAACTTTAAGTGCAGGAAACAAAAACAAAAAGAAAATAAAATAGATGCTGTCCAATAAAGTGCTCCATTGTACAGGAGACTCTAAGTTTCCATACCTTCTTTATGTGACAGGTCTTCTCAGAACATAGGCAATCAAGGCTCTCCACAGTTTCCTGTTCTTTGTAGCTTTGAATAAATTTTGCCTTTTTGTTATTCCCCCTACGCCCTGTTCATGCTATCCATTTACTCAAGCTCATTAAATGTTGTGTGTTTTCAAGCCCTCCTTCTTCATTATGTTACCCAGAAATTTTAACTCTTCTCCTGATGTTAAGTACAAGTTTTCTTTTTGCTTTAATTTTCTCTATAACCTCATTGTTGCTCACATATTTAGTTTATGTTATCTCAGCATCCTTCTGTAGAACCACATTTCTGTTGCTTCAAGTGCCTTCATATTTGAGAGCATTCACTGCCATATTGGAGGACAGACAGTTCAATAGTCTTTTCTTTGTTTCCAATGAAGTTTTTCTGTCTTAATACTCTGCTTACCTTTTGGAAGGCATCTTTGGCTATCCCAATGTGTCTTCAGATTTCAGTGTCTCACTTTCCGTCCCCCTGTTAAAACACTTCCCGGATATTTAAATTTTAATACTTGTTTGAATTTGGTATCACCGATTTGCATTTTGCTAACAACCATGTATTCTGTCTCACTTCACGGCATTCTGTAAGAGTTTTTGTAGTTTTATTTCCATGTTTGCTATCAACACTGTGTCATCTGCATATCTTATGTTAAGATTGCGTCCGCCAATAATGAATCCTGGTAGAACTTCCAATTCTCTTAGAATTGCCTCACTGTATAGGTTGAATCATTCCAGTGAGAAAACACTGGACTTGTCTTACACCTCTTTCTATTTTTGTATATCTGCTGAACTCATTTTCTATCCATATGCAGATGGTTTGCTGCCAGTATAGGTCCTTGATTATTCTAATATCCTTCCCAAATATGTCAAGGTTGCCGAGCAGTTCCAATAAATCTTTGTGGTGTACTTTATCGAATGCCTTTGCATGTTCTATAAAACATTGGTACACATCCTTCGGCATTTGTATTGTTCTTTCTGATAGTATTCTGAACATTCCATGTTCCTTGTTCCAATGTTCTTGATGAACCCACACTGTTCTTGTCCTATTTCCAGTCTGATTCTGCTGTGCGCTTTATTCAGCAGAATTTGGTTGATGAGTTTTTTTATATGGCTCGTTAGACTGATTGTCTGAAGGAGCTAACTTTCATTTGCACCTGGCTTCTTAAGCAGTGCTATGAAAATAGATCTACTTAAGCCCTCTGGCATGTCACCACTGTTTAGATTTCATTTATCATTTCTGTAATCTTGTCTATACCGAAATCATCTAAGGTTACTAGCACCTCTACTACAATTTTGTCTGGCCCTGCTGTTTTGTTTCTGTTCAATTTAGTCAGTGCAGATTTCACTTCAGATTTTAATATAATCAATTTCCATAGTTTCACATATCACTGGGTGGTGATCACTTCCATAATGTGTACTTGGATAGGTTTTGCAGTGTACAACAGCATTCCTGAATTTCTTATTGATGGTTATCTAATTGATTTTGGTTTTTAGTTTCTCCTCCTGGGCTTCTCCATGTCCATATTTGTCCTGGGTGTTCTTGAAACAAGGTGTTGTCTACTACCTGGTCATTTGGTATACAAGAGCAATTATACATTTTCTAAAACAAAATCACTCTTGGAGTGCTTGCAAGAACACCAAAAATCATGCTCAATGTCTAAATGGTCAGTCGGTTATGTGCCATGCATGATACATGTTTAGGCAATCTTTTGATACATGACTGACGAGGCATATTTTTTGCTGCAGTAGGTTGCCATTTCTTACTGCGGTAGACCAGTTGCCATCAAAGGCTATAGAACCCAGTTTGTCCTGCTATTTACCCATAGCTGAGGGGAGAAGAAGAGGATTCATACCTTTCCCAAGGGTATTAGCACGTAAGTGAATGTAATGGATTTAACTGGAATTCGAACTCAGCTCTCCAATTCCTCAGTCAGAGCCACTATCCATGGTACAGAAACATATTTTCAATAACACGGTGTTATATGACAGTCAGCCTTAAGTAGAAGTTTCATCTGTGTTAGGCATGCAATCATATCATCAGGTGACTGATGACGGGCATTTTATGGAATGACATTTTTGGTGGGTGTGTTGGTGATGCAGCCTCCACCACATTGTAGGGTGGTAGTAACACCTTTGCTCACCTGAAATATTCTCTTAATGGAAAGAGACAAATAAGAGTATATTCCTACCTGAGAGGCCAATTGGAAGCCATATTTCCATCATAGCCATGAGTTGGTCCCCCATTATCAGTTGAAAAGAGAATAACTGAATTGCTGTACATGCCAGTGTCCTTCAAGACTTTTATGACTTTTCCCACTCCATCATCCAAGGCAGAAACCATCCCTGTCCACAAAATTAAACTCAAATATTTAATACTAAATAAACAAAATGTATTACTAATTAGTAAATATACTAGTTTATCCATACAGTAAAAATTGACAGCATCTATAAAACTGATATTTTGTTAAGTATTTAATATGAGCACCTGAATTTTACTTGAAATCCTCCCAGGTTTTTTGAACAGGACGAGAGATTTATCTTTTGTTTGGTTTTTAGAATTGGATTTCTGGTTACTTCTAAAATCTTTTCATTCTCTTTCACTCCAAGTAACCCCTTACATCTTAGTAGTATTATTTCCTTGCTTGGGGCGAATTGATTTAAAAAAACAAACAAAAAAAAAAAAAAACAATGTAAATCATGTTCCATCTCACTGATGTAGATTTAGTTGAAATAAAATCCGTATTTATGATGATACAAACAGTATCATCATAAAAACATATCAAAATAAAACATTCACCATTCCATTGGATTCTCAGCAAAATTTTATATATATATATATATATATATATATATATATATATATATATATATATATATATATATATATACACACACACACGTATCATGTGACTTTTGAAGCTAATTTGACTACAATAAATGGATATATAGTTTTGTCAACAGCATAGCCAGGGCCAGCAGCACACACACTAATTTTATATCTCATGTATGATGCAACCCTCTTAAAATTAGCCTCAAAATTAGGTGTTCAAAAGTCACAAGATAGGCAGTAGTTAGCTTCATTATGTCAGTAATCAGTTAAGTGCTATAACGTGATACACACTTGGGCAATCATGTCTTTTTTTGATTCATAACTGACTAGGCAGAAGATTTTCACAGTAGATTGCAAGTTCTTTCTGTGCTATACTGGTTGCCAAACCTGGCTATAGGATCCATTCTGCTCTGCTATTCAACCCATAGCTGTGGGAGAGAAAAGATAAATCCATCCTTTCCCAAGGGTATTTGTGCATAAGAGAATGTAACAGACTCAAACTCAGATTTCTCATTCCGAGTTGATATCTATTACACTACAATGCACAACTGTCAGTAATACTTGTTCCTGACCATTAACAATACCTTCATTTTCAATGTACCGTACAGAGATGAAATTAAGCAAAAAATAAAATTGTGTCTTGAATCATCCTATTGCTCTTTATTGTACCAATTTTCCAAGTGGATAAAATCTGCCTTGAAAATCAGCATTCATAATTCATTGGGCTTTATTACAGGTGATAAATACTCAACTAGCTCAGATCCACCAAGTTAACTTTTACACAAATTTACCAAAACAAATTAAATGTTCACCTGCATAGATTTGCCGTCCATGGTGCTTGATGTTCGGAAATCGGTTAATGTATTTCTGTGGTGCTTGGAGCCTTTCATAATCATTACCACTGTGTACAGCTTGGTATGGCAGATACAAAAACAAGGGCTACAAAAATGAAAGTGCATTAATTCATGACCATTAGTCATTAAATACTCAAAGTTTCTCCAGTGTTTTGCATTATATTGAAGGAGATCTTATTCTAGCTCTGATTCCCAATATTTTCTTTGTATGCAAGGAGACAAAAGTTACCACGGCCGTGAGTTAAGAATTATTCATTATTCATTCTTAACTGCAGTACACAACAATGCATATTCAAGAAATCTACCAACTGCCCCACACGGTCAGATGTGGCATAAGTCTGAATTTAATGTGGGGTATCCAAACCCATAGGCTCTGCTAAAATGTCCCTGTAGACCCCATATAAAACTGGATCGGGTAGCTGTTTCCCAAGACAAGACTGCCCTTTGATATAGCCTTATCTGGGAATCCTCTCTGCCTCTGGGCAGAGAGTTTTGACCAGCACAACTGGAGATGAATCTCCAACTGCAGAAAACAACAATGCATATTCAGTCCAACACTAGACTGTCATCAATCAAAATATCATAAGATTTTGGGAAACCCAAATCAACCCTATCAAGGCAACACAAAGGGCACAAATGAGGAGGGAAAAGAAAGTCAGATGGGTGTAAATAGAGTGTGGGTTACAATGTAGTTAATGCTATAATTTCAGTTGAGCTCTCTAGGGAGTAGGTTTGGGTTTGTAAACTGTGACTATTATAGCTTATATATAACGAGACTCTTCGCATAGCAAATCGAGTCACTGTCAGTCACTGGGCGTGTTTCTAAAAATAAATACGCTAAAAATCCACCTGCTTCCCTGCCGTGCGCCGACGGCTTAGTGGTAGAATCTCTGGCTGATACCAATTCAGTCAGGTTTTGATCCGAGCTAGAGGCAACCGGATGTCTAGCCACACTGATGAGCTGTGAAACAGCGAAACTGTCTGTGGATGACGTTTATATAAATAAAAAAGAGAAGGAATCCCCTGATTTTAAACCTCAGAGCACAACAGCCGAAAAACATTGTGGTAACAGGGTTGCATTGCAGCTCAGACCAGACACCCGGTTCATTGACAGGGTACAATTTCTTCCAGTCAAAAGTAAATGTTCTATATCCACTTTTGCAACAGGCCCCACTGTTTTCAATTTAACAAGATTTCAGCTGACTCATATTGCTACAATAGCAAGAAAAATGAGGAAAATAATATGAATGTTAATAATGATAATGCCTCATCAATGAAAGTATTTTGCATTGCTATCAGACTTGGTTTTCTATTGTAGTATGAGAATTCCAAACAAAAACACATATCATATATTTTATCTTCAGATTTTCCCTCTATTTCCATCACATGTTGTGTTTTATGATGTCTATTAAAATCAATATAAAGGAGAATTTCTTTTTCCATTGTTTATTACATTCATGATTAAGTTATGCAATGTTTTTCACGTTGCTTTTTTTTTTTTTTGCATTCTGATAGAAAACTGAATTTAAAAAAAAAAAAAAATCTACCATTCACCCATGCATTAAATATTGCTGCCATATCTAGTCTGGTGTTCCAGCTATATATCTCAAGATTCTTCACAAAAACCAAAAAAGGGTTTGTAATGTTATCGGTCCTGACCTGGCATCTCAATTTCAGTCACTTTCCCCACACTGAGACATGGTTTCCCTATATTTTTTATAAATATTTTCATGGCAATTGTTCTCATGAGCTCTCTTCCTCAGTATCTCAACCACATTCTGCTGGATTGGCAATTAGGTTTCATTGTTTTACTGTCAAAATAAATGTAACCATTAGTTCTATTCTAACAGTCTTTTCTCACACTTTCTTGTCTGTGGAATTTGCTTCTGGTTTCTTTCTTCTCTACTAACTACGATCTTCAAAAATTTAAATGCAACATCGAATGCCATCTTCTGTCTTCCTGAAGCCAGAACAACACCAAAATACAAATATCAATTAGCAAAAAAAAAAAAAAAAAAAAAAAAAAAAAAAAAAAAAACAAAACTGCACCACATCTCATCTTTTTGCAAACATTCCAATGGTTTGTCATGCTCAGTTCAGAGTATCTTCTTATAAAACTGCATTTAAGTTGCATTTTTACCTTTGTTAAAATAATAAAAAGAACATTAACAAATGATTTTATGATAAGAATACATTGAAAATCAGGAAGAAAAGGATTGCCAGTGGTCAGGAATTAATAGAAGCATTGCTTACAAAATAGGGTTATTGTGCGTGTGTGTGTGTATATATATATATATATATATATATATATATATATATATATATAATAGGTTGGTGCAAAAATAATGTCGTTTTCTCACATAGTAACATATGTGAGAAAACGACATTATTTTTGCACCAACCTATTATATATATATATCGTACAATATATGTAATTTTAAGACATTTACATATGTAATATATTGCTTAAATTTTTATTATAGGAATACATTGAAAATCCAAAAAGAAAACGATTGTCAGTGGTCAGGAATTAATGCAAACATTACTGACAAAATAGGACTGTTATATTCAAAATGTAAATCTACAGCAAATGGTTTTATTATCGAAATGCATTGAAAATGAGGCAAGCAATTGTTGGCAATCAGAAATTAATACGAAAATTACTGACAGCATACAACTTGTACACATATAACCAACTTACCAGAGTCTGATTATGGTGTTGAATCAATTTAACAGCTTCTTCTGTAAAGAGTTCTGTAGAATATTTTCCTAATGCTTCTTTGTCTACAGACAGATTGCGATGAAAATCATATCCAATCTCTTCGTACTACAAATCAATACAAACATTCATTTGGTTATTGATACTATGGTCAAAATAAATAAAATAATTTTATTAGTAGAATGCAGGCATGCAAAACAAATTAAAGTTTCTCCAAATTTCAGGCACAATGCAACACAACACTCAGCAGTTGCTGAAGAGCAATGGTGGGAAAGCTCCTCTCTCAAAATTCTCCAGCAGTAAGTTTGATCCTCACTGGGTGATTTATTATCAAACTGAGATAAGCTTAGACTAGCACAAAGCCACAACTCATTGGGTGTTCCATACAAAATTCATTATCAAACAACCAAACAAGAGTTGACATGTTGTAAAATCAACCAAACAATATATTTCACTGCAGGATTATCAACTATATTTTTGCTTAAGCTGGTGTCAGCAGATACTTCATACTAAAGTATTTAACACAATCCTATTTTCATTACTTTTTTAATAATATATATGATTTACTCAATATGTGTGTGTGTGTGTGTGTGTGTATGTATATATATATATATATATATATATATATATGGTGGGATGGTTAAACTTCCAAGAATTGTTCATCTTTCTCTTTTTTTTTAGATTGAGGTTGAACTTATTTCTATGTATGACTAGGGTTGTGGCCTCATTAGGGCCAGAAATAAAGACACAAGAGAGGAATTGAGTTAAACAAATATATTAACAGTAATATAAACGAGAGTGTTACAGCAAGAATGTTTGATCCGACTGTCAGAGCTGACTGCTGGAAACTTCCCTCTACCAAAAGGCAGTACCTGCTCCTATTTATAACTGGGAGAGTCCATGCATGCATGGTAAATTACCATAACAACTGATTGAGGTTGAACTTATTTCTATGTATGACTAATGCATTCGATATGTATTGATAGCGTCCATCAAGAGACGAAATGTGTTAATTCATATGGTCTTTTTACAGATAGGCTTTTATTTATATCTAAATTTAAATATATGAGAGAGAGGTATGTGATGGTGCCCACTTTGTCAAACATCAACTAGCATACACTTCTCTCAGACTATTCAAGGATTCAAAATCAGCATCCTCTATCCAGTGTTCCAAGAAATGGGACTCAACATAAACTTTTCCAAAACAAACTATAATCTGCAATTAGAATGAAAGCAGTGATGGCACATACCCTGAATCCATCATTAAAAATTCAGTATGTGCAATTAGTAGAATACTAAACACTTTAGATACCGCAGTGTATGGATCAGCAAGAACAAATTATGTATAGGAGAAAAAGAAACCAAACATAGAATAGTCGGTGCCAGAGGTAGTTTTGCCCAACATCGCAAATTGCTCCAAAATCAAAACATCAACCTGAAAACAAAATTTATATTCTTAAATAGACTTGTCAAATTGAGACTTTTATATAGGTGTCATGCGTGGCACCAAAACCCATTCAGAAAATCTACACTGATGAAAAAAATAAAAAAGGCTCTGAGCAAGTAAAGCCTGAGGGTCTTATCAAAGATCATCCTTCTTTGAACGTTATAGACTGGCGCTACAGAATCACAAAGAACCATACCAAATTAAACAAACCACACCACATGAGATCTATCAAAAGCATCAACAGCTAAAATGGATAGCACATGTAACTTGAGAAAATGATGATTTAATCAAGATGTTGACGATCCACACCATTTCTTATAAAAGGTTAAGAAGGAAACCCCCCCCCCCCCATCAATATTGTAAAGAATGATAACAGCTACTGGACTGGACAAACTTGTTTTCTGAAAAAAAGTGTTTTAAGAAAAAGATTTTATAAATTTCATCTGAAAGCAGTACTGGCTTCTTGGTGAATGAATGCTAAATTTTTCCTTGCAAGGATATTGATATTATTACCATTATGTCGTATAATTTAACCCATGAAATCAACATGATCTTTCATACTATATGATGTTGCTCACAGTGACTGAAGAGGTTACTCTACATTGTACTTATTACTACTTATCAGTTGTCCACTTTCTGTATTCTTCCAGATTTTCTAAAGATAAATTTCCATAAGCAAACTTACATGAGCTTCAGCTAAATGATTGAAATAGTCTTCAGCACCAAGCCAGTATCCAATGTGTGATTGAAAACCTCGTTTTGTTGGGGTGTATTCATCTTTGAAGAAACCAAGATGCCACTAGAAAAAGAGAAGAGTCAGTCAAAATACATATTAGTAATTATTTTGACACATACAAATTCTTGTATTAGGTTGGTGCAAAAATAATGACGTAATAATGTCGTTTTTTGACGTAAAGATACCAAGCTATACCAATAATGGCATCCCCATTACCCTGACCAATCAACTTGTAATAATTTCAGCTCAAAATTAATAAGGGTGGGGACATGTACAAAAATTCAAATTCTAACATTACATTTTATATATATATATATATATATATATATATATATATATACACACACACACACAAATGGCAATAATGGTATCCTTGTAAATCGTTAATTATGAAAACATTTATAATGTAGTATATTCTGTACAGTATGTTAACTGGTGGGTTGAGTGGCACTAATATCAAATGCAGATGTTGATGCAATTCTCCCCTTTGTTAGGTAGTTACTATCCTTGTCAGTTACCAGTGATCATGTTCTTACATCACCTGCTTGCAGTTTTTGTGTGTCAATGATGTTTGCTACTGTTGTTCAAGAAAAACCTTGAGTAATTTACTCTGTAAGAGACAGTGCCACATCTTTCTTGATCCAACAATCATTGCATGGTTAAATAGTATTCCTATGGTTGCCACAGCTACACTACATTTTTGCCTATTACATTAGACATACATCATTCAGTTAGGACCATTTTTTTCTACACATGTTGAAGTGCAAAAATCATCCAATCTACTGTTGTTTACCATTTTGCATTTCATTTTAAACGGACCTCTTTTTCTTCCCTATATTTCAAAACTATAATTAGAAATTGTAACTTTGGATACTAAAAATTTAATGAAAATATGATGTAAAAATTTCCGAGTTTTAATTTCAAATGTAGAAAATGTTTCTACGGTTAAAAAAGGTTGTAGGGATATAAAAGGTGATTATCTCCCTTCCATTGAGATAATGTCACAAGAGTCATGTGATGGCGAGTGAGAGTGACTTCAGTGGATAGAATGACAAAGGGTATTTGTGATGTAAAGCCCAGACAAGGATATCCCTAGCCCACAGCAGTAGGCCTTATAGGAAAAGCCACATGGCATGACCAGGTTTATCGAGAAACTGCTCTAACTCCAGTTTTCCCTTTGAGAAATATTACAAGACTTTCTTTTCAGACTGCTTGCTGTTGTAGACACATGATATAGTTTCTCTACTTGAGCCATATAAATATGTATATATAATCTTGTGCATGACTTAGCAGTATAAAACCCCAAGAAAAAAAGAGCATATTTGTCATTGCTTTTCTTTTGGTTATTCCATTCCATCTGTGAAATCAGGTGTTATTATATAATAGATATAATGCCAATAATGGTGGAAATACAAATAGGTGAATATTACATTACTTTCCATAGCACACCCATTATCTGGGTCAACATGACATTATTTAGCCCCATTAAAGTGATGCTTATCTATTTACAAATTAAATTTATTCAAAGTTATGTGTATGCAACTATGTTATGGTTTGTTTTCTTTCCCAGTAATTATTCAGACTATCCCCATCTGAGTTGCTTCAATCACAAAAAAAAAAAAAAAAAAAAAAATACATTTTTCTCCAGAAATGGCTTCAACAAAATACTAAATAAAAGGTCAAATGTGAAGTTTAGATATCAGATATACTAATGTTACTCACATGCCAAAGACTATTAGTATTTATATCCGGTATAACATATATATACTGACTGAGAACCGGTGTTTAAGCATGATGTATGTCATGCTGAAATACCAGTTCTCAGTCAATCATTGAAGTTAAGCAATGTTGAGCCTGGTCAGTATCTAGATGAGTGATCACTTGTAAATATCAAGTGCTGTAAGTTATGATGTGCAGATAGTGTGATGGGTAACAACTGAGAAATCAGAGAACCTAGTTATAATTCCAGTCAAGTGCATTACAGTCACTTACATGCAAATAACTTTGGGAAAGATAAGAATCCATCTCTTCTCCTCTTGCTGTAGGTTAAATAATAGGACAGACTGGGTATGATAACCTTATTTTGCAACCTGTCTACCGTGGGAATTCTGCCAAGTGAATCATGAAGCAAAAAGAGACATGATCACCCAAGGTTGCATCATGCATCAGATCCAACTCCATAATACTATATATTTAAATAAAGGAAGCATCAAATAATATGTAAACATACAGGACCCTCACCCAAGCTTTCCACTGACTGGCCAATGATTTCACCATGTTGCATTACATTCTCATCAGTCTGCACTGAAAACTGGGAAAGGGCCTACTGCACGTTCACAAGGTAACAAGATGAATGACAAATACCACATTGAGAAATAACCCTATTCCCCATATCATAAAATATTTTTATTCAGGGCCCTGCCTTTTCATTCAGGTGGGTAGGTAGGCAACATTTGGGACAACTTCTGCTATGTCAGTCAGTCTAAGAGTTCAGCCTATCCCTCCTACTACCTGCTGTTCATCTATAATGTGTGGCTGGCAATATGATAAGTAGCATTGGAACCATGTCATAAACAAGTCCATCTCCTACCAATGATTGACCAGAACTCACTCTCCGATGTCAAGCATTTTTGTTAATGTAGACTAGCAACTGGATACACTTTATGTCAGTTTTTTTTTTTTTTTTTAATCATTTGGTCTAAAAAGCCACCATCCACTCCTTTATGCCTCCATTCCCCTTTGGTGAAAGTGGATGCCTCTTAGAAAATTCTAAAGAATCATTCACTAGCTATAAAGCAGAAACACTTGAAATTGCAATAAAATAAAATCTTCTCTACATGGATGTCCATAGTGTCCCAATGGTAAACATTTTTGTACTCAAATGTTTATTTACATCATAAAAAGGTAATTATGACTAAAAGTGAATATAAAGAAAAAAATGAAGAAAATCATTCTGCTTAAAAGTACTTGATGAATTGTGGATGTGACATATAGTTTTAGAAAGAAAAGGGAACACACCAGAAAAAAAAAAAAAAATGATAATTAAAAACAACATAAATCAGGATATTCATTTAAATAATTAACAAAATTATGTCCTATCAAAACTTTAATTTAACACCTTTTCTCTCTCTTCATTTGATAATCATCCAATCTCAATTATTGCAAAATAAAAGTTGGTAAAGTCTAAAATTCCACTCATTTAAGATATTGCTTTGTTTTAAACATTCATCATCATAACCAGAAACATTGTTCATCGTTCACATTCTTACAGATCAACTGAAATCTCTTACCTTTCCAATGATGTGGGAGGAATATCCAAGTTTGTTGAAATACTGAGGCATTAAAGTCTCATTTAAAGGTAAGCCGTATGGAGCGGCGCCAACAAGGACTCCATGTTGCATGCCTGGAATTAAAGTGAATTTAAAAAAAAAAAAAAAAAAAAAAAAAAAAAAAAAAAAAAACTTATCTATTAAAATTTAATAATACAAGTAAATACAAACAAATCAGAATATGTTTTTCACATCTTCTATAATTCAACTCTGCAGGTGTCTGCTTTTCTGTGATGAATTGTCATCATTAAATGAAGAATTATTCATATTTCATAAAATGCTCAAATGACAAACAGGGGAGCTTCCAACAGTTGGGTTTATTGTCAAAAGTTCTCTATCCCTATCTAGTCATTTTTTTTAGTGTAATTCAAATGAAATGTTTAAGGATTAACCATAAGAGTTAGATTATTTGACTAGAAGTGGATATTTTTTGATATCGGATGAAGCAATTTGCCAGTTAGAGTAGGGGAATTGAAATTTGCACATATGTTTTTATACAATCTTATTGTTGCTTTTTATCACAACACTAAGCCAATATAACTATTACAAGCATACTTGTGCCATAAACAAATGATAGCAATTGTGGAGAAAATTTTAATAGTGCAATGCAATTGACCAAAAGTCTTGAAACAATGTATTTCAATCAAGGTGATCCTTTTACCTGGGCCTAACAACCATGCAACTGGGAGAGGACCTGTGGAGATGTAAATTACTACTAAATAACAATTACTGAAAACATTTTTAGCAAGGAATTTGTTAGTAATGTCCAGTAATTGGTTAATTAGCAACTTTATATAATTTGCTGTCATCTCTTTACCTTCAGAATAAAATAATCATTCAGAAATAGGTTCAGTAATCCAATTATTCTGAATATTTTTTTTTTTTAAATGTGAATATAATTAAAAAGTACAAGCCATTTTTAGTTATCCAAGGATTATTAAAAACAGTGTCAAATTTTTGGAAAAAAACAGATTAATGGGTCCTGTTATTGTCACATACAATTACAATTATTTGACAGTTTGATTGTATCAACAATATATACAATTTTTTTTTTAATAAAAAAAAGTTGCTTCTAATTTTGCAACATGTACAATTTTTTTTGTCCACCATTTAAACATTTTACCATGAAGCCTAATATTGATTTTTTTTAATCACTTAACATTTTCAACCAAACAACTTTCCTCCATGATATTGTGTAGAGCAACTATGGTATACATTTCATCAATTAAATGAATACACTTTTTCCTGATTTTCAGAGATTCCACTAAAATATCACCAAGAAAATTAATCTAATTGTAATACTTCTGATGTAAAAGCTGGTAATGATCTCATACTGGGTAACTAAAGTCTTTTATATAATGACCAAGATGTAGCAAATATTTGACTGCCCTGATAAAAATATCAGAATCATAATATTTTGTCCCAATCTTTTGTGGTGACATAACATTAATATGCTCTTTTAATTTTCTTTTTCTTATTAATTTTTAAGTTAATAAGATAACAAATTGCTTCATTGATTTGTGACTAGTGCTGAAACATTGATATTTGACTTTTTGAAAAACAAAAAACAAAAAAAAAAAAAAAAAAAAAAATTGCTGTATATATAACAGCACGGTAACATTCAAATCTCAAGTTCTCAAAAATTTTAATTAAAAAACATTGGAATACAGTGTAACCCGGATATAAGAGAGATTTTCTCTGGTCCCAAATTTGAGCCTGTGTTAATGTATATAAATTAGACCAAACCCGGATATAAGAGAAACCCGGATATAAGATACTTCTTCTCCGGTCCCAACAACTCTCTTATACCTGGGTTACATTGTATTTCCAGTGAAAAAAAATAAAATAAACAGATTGGATGAACAGCTGATTATTTGATTTAGATCATGTAACTGCCGACACAAAATCCTATTGAACAAATTTTCAAAAGTGAGGATTTTGTCTTTAGAAACTGTGCCATCATCATTTTGCACATTCCATGCATAAGCAGAAGTTTTATTGTTAGTTGGTTGAGAAATACACCAGTGGTAAATGATTAAATATTAATGGTGGATTTCTGGGTCAAACTTTTCTTGTAATAACCACGGTTTCATAATCAGATGGAAAATGTCATCCACAAACAACAATGTCTTGTCATGTCTTGCCTTGCCTTCAACCATCTTTCTTGTTCATTCTGATCTTGGCGAAGACAAAATACATAAACCGTAATCATAGTTACCACGACAACTTACACAGTACTTTTTGACCATTTTAAGAATAATTTTGGGGTACTGATATTTAAAAATATTAACTGAAACTATTATTTTTATAAAAATTACAAGGTGCTTCTAAAAAGTGTTTGAACCATAAGGTCTGGAGGGTTTGGGATTCAGAATTAAGAATTTTAAGTTTGTATGAATGTGGGAATTTGTCATCTTATGTTACATTCCATTGTCTATAAGGAATTATGTGGTTCCAAAGGATTTCCAAATTGTTTTACTGGTTAGGGTCTGTTTTATGTTGAAGTCACATAGCAAACTAAGAATCTCTTATTAAAATTTTTGGATAATCGTATTTTATGGGATGTGTAAATCAATCACCTCCTCCCCCATAAAATACAATTGTTTAAACAAAATTAACCAGTTTGATAATTTTTCAGTATATTTTTAAAAAATATTGAACTGGTTAATTTTGTTTTACATTTGTTAACAACGCTAGTCAAAATTCAACATACATTTTTTAAAAATACCTGTAAATAATTTGTTATGAAAAATAATATACAAAAAATATTAAATTGTTTTTCAAATGCACAAAGTGTCATTTTTCATTAATTTCTCAGTGAAAAACATTATATTTTTAATGTCTTCTATTTAGTGACGGACAGAAAAATTCAACATACAGGGTTATTAAAAAAGAATAAACCAATTTAATGATGCATTGCTTCACTTCTCAAGCATCATCATGGAATGAGTGAGTGACCATTTGAAAGAGGAGTTTTCTAAGTTTTGAATGGCTGCCACATGGGCGCTGTAGTCATGTTGTATCTCTAGTTTGTTTATCCCCGGAATGGCAAGTCCTCAGCAAAAGGTGTTCTGCATTCTTGAAAACAAATACAGTTGTCATGGTGCAGCATGCTTTTCAAAGGCAATTCTACATTAATCTGCCCTCTCCTAAAAACATTCAATCGTGATTTAAACAGTTTCAAGAGAGTGGTTGTCTGTGTAACGGAAAAAGTCCAGGACGACTATGAGTTTCAAAGGAACAAGTGGCAAGAATCCATGCTGCGTTTGCAGGAAGTCCACAAACCAAGCTAACCATGACCTTGCAATCTCTCAATCCACTATTTGGTATGTACTAAGAAGACATCTACATTTGAAACCTTACAGACTATGCCTCATTCAGGCACTTAGCAAGAACTTGCACTTTGTGCTTGGCCTGTGAGATCCCCAAACCTCATCACGTGCAAAAAGATCGCGTTTATGTTTCACCACAACTCACTAACCTTGATGGCCTTGAACGTCAAATAACAACAGCGATAAACTCGGTGGATCATGATATGCCGATACGCACACGAGAGGAATTCTCTTCAGTATTTACATTATGCGGACCATTGTCCTCATCTTTGTCGCCATATTTGTCACAACGTTTCAGCCGTTGTACGCTCCGGCCTTCTTCAGGTGGTTGGAATTTCGAACTGAACCCTTTATTTCGATCCCTGGAGTAGACTGTTCTAGTTCCACGTGCCATGTTTGATGGATGTCAGTTATCAGTTATCTCCTGCTAATTTTCCCTCTGAAAGTTCTCCACTGCCTTAACCGGGTATTGAACTCACACTCTTTGGGTTTGTCACTGGATCTAACTAACGCCTTTATCCACTGTGCCATGTGTCCTTGAGGAATTCTCTTATTGCATTGATGTTGCCCGTGCTACAGGTGGTGGCCACATTGACCACTTGTAAGACAGGAAATGAAAGTTGATTGTGAATAAATACTTGACTTGAGTTTTCTATTGCTTTTCCTTATTAAAATATTGCGTAATGAAATCGGTTCATTCCAATCCTGTACTTAAAAAAAAAAAAAATAAATAAATAAATAAATAAATTTGTTCTGTTAAAGAAAAACAAATTATTCATAAAAAATTAATTGTCGAAGGACAATAACACAGGAAAAGATAATTAAATTTAAATTAAACTTTATGAACTTTTTATGATACTTGTGAATTTTGCATTAAAAAAAAAAAAAAAAATTTTAAAAGATAAAATATGCAAGTTCAAATAAAATAAATAAATATACTTACATAAAAAAAAAAAAAAAATATATATACTAATTTCTTAATCCATCCAATTCCAGCAATGTACTATCGCATGTTAACTATTGCCCCCGCCCAGCTGCTCACTAGTTTAAACATCGTGTAGAGGCTTGGTATGAAGATCGCCTTGATTGTGATTCAATAGAGCAGAGATATAAGAATTAACAACTGAAATAGAGGCTAATGAACTGTTTTAATTAATCCATTCCCTTTATATTTTTTTTAGACATTCAATGGTATCTATGATTCATTGTTTACTTCTGGTATTTACTTCTTGCGAGATCTTTTCATGTTAAAATTTTTATATGTTAAATATAACAGTGGAATGGAAATATCTAGTGGAAGAAAAATTTAGCAACAGACTGTGACAAAGACAACATAAAAGTTTGTTTCAAGACCACGTTGAAGCATAAATGATCACTTCATAGACAAAGGTATCTGAGTGCCTCACATGTAAAGCTTCAACAAATAAAACTCTAATCTAAGAAATGTAGGAGTTAAGGGATGGATTAATTAAACAGTTCATTTTACTCAGAAACTAATTTTGTCTAAATGCAGATATTTTATTTGTACAGATTATTAAAATGAATAGAAGTAATCACTCATAAATTTAATAATTTAAGTTGATTTACCTCCCTTACCTGTTATAGATGGGACAGGAAATATATAAATATATATTGTTAATATGTGATTGATATTAGTTTTACTTCATCTTATTGTTGTTTATCATAAACACTTTACGTTTATACTCTCTTCATTGTTACTCTTATGTTATTACTATATTTGCACCATCTTATTATTGTTGCTTTTTTTATCACAACACTAGTCAATACACTCTTCATTATTATGTTGTTGCATATTGAAGTGGTCAGTGGAAATTCTGTTCTTGGGGCATAGTACCAACAAAACTCCTTACAACTCAAGAACTTTTCAGCGAATCCTAGCAGAGTAAATGAGGAGTTTTCTTGGTCTCAATTCCAATTCTCCCTAAGCACTTTTTCAATTTTCTAAGTGGTGTTCTGAGCGCACCCATTACTACAAGAATTACTTCAACAGTCAGGTTCCATAGCTTTTTCAACTCACTACCCAGATCTTGGTATTTTCCAATCTTTTCAGTTTCTTATGGAACAGCAAATTTATTTTCATTTCATGCATGTTTATTTCATTACAGTATAATCTGTCTGTTCTCATTCCATCAATTCGGCTTTCAGCCCAAGGTTGCATAGACTTTAATTTACGTTGTGCTTTCTTTTTTTTATTTTAAATAAACATTTTTTTAAATAAAATTTTTTTAATAATAATTCTTAAAATATAATGTTAAATACAATTTAGATTATCTTAAAAAGAAAACTCAAATAGCACTTGTATACCCTTAATCCACAAATAAAACTGAAAATAAATAGATTAAAAAATTTGTGGGTAAAAGAAAAAAATATTAAATTAAAGAAATATTAGTGCATTTTATTATTTATATACACTAATCCTATTCCAGACTATATTGAGTGCCTGAGAGGGAAACAGAAAGAGAGAAGGACATATTGAGTAAAACAGGGAGAGAGAAAAAAAAAAAAAAGAGTGCAAAATATAGAGGGATTAGAGAGTTGGGGGGTGATATCTTAAATGCAGTTGTTTGTAGTGAGGAGTGAAATCTTGTTTCATGACCTAAGGATCTGTTTTTAGTGTTTTTAAGAGAGATTTTGTCACTTTTATAACTATCTATAAATGGTCAGATTGAAAAGTACAGAGTGACACATTAAAAAATTTATTAGTAAATCTGTGTAATTTACAGAGTTTCTGCTAGTTAATTTTATTAAATTATTATATTAAATGTTTTTCTTGTCAATATTTGATATCCATAAATTTTTTTTAATCATTTCACCTCAAGTAAAGCAATAAAGCCACTGAGACGCATGTAGTTTGTGGGGGTCACTCAGATCATAGCAGCAGAAAATGGCCCTTGTGTTCACAGGAATAAGAACATACACAGAGATAATACTAAAAGAATGTAAATTAAAATCACACAATTTATTTATTTTTTTGTATACTGGTGTGTGCGTGTGTGCATTTTTGGTCACAAGTGTTTTAAAGGTTGATTGTAATTAAAGGAAGTCACTTCATATTATCACAAGCAATGTCCCAGAGAGAGGAATTGGACATCTTAACTTTCCAACAGTCAGTGGTAAAGAGACTGAGTTTAACATCTTTTGGCAGGATGTCCATTTTCTGGCAGGAACAGTTTCTGTTGCATTCTGGGAGAACTTATTCTTATTTTAAATAAAGTTTTAATGTCATTTGTTTATTTTTATTTTATTTATTTATTCATTATTATTATAATGATAATAATAAATAATAATAATGTCCCCACAAGTTACAGAGTCTAAAAGAATATAAGTAGAAACATTATTAAGCAAAGAATACAAGAACAAAAATTAAGAATATAATGATTGACACATCATCAACACCACAGAAACTGG
>OZ010608.1:49891932-49939432 GCA_963932145.1 Acanthosepion lycidas | reverse complement strand
AAATACCCACATGCGATATTAGCATATGAATAATGTGGCATGCAACATCAAGGGTAGTAAAAATAAAAGTTGTTGTTTGTATAGTAATTAAATTAGATTTTTAAATGTTGGTTTGATTATCTTTCACAATGAGTAAACAAAAAGCTAGCAAACTTGGTGGGTGCACATTTTCAGCAAAATACAGAGCTGAAGAGCCAGCTTTCTGTGATGATTTTTATCCTAATGGCAATAAATTATTTTGCAGTTTTTGTCAGCATACCATAGATAGGGCTCAGAGGGATACACATGTAGATCATCAGAAATCACTGAAGCACAAAAAATAAAATAAAACATGCCTCTATAAATAGGCTTTATATTCATATATTTTACTGTTTACACACAAGTCTCTGTTTTTCACATGTTTTATGATTTTGAAACAAGGAAAATTGAAATTACTGTCACAGAAGAACATGGAATTTGACATTTTTAGAACACTGAGAGTGTGCCATTATCTTAGGTGATCATTTCTTTAATACTTAAAATAAACTGCAGGAAATAAAGAAGGTTCAGACAAGACTTAAACTCACCTGCCATAATTCAGGAATACCACCTTAACTAAACAGCTATCAAAATTCTTGTAACTAAGTGCTATTCATATCTAACATGACAAGGCACCTTTAGTATACACTAGTGTGGCTGTAGCTCTAATCATCTGTCATGGACAACAAAGTAACCAAATAAACAGTAAAAATCATAAATAACAAAAAATCTTATAACCTAATTGGTTAAGGCACCATCCATGATAGATGAGCTCTCAAGTAAAAGATAGAAATTATTTGATCCAACATTTTTGGATCATGTATTAACAATACTCAGTTTCTTATCAAGTAGTGTGTCCAATAAATTTCAGCTATATCTTCCCAAATGGAATAGGAATGTTCTTTCTGTTGCCATTTTGACAAGGATAAAAAAAATAGAAGAATTCTACAGATCTCATAAATAAAGAGTCATTTCTTTTTTATTTCAATCTTTAATTTATCCACCTCTATTTAGGTATGGGTTTTTATGTTATGCTTCCTTGACTATTAAATTTTATTGTACAACTGAAACACCTCTCTTGGTCCATAGTACCATTTAAATCATTTTGCCATATACAAGGCAATAAAAGGGGTTAGAGAGAGTGAAAGAAACCAAAAAGCAGCAGCATTGGGACATTAAAAGACCAGAATTCAAGGAGACAGATGATGACTGACATTAAATTTAAATTTTTGAAAATCGTAGTTGACAAGAAAGCAAAAGTCAAATGCCATGATTGAGAATTACAATAGGAGAAATCGTTAGCATAGAATTTGCATTTACACTTAGCAATCTGAACAGTAAAATAATGAGACCTAGCTGACATTCTAGTACTGCACTTAAATTTAGGAAATTGAATCATCAGAACAATTACCATGAAAGTATTTATTAAAAAAAAAAAAAAAAAAAAAAAAAGCACTGAGAAGCTATGCTCTGGTGATAGGTGAGTGACTGGAGGCAAGATGCCAGATCAACACTGATGACATTGCATATTCTTTAGATTTTGTAAAAAATCTCTATATACATAGCAGAAGCAAAATAGCAGCAATATTAAGTGCATGGACGAATAGTACTCTCATAAAGGTGCAAGACAGATTGCATATATGGCCAGTTTAAAGGGAGTTACTAAGTTGTGTCGTCTAGTCAACCTTTAAAAGTTCATTGTTTACCTGAAAATAACAAAAATCTACCTTTAACTGTGGTATTTTAATTTCATCTTGTCAGACAAGAAAAGGTTAAAAGAAAAAATTTTCTGTAGAAAAATGTTTTAATTAATGACAAATGCCAATAAATCTTCAAAGAATTTATTAATAACAATCAAAAATA
Source organism: Acanthosepion lycidas (assembly GCA_963932145.1). Lineage (NCBI taxonomy): Eukaryota > Metazoa > Mollusca > Cephalopoda > Sepiida > Sepiidae > Acanthosepion > Acanthosepion lycidas. Next base: position 49,937,551 of record OZ010608.1, on the reverse strand, counting down.
GAAAGTTTTTTTCTTTCTCTCTACTTCTTTTCGATACTTCTTTCAGTGGTGAAGCAAGTCTCTACGACCATCTGTTTGCTTTAAACATAGGAACTAAAATCTTCTCACCAAGAAGTCTGCTGTGTCTGTTACTACCTTTTCATCTTTCATTGCAGGGACTTACTAGTTTGTCTTGGAGATTTTGAACAATGAAGACAGGAGGCTGACAATCCTGATCTCGGTAGTTCCTGATACCAGATGGTTTTTCCTATTATTGTATCAGTCAGTTTTGAGATGAAATTATTTGATAGTATTTATGGAGAATAGTATTTTAAACAAACAATCCCCACCACAGATCCAAAAATATTGTCAATATTTTGCTTTTGAATTAATTCTTAATAGTACAATTTCTGATTTTACCAAGAAATATTGTACTTCAGTCACTAAACCAGACCAGCACACTGCATTTTATAACAAAACGAAACAAAAAAAAAAAAATTTACTATTTTTACTTGAAGTTTTTACTTTTTCTTCCCATCCATTATTTTTCATTTACATGAATTTTTTCATTAATGAATATAGCTTATTTCACAGCTCCAAGCTAACTAAAAGGTATCTCAGACACTTTAAAGAATGTGTAACTTTGTTATACAAGAATTTATTTTTCAATGATACTAGGCAACAAAGATTTTGCTCTTAGAACAAAATCTTTGTCCAGTATCATTAAAATAAAAAAAAAAAAAAAAAAGGTGGGGCAGCAAAATCTTTGTTGCCCAGTATTTTAGACATAGTATAAAATACAAAGCTTTTGCTCCACATCTAAAATCTGCACTTTAAGTGCATGTTTTAGACTTTATTATATTTATTTTGATTCCATACAGGTAATTGTTCTAACACATCAAGATTTTGCATTATGCCCAATTATGGAGAACTTGCCTTATATTAATTGCATTGGGAATCATCAGAAAAACTCCTTGTTTACTACCGAGAGAAATAATACTGTACAAAACTAAATTTGCACCCAGAATTGACAAGCATATCAGGTTTTTAAGTTATGTGCATTTATATTCAAGGTAAATATTACACTAGTAGTCTATTGTATATAATATATTTATGTCAAATGAATATCTACATGGCAGGAAATAACCAAATAAATATAAGAGATAACTATTACTGGATTAGTAACATTTATTTTCTTACTATCATTCCCACTCTGGGTACCTCAAGGCGGTGTAATGGTTAGCAAGCTTGTCTCACTAGAACAATTAAAACTGACTAGTGAGTTTGATCCTCACTGGGTGACCCATACTTTTGGCCTTGTGCCACATCTAAGCTATGCTTGGAAGATCACTATCATTCCCACTCTGTTCTATCATCCATTTACACAAACTTGTTAGGTAAGTTCCTTACTGTTTCTATCTGTTCCACTTATGTTCAATATATATTGTGAGTGTCAAATTTTCCAAGCCCTCTTTCCTCATTGTATCCCAAAAATTTCAATTGTTTCTTTCTGATCCTAAGCAAGTGTTCTTTCCATTCCCATTTTCCTTAAAACTTCCTCATTACTGACATGTTCCATCTATGTTATTCTCAGCATTCTTCTAGAAAATTATTCTTGCCTCAAATCTCTGCCTCACCTGTGAGGAAAGTGTCCAGCATTCACTGCCATGGATAAGGACTGATATTACATAACAGTTGAACACTGTTTCTAATGAGATTTTTCCAATCCTTAATGTGATTTCATCAATAGATGAATTGGAACAGTAGGTAGTAGAGTTAGAAATTTCAGGTAAGTAGTTGATATAAGTACAATTCAGGTAGCAGATGGTAGGTAAATAATTGTTAGAGTATGTAATTAAATCTTTAAAAAAAAAAATAAATAAAAAAATAAAGTGTATCATGTGGCCATAAAAGATGTAATCAAGTTGAAATGCTTTAGAATTTCAGTGAAGTATGATTTCTTTTGAAACTTCAATAAACAATTAAGGATATCTGGCCATGTTTGCTAAATTCAGATTTGGGAGGCAACATCTGTAAATATTTCCTAAATCTGTCTGCCAATCAATGACTGGATTGATCAATCTATCTGTTCATAGTTTAATTTTTTGTAAACATTTGTCATTTTTAACCTGATAATCAATGTTTGATAATTGAATTTTTTCTTTCAACTTTTAAATTATTAATTTTTATTTCTCTTTCTCCCAATCTATTTCTAGCTTTTCTTACCTATTGATTTACTTATTTAAATATATATTTGTTTTTGATTTTTCCTATGCGTCAACCTATGTAACACTGTAACAAGACCAAGGACTGGAGATTGACATTATCCCGTCATCCTGAAGAGGACCAAAAATTAGTTTTGGGACAAGTTTCTTTATGGGGCTGATGCTGGGATGATACAAATCTTAAAATTAAATTTCTATTCTATTTAGTTAAAAAGCAACTAATTTCTTTAAAAAAAAAAAAAAAAAAAAAAAAACGCTGAAAAGATTAAAAAATAGTGAAATAGTTCAATTAATTCACATGCACAGAGTTAAAATACATGTTAAAATTTCCTCACTTTGGAAATTCCTATTTTTTCTTCATTCTTACTGACCTTCTGTAGATAGAGAAGACAGTTAAAATTGATTATAAACACTTTTATTGTTGACAAGTTGAGACATGAAAATCATTATAAAAATAAATAAAATAGAACATAATTTTAAAATATTATGGTATTACTAAAAAAGTCTCTATAAAACTGAGCTTATTTTGCTTATGAGAACACAAGGATGGGTGGGGTCAACATGGAAAATAAGCAATGGTTGAGTTTTATGGTAAAGAAAATATCAAAGTCTTGAATTAGAATCATACTAGGCCCCTCGGAAAAAAAAAAACAAAAAAAAAAAACATTGGTTTCTTTTAAAAGCAGTTCACGATACAAAATGATGAGAACAATATTATAAATTTTATTATTAATTACACATTTTAATTTCTATTAAAAGATGGCAAAAGAAGGTTTATTGTTCCACAGGGCTTCATAGTTAAAACATTGCATGAAAATTTAGAGTCATAGTTTAAAACAGGTGTAGTCTTTTTCCAAATAATAAAATATATTTTTATTAATTATTAATTAATAAAAAGATTTTCTGCCCCAAAAATGAATGAAAAGCACCAAAAACCACTTTAATTCAAATATATCCAGACTGAAAACATGAGAATATATTATTTTACAATGTCAATAGATATGTATTTTACTTTTCTTACATTAAAAGAGAAATTCCTTCCAGAAAATTTACTTTGAATGCAAAATTAATAATACCAAAGACTTTAAAAGAAGGTTTATTGTTCCACAGGACTTCATAGTTAACAGATGGTATGAAAATTTGGAGTAATAGCTTAAAACAAGTGTAGTTTTTTTTCAAAATAATAATTTTTTTTTTTTTATTATAGATTATAATATTTTATTATACATACTTGTCTGTCCTCTCATTTATTTTGAAATGAGTAGCAGCAGTAACCAACCAGCTTACATCTATTTATCTACCATTAAGTCATGTGACACAGACAGCCTCTTCACCTTTCAAGTAGTTGTTTATAAAAAAAAGTTCTAATGTAGTGAATTGTATAAATATATGTTGTGTTATGCATATTTAAACTTATTTAATAATGTTGTTATAATGTATTATGAATGTTTATTATTTTGCACACACATAATAGTTGGAATATAATATACAAGTGTTAGTTTATATCCACAGATTGATATAAGAATATGTATCAAAAACCAATACTGAATCTCCTATTAAGAATGCTGTAAAAACAGAAAAATGGCCATAGTGCAAGAACCCCATGTAATTTTAATTTGGCACTGTGCTCAGCAGGGGTTCAAGATACAATATTCTCCTAAATTGGTTGAGGTATTATGTATTGTTTAAGCTGTATCTCAAGAACACATACAAGGTTAGAGTCTTAGTATTATATAGAGTTAGTTTTAAATCCACCCTTTTTAACTTAAAACAAGAAAACAATTTTATACTGCAATCATTTATGTGAAAAAAAAAAAAAAAAAAAAAATCTTCAGGCCAATATACCAAAATCTGTCTTTTCACCAGGAGAAAAGTTTTCTTGTAATAAATAGCACAATGCATATGATCTTTATTGGCTACTTTTATTGTTGCCCACTAGGCACCATCACATCTTGCTCTTCCCTTTTTTGTGACTATCAATTGATCTTGTAAAATATATCATATTTTAGAAACAATATATTCCTAACAACCTGTGTGACTGTTTATAACTTAGGAGTTCTTTTTTTATCTTCTTAATCCTTAACCTTAAATCATTCTCCTTTATGCATTTGGTCTGTATTAGCTACTTCGATTTTATCCCATGTATGTGTAAAATGAAGGAGAATAATTTAAGGTTAAGGAAGAAGAAAAAAAAAGAACTAATAGTCACATAGGTTGTTGGAAATATATCAGGTTTCTGAATTATGATAAATTTGACATGATCAATTGATGGTCACAAGTCACAAGTCAAAAAAAAAAAAAAAATTTTTTTTAAATGTTTCTTCCTCCAAAATTCTTCTGTAAAAATGTTTGCTTGATAATGTACACATGGATCTGCAAGATGCTAAGATATGGGAGTTTCTCTCATTTACTACACCCTCTCCATCATTGACAAGTAATCAGCAAAATTTCTCTAATGAAAAACAATAAAAGTAGCCAATACAGACTATATGTATTGCACTATTCATTACCACAAGAAAACTTTTCTATTTTAAATTAAAAATCGCATCACTATATGATATGACAGTATCATAGTGATATGATCTGCTTCTTTTGAATTTATCAGCAATGAACAGTGATGATGACAAGCTTTGCCCAGACAACCAAGGAAGACCAGTAGTTCTCGAAATGTAAACTAAAGAAAAATAGGTTGTAAGGGCTTTTATCTCTTATTCTGAAGAACATTCCTAAGTTCATGTGAAGTCAGAACAGGATTTTGACACAAAAACAAACAGCAAGTACTAGCAGGGACAGCAAAGAATAAGAGCATTAATATTTCACCCCAGCAAGGCAATAAAGCCACTAAGTGCATACAGTTACTTAGTGTGAAATAATATCAGAAAAAGAAAACATTATTAATGAGAAAGAACAATAAAAGAACAAGAATTAATAGGATAGAAGATAATGATCAACATTGCATTTAAATTTTTGAAGATCAAACAAAAAGAAGCTGTTAGAGAGTTCCACAGGTGAGAAGTGTGAGAGAAGAAACTGTTAGCATAGAACTTAGTTATATTTAGCTATTTCATGTGTAAAATGACGAGACCAATCTAGTGCTGCACTTAAATTTGTAAAGTCTAGTTACCAAAGAAGAAAGCTCGTCAGAACAATTACCACAAAAATATTTATAGAAAAGGCACAGGGAAGCTACATTATGGCAGGAGGAAAGAAGCCGAGATGCCAGGTTAGTAAATTCATTAAAAGACTTTTAAAAAATAATTTGAGCTAATTTACTCCTTCTCCAGAACAAGTTCATATAAGGTCAGGAGATTTACAAAGATGTTAATTTGGGAAGTACATCCTTTTAAATGATACAGAAATATGGCATTTCTAGATGATAATAATAATAATAATAATAATAATAAGGTACATTTTCATATTGCTTATATTTAAAAAAAAAAAAAAAAGAAGTTAACCGAGTTGCCTCCTTAACAGTAAATGGTGAGTCAAGATCTAAGTGAACATGCAACAGAACTATGGTACTTGCATGTAGTATTGAACTCCTTAGCTACAAATTTCAAGCCAAAGTTACTAACCATTACACTATACAAGCCATTGTTTTTATCACTTTATATTTAACAAAGTCTAAGATTTTTTTTTTTTTTTTTTACAGCTTATCAAGCCATTGCAGGTTATTTGAAACCAAAAAAATATTTTTAAATCAGTAGAATTTTTGAGATAATAGTTTAGTGATACAAGTCTTACTAATTAACCTATAGATGAAGGAGAGAAGAGATGGATTCATACCTTTCCCCAAGGTTATTTCCATGCGAGTGAATATAACAACTCAAATGGGAATTGGTACTCAGCTCTCCGATTTCCAATTTCAAGCCATTACACCACCGGCACATCCAAGCTTACAGCACCTGGTATTCCCAAAGAAGTCACCCATCAAGGTTCTGAGCAGACTCTACATTGCTTAACTTCAGTGATCATATGGGAACTAGTGTTTCAACATGATGTGGCCATAAGCCACACCCAAATAAGATATTCACATGCCCAGGCAACCAGTACTGACTGGTGGGTGCTTGGCCAATCTAAGCTCTGTGACCTTGTAAGCTTGTGAAATTAAAAAAGAACTTAAAATGGCATATCTAGGATATGACAAGTAGGACATGTGACACGAATGCCACTGAACAAACAATTTGTAATGTAATATAACTTTCATTACTTAAATGTTAAACACTAAATCATTCTATTAATATTTTTTGTTTACCTTGGTTTTGAGTATTTGTGATTGGCAAATTTGCTTCAAAGAAAGTGAGGAAGTGCCTGTTTTCAACGTAACAGGTACCTTCCTTAGTTCCTTGTTTATACTTATCTTCCCACAATAGCAGTGCAATGACTTATTAAATATATCTTTTGTTTTTTATATGTCCTGAATTTCTCAATGAAACTGTGAAGTAGCAATGGTCAAATGCAAAACTAGTAGCAAAATTGTCCAACAAACTTAATTGACAAAGTTTGCAATAAGCAATAACAAGAAAAAGACAAATACAGGACAAAAAATAACAAAACAAGCAAACAATATAGACAAGGCAAATCAATAGTAATATGGCAAAAAGTTCAAACTAAGAATTGGCGTTGGCACAGAAGTTCAGACAAGCAAACATAGCATTCTGACTTCAAGACAAGACAGATTGGGACAGAGTCAGATGAAAGCGCAAACCAGCTTATTTTATTGGCTAAGAAAAAATGTTTTTCAGTCATTCCTACTGGTTTGAAACCAACAGAAACATTAAAAAGATTAAAATACTTGTTTTATCATGGAGTATTTTGATGGTGAAATGCTAAAAAGATGATTTTATAGTTCCATGATGCATTAAATTACATTTACATGCTATATTTTTGTTTTGGTAATGCCTTTCTTTAATGCTTTCAGAATTATTAATTATACTAAGTTTAAGTTTAAAAAAGTGTTTGTCTTCCATATTTCTTTAGATTTTATTTTTACTTTCTTGCATGCTTTTTATGAGAGGAGAGAAATTACACTAGTCTTTATCCTTTGACCTCACACTCCTCACAGGCTACGACTGTGTGTGAAACACTTTCATTCTGTTTTAAAGTAAAAGGTAAGCATTATTTTTGGAAAATCCAGTTAAGTCTTAAAATTTATTAACAGATTTCAAAACACATATCTATGACAAATATTGGATTTTAAAGAAATTTTTAAAATGCTGTTTAGTGTTTACATTTTTCGTATATGATGGCGATTTCAGGAGTGATGAAAAAACGTGCCACAGTTTTTAAAAAATGCCAAAAAAAGTTTATTTATATGCAGAAATTCATTTTTCTTTTAATTTACCTTTTTTAGTTACCTTCAGGCCATTCCGCCATTATCTTTCAGAACCAAAATTGGTAAATTTTCAGATAATGTCCAGTGACCGATTTAAAAAAAAATGCATTGCATTACTCCTCCTGGTGTAAAAAAGGCTGATTGTTACAAAAATTAAAATAGCAATAAAAATTGAGGAAACTATCGCTTAGGAGATATTGCCAATCTTGGGCCCTGGGTACATATTGTGATCCATACTGGAACGTACAGATTGTCAGTAACACCCTACTCCTAGTGACAAATTAAAAAAAAAAAATCATTATTCCTGTTGTAAAAAAAAAAAAAAAAAAAAAAAAAGCCTGATTATTACAAAAATAGCAATAAAAATTGAGGAAACTATCGTTTAGAAGATATTACCAATCTTACTTGGGTCCCAGATACAGCCTGGGTGCCTGCTCAATTTCTGTTCCTGAAGTTAATCCCTCAACATACAGATTCCTGACTGAGGCGGACAGGCTGTACCCGAGATTCGACTAAGAATATTGACAATATCTCCTAGAAGGTCGGGTAGAGTTTCCTCATTTTATATTGCTATTTTTGTAATAATCAGGCTTTTTTACACCAGGAATAATGCATTTTTTAAAAATTGGTCACTGGTGCATTATCTGCAAATTTACCCAGAAATTTAAGTTAAAAAGCCTAAAAAGGCATTTGAATTATTTAAAGCTTTTTTCGGGTTTTCTTTAAGGAAGTCCGTGGCGGTAAGCCATATTGTATTTTTAAGAAATTTTTAAATTTGTCACATTTGTTCGTCCTAAGCCTTAGGACCTAAGGCAAGCGTGGTTCAAGGAGTCGATGAATGACAAGTGAATGTGCTAAAAAATGTTTTTTCAAAATGCCCGAGTGAAAACTTTATTCATTTAAATGAATAAGGACTGACTGAACATTTCGCTTGAATCAGCTAAATTCCCGGTTTTTTGGCAAATATTTTAAAACTGAGTAAGGATTTTTATTTATTTATTTATTTTGCCAGCATTTCGAAAGGCTCGTTCATTTTATTTTATAGCCACTTAGTGGCACCTATCGCTTTAAGTTAGAAACTAAAAAAAAAAAAAACACACTTTCTTCAGAAAAAATAAAATTTCGAAAAGTGACATGCTTATCATGATCATCAGTGGTCTGGTAACTTAATTTCACTTTCTTTTTTACAGGAAGACTAGTATACACCCCGCCAAAAACGATAAAGAAGGACACATAGATCGGCACTTTTGTTTTTATCAGGACAAAAACTGAGAGTGAGCACTCTGCTTCGGAAGATCAAAAATCAAAATGTTGTGATCCTGTTCTGTTGAGGATCAGTGTTACTGTTGTTACTGTTTGTTGTAATTTTGAGCACATCTGAAAAAACTGTTTATCATTATATACGTATGCACACACAGCATTGCATTTTGGGGTGCTTTTTAGCCCCCAACGAGGCATTTAAAAGTTTTAAATTAAAACTGATATTTTTATAATTTTTACTTAATGTCTGAATAAAAGCAGCAACACATGAATCCTCACAAGGCCCAGATCCAAAACACCGTAGATTTTCAATGCATTCATCTCCGGCTCTGTTTATAAGCGAGAAAAAAAAAAGTGTACATAAAAAGAAAAGGAAAACAAACACGAACCTGTTCAGTTAATTAAACAATAAAAAGTACCACTTGCTTAGAAGAGCCGGCTTGGTAATGTACAATATTCAGAAATAACATTTAAGAATGAACAGAAGTCAAAGAGTTTGCTACTCACCGACACTTACAAGTGGGAAGTTTCAACTAAAAATAAGTCATACAACTGACGAATAAACTTTTATCGTATTTTCAGAGTTACCTCCCTTTAAACAAATCACTTTCATTGGTTGTTCAGACTTTTGGGAGTAACTAAAACATTTCGCAATAAATTACGTAGTACTTATTTCGATTAACCGCGTTACTTAGAACGACTACTTCGCTACGTGTGTAAATGCAAAACATGCTTAGTTGGTAATAATAAGTGACAGATGGCTAAAGGCAGTGTTGATTAGTCTCATCTAATCTGTTTTAATGCACTGATTATTGTTTGCTTCACATGACAATAATTATAAGTAAAATAATACACTAAAATAAGTAACCTAATCGTTTTAAGTTCTCTGAATATTGGTGGCGTAAAATACGTTTAGGAAAATTCGTCCGACAAACTAAAATAAAATTCATTGCTGAAGGTTATTTTTCAATAAATCGATTCAAAGTTTTTTAAAAAAGTTTCATTTTAAGAATCAAGAAAAATACAAAATAATACATTGTCATTAATTTATGTTTTTTTAGCTTTTTTTTTTAAGCATTTCACCTCAAGCAAGGCAGGAGTGCCACTAGCATGCAGGGAGTTAAGGAAAGTGAAAGTAGGAGAAAAGAGTGGGTGTAGGAGGGACTGAGGAAAGAAAGAAAGGACAGGAATCAAGGCAACAGAAGATGGCATTGCATTTAAATTTTTGAAGATTGTACTTATCAGGGACGTAAATAAGAGGAAAGGAGTTCCAATGTTGGGAAGTGCAAGGAAATAAACTATTGGAGTAGAAGTGGCAGTTACATTTAACTATTTCAAAAACAAAAGGGTGGGATCTAGATGCCGACCTAGTAGCATGCTCAAATTCATGTAGTTGGGGCACAAGGAAAAAAGATCATCAGAGCAGTAGCCATGAAAATATTTGTAGAAAAGACAGAGGGAAGCCACATCACGTCTGTGAGAAAGTGTCTGAAATTGAGAAGCCAATTCAACCAATTACAGATCCTTCTTTGGATTTTGTTGAGAACCTCGAGATGAACCAGTGGCGTAGCTGGGGGGGGGGGCGAGGGGGGCGGACCGCCCTGGATGCCAGCACAGGAGGGGTGACACAATGTCACCCCCAACAAAATTTTTCAACCAGGGTAAGGTGCCAAAAAATAGTCTGAAAACAGTGGTGGAGACACAGGCTTTCGCAGGCGGGCATATGACCCCCCAGAAATAATTTATTTCACCCTAGTTTTGTCCCCCTCCCCCCGTCAGAAATTTTCTAATAAATTGTCGGGAAATTTGTGAGTAGGAAAAATAGCAATGTTTTCAGCTTTCATGTGTTTCAGTTGCTACAATCTTGGTTACTAACAAGAGACATTGTTGTAACATTTTATGGTGTTTTACTTTTAACTCTGCATCATTAATAACAACAAAGCAAAATACGAAGCTAAAAAAGTGCAACAATTTCAGTTTTGCCTGTGTATCAATTTGCTGAGATACAATTTTCCATTGAGTGAGCGATATACTTTTGAATAACTAGTGTTGGGATGATTAATCAGAATCGAGAATCGGAATTGAGAATCGGAATCGAGAATCGGAACTTTTTGGGGTATCGGAAACGATATCAGAATCAGAAAAATTTGTGTCTATTTTCTGATTCCAAAAACGATTCTTTTAAATTTTTAACTTAATTTTCCATTATTGGTACTAATGATAATAATGATAAATATTTATTGTTTTTAAATTATCACTAAAATCATAATAACACCAAAATACGATGTAAATTTATTTTACTTATATAAAAAAAAACAAAAAAATAAACTTTGCATAAATTCTCTAGGTAACCTTTTAAAAGAATGCAGTTGATTTACAATGTTCAAAAAATGCATAAAAATTAAATAGAACATTTTTGTCAAGAAAAATACTTTCAAACATCATTGATAATTAAATGGTACCCAGAAAATGATGCAATGGTAAATTGGATACCGGAAAATTAGCAACAGAAAATTACGTCAACCATGAGCCAGTCGAGACTGTCGGATCTGGCTGTGCTGTCCATTGAAAACAAGCTTAAAAGACAAACAGATTTTGACGATGTCATTGACCAGTTTGCCACAATGAAAACAAGAAAACATTCATTCTAAGACCATAGTATCGAATGTCATTCTTTTGTGTATTGCCGTGTTTTGTATTTTTGTTCTAAAAGTGAACAGTTGCATTTTAAAAATCTTTTGCTTTGAACTGATTATTTTGTGGTATTGGATTTTGTCTTGGATCATACATGTAAACAGTAACGTACCGGTCAGTAGAGTAAAGTAGAGGTAGAGCATGTATGAAAATTTAGCTACAGCTAACCATTGAGCATAGGGTGAATCGGGGTCATTGGGGTGACATTTGAGCGGACCGCCCCGGGTGACATTTACTCTAGCTACGCCACTGAGATGAACAGCAGGTGCACCAGACCATATATGGCAGCAGTATTTCATGCAAGGATGAATGGTAGATTTGCAGATGTGTAAGATGGACTCTGATGAGAAATACCTTATGGCACGGCACAGTGAACCAAATTTACTTGCAGTAGATGCAGATATGATTCAATGTAGTTGTTCCACTTCAAGTCATTTGAAAACGTGAGACCAAGAAGGCACCATCAGACACTCTCACGGAGATGAGCATCAACCATGCTGATGGGAGACAGGGATGGTTCTCTATGGTGGTTTTTGGAGGCATTAAAATTTACAAGCCATTTGATCGGAGGTCTTTTTCGAGAGCAGCGGCCAGGTTAACTCTGCCTTTGGGCTTACTATTGAGACAGGAATAAATAGTAGTGTCGTCTGCATAAATGCCTACTTGGGAACTGATGACATTAGGGAGATCATTGATGAAGATGAGAAACAATGTAGGACCCAGTATATACCTGCTTGATTGCCCAATCTTCAGAGAACTTCTCGGTGGTCCTGGAGAAAGACTGTCCTTCCGTTATTCCTTTAGAACATTTTTTTCTACATTCACCCGTTTGTTGAAGGTTACGTCCTTGGTGTTCAAATTCATCAGTGGACTGTGGAGACAAGTGGAGAACAGTGACAGGGTAGCAGCTCTTTATCTAATGAAAACTCTATGACGACAGGAATTTGCTAAAGAGCTTGGATTCCTCCTGGGTCTCCTTGCCTCGCCTGATCCATGTTCTCAACCTTTTCCTGAACCAGGAGATGTTGATCCATTCTGGTGGCCGAATCAGTAGGTCTTCATATTTTGGATATGACATTAAGAACCCCCTTTTACTGGGAAAGAACAACCTTATCACCAATCTTATACCTGTATGGTATTCCCGAGGCTCTTTACAGTGATAATATTAAGACCTTGCTGGGTAGCAGAAAACTGTTTTGTCATCTGTCTCTCCTCCAGGAATATCAAGTTAAGTTTGGCTCATGCAACATGAATCTAAACATGATTTCCATTTTTTCTCCATGATTCAGGGGAACTTGGAAGAGAAACATTCAGACTCAGAAGACATGCCTCTACAAGGTTATTTATTGGTAGAGGCAAAGTAGATTATTTCTCTCTTTTGATGATCATCTCTGATATCCAGAGGACAGTGAATAACTGCCCCCAACATATCAGGAGTCTGCTGAAAGGGAACTAGCGGTTATCACTCCCAACATGTTCTTGAGCTCAGGTTGCAGTTGGGGAGGTGTGATCTTTCTGCTTCAGTACCTCCCAGCTAGAGATGCTTAATTGAGACAATAGAGCTTAGAAACTAATGCAAAAGTTCCATGAGCTGTGGTACAATGTGAACCTCTTTGACCTTAGAGAGAGCTCCCCTGGACGATTTCAGTTGCCCTTCCAAAACTACCTTCAAAGCTATGATGTGGTCCTTATTAAGAGCCCACTCAAACTTCAGCCCTTTTAGATCCTGGGAACAATCTTGTGTGATGAGTGGATCCACTTCGACTGTGTCGGAATCGATGTGGCCCCTCCTAGAAATCAAAAATGGTATTTTCCTAACTGTTCTCCTAAAAAAAGTCTGCTTCCCACCTAAAAATGTTGGTCCTGGGTAAGACTGAAAACTGCAACTGTCAGTGGAGCCAAAGGCTAAGTGATGGAATGAGGGTACTCTGAACTACAGTCACCTCCAGGTGCCTCTTGACTGGGGCCTAGCACCTGTAAGTCCCCCACTCCCTATCAGGGTTTGCACTTTTTTCTTGTTGTCGGGAGTGTGCAAAAAAAAAGTGGGGTGACTTATCTGACTGGCGGGATTGATCGAGGAATGGAGTGGGAACTGGCTTCGTGACTTGTGTCTTTAGGCGCAGGTGCCACGTCCATCTCCACCTTCATAGCCTCCTACCTATAGCTTCCTAGAGTGGAAAGGGTTGGAACCATTTATAATGTTATAAAATGCCTCCCGACTCATAATTTTTTGCTGCTCGACCACTGACATCATTTGTTAATTGTTGTCTGAGTCTAGCTACTTACTTAATTATTATTACCAGACTCAAGTTGGGAGTAGGTCATAAAGGTGTCATTTTTCTTTACAACCTCTGTTCGTTGGTACCTCCAATTCAGGGTCATCTCTTATGTCAATTCTTTTCACATAGTAATTATTTTTTTAAGCAATCCAACCTCTAAAAACATGTTTTCTAATAATGCTACAGTTACATATTTGATATATTTCATAGTTATGGGAGTCTTAACATCTCATATGAACCTTTTGTGAAGAACGCTATAAAAAATTTGTTTTTTTAATGTCTACACCAAAACGTAAAAACAAACAGTAGAGATGACAAATTAAGGGCTTAAATAAGATTTTATTCACAAAATGAATTTCTTGTACATAAATGCATGTATTGGATATTATTGTCTCAATTTGAAATTAAAATTTGAATTAAAAGTTCCTTGAAATTCAATGTTAAATTCATTTCTTTTTTTATGTGAGATTTTCAGTTTTACTTTGATGAGACTGGGATTTTTTCCACACGCTGATTTCACATTAGGCTTCTTGTTGACATTCATTTACAACATCAGAATAGTGTTCACTTATAAAATCTACACTTCACAATAATATTATTACCTAATATTTCACACCAAATTTTTGGAGTGAAACAATTTCTGGCATAACTGTTCACAATCATCAAGTGGAGGAATTGCGAAATGATTTTTATCGCCATTTTAAACCATAAAGTTGTAGTTAATAGGTGCTACAGGTTTAATGGATGAAGTTAAAAACTTCTAAAGAAAATGAATTTGACACTTTCAAAAATCAAAAGAAATGAACTTTAACATTTTCAAAAAAAAAAATTTCAACATTTTCAAAAGAAGTGAATTTTAAAAAGAATGAATTTCAAATTTTACAATATATTTATATGGCAGAAGGTGATAATTTTTTAAGTAACAGAGCAAAAAGATCTTTTACAAAACAACGCATTCACAATGCATTAGTTGCTCACCTTAATGAATATGAGCATAATTCTGATTTAAAAAAAAGTTTTACTATAATTAAAAGAAAACAATTACTAAGATGAAAGTATATAGAATGTGCTTTAATCACTAGATCATCCACAGTAAATTTGCATCCAGGTTCATACAACATTTCCTGATGAAAATAAAATATAAAAATAAAATATATAAACAAAAATAAAAAGAATTCAAATTAAAATAAGGCATTTGCACTTTCCTTTAAAACCCTTATCTCTTTCTTTCTCTCTCTAAACTTCTTTTTCTATACTTCTCTTCTTTTATTTGAGGGTTGCCTTCTCATTAGAGAAGACAACCCTCAAATAAAAATACAAAGAAGAAGAAAAACTGAATCCGACTGAAAAACACCAGAAGTTTGCAGGATTAGAACCTACATATTTGTAACTGAAAAATACCAAATATCAGGGTGGCTCCACACATAACTTCCATTATAAAAATAAATGAAAAAGAAAGGAATGCCAGAAAATAAAATAATTTTGGCCAATCAAAAAGATTGACACATTGAAACTTTTGATGTTAACTGAAACCAATTTTTGTGCCAGAGTTTCAGAGTCTGGTCAAAAGGATATAACCTGAAACATCTGAGCTAGAAGCAAGAGGACAGCAAAAGAGGACAGAATGAAAGAAGGGACAGTGAGAGTGACGAACAGAGACACTACTGCAGAGAAACCAGCCATGCATGATGCGTGAAGAAGTAGTTAAGCATTTACTATTGACATTTCTGCCCTGCTTAGGGCTGAGAAAAATACACTAGATTGACACTGACCTATTTCTAACATTACTAATCCCCCTATCATGGTCTGACTTCAAAACAACACAGCCGGACATTTCTCCAGACTGCTACCAATATCTGCTTTATAAATGAACATTTTTGTTACACGGAATATCAAAGGTCTCACTCATCACTCTAAAGAAAATAAATAAATTATATTATTTATTTTATACCCTTGAGTCAGTTCGACTTATTTGCAAAGTTTCAATAAAATAATTATCCTACCACTTATACAAAGACCTTTCTTAGCAGATTTTCTATTATCACAATGTGGGACACCTAATAATAAAAGTGATAAAAACATAAACAAAAACAAAAAGAAGCTAGATAAAATTAGATAGACCAGATGTCTATCTAATTTAATTTAGTTTCTTTTTGTTTTTTAATGTTTCTGGCTTATATAGCCAGAAACATTAAAATAAATGTTTATTTAAAAGTTTTAAAATTTCAGTGTCCCATCTCCTTCATGCACAAATGGAAACATCACTTTAACATCAGTGGAAAGCATGGAGCCAGAAGGGAATTCCACAAGCGAGAAGTGTGATAAAAGAAACTGTTAACATAGAATTTACGGTTACATCTAGCCAGCTCAACTGCAAATTGATGAGACCCTGTTGCCAGTCTAGTACTGCACTTAAATTCAAAGAGTCTAGGCACCATAGTGAAGAACTCATCTGAACAATTACCATGAAAGTATTTATAGAAAAGGCAGAGGGAGGCAACCTTACAGTAGTAAGCCAAGATGCCAGAACAGTATCCGACACTCTGATTCAATTTTTATGTTTGTGTCGTATGTGACACTTCAGTCCTGCCAGTGACCTGTGTACAACTCCACATATATGTATATATGTGTGTGTGTGTGTGTTTGTGTGTCTAAGTTGAACCATAATATTATTTGACTGCACCTGGTAGCTAATAAGTTAATCTCAAAGATCATTGTTAATGAAGTGATTTTGAACTTCACTGAGTACCCGACTTTTATAGTTTTGTGCTATACTAAACTAGGCTTATATATATATATATATATATATATATATATATAGCAATTGCTAGTTCATTGCTGGGCAAAGGATTTTTCCAACTCCTTCCATGGCAACTGTGACTATGTTATTTTTTACCAACAAACACCTCTACCTAATCTCTCCATCTTCTGTATGGTTTTTTTCCTACTGTATTTGTTACCTAATGGCCAACATTGAAGCAATTTTTTTTTGTTTCTCCTTCCTATATGGCCCATCCATTTTTTGCTATCAGTTCTATGATATGTCTCATTTTGATTTGTTATCTCAGACATACTGACTTCTTTCCATCTTGGTAATTATCCCAATTATTGTTTATCCACTGATCTTTGTGTGTTCTTTTAGTTTGTTTTCAAGTGATTGTCTTAAATTTCATGTTTTGTACTTGGTATCATACATTTTTATAGCTGGTATTATAGGAGACAAATTTTAGTAATAGACTGCAGCTCGGATTGAGGAATCGGAGAACCAAGTTCAAGTTCCAGTCAAATACATTCCATTCACTTATGTGCTAATACCCTTGGGAAAGGTATGAATCCATCTCTTCACCCCCAGCTGTGGGTAAATAGCAAGAAAGACTGGTTTCTATAGCCTTAGGTGGAAACCGGTATAGGAGAAGGAAAAATCTGAATTCAAACCATTCTGGAGAGGGTTGGGCTCTGTCAGGATATCTTACTCATGACACATCACTTCTGCTGTGGCTGCCGTACATGTGGTACCCCTATGACTCTAATGAATTACCAGACCTGTGATTATGATTATACATTCATGATTCACCTTGTTTTAAGCATATTGCTGCCATATATGTTCTAGTGTACCTGCTATTTACCTGGATCTCCTTGATAAGATTCAAAGAAGAATCAGCAATATTATTGGTTCTAATCTGGTGGCTCAGCTTCAATCATTTGTCTACTGTTGTAAGGTCGCCTCTCTGTGCCTTTTTCATAAATACTTTCATGGTAATTGTTCAGATGAGCACTTTGCTATGGTACCTAGACTATATGAATTTAAGTACAATACTAGACTGGCAGCGAGATTTCATCAATTGGGCTAGCTAGATTTAACCATAACGTACCTGACTCGTGATCATGAGTATATTTCATAATAAACATTGTTTTAAGTATATTGGCTTCAGTTACTTTCCCACTGCTGTACGGTTGCCTCTCTGTGTCTTTCCAATAAATATTTTCATGGTAATTGTCTGGATGAGCTCTTGGCTATGGTACCTAGACTTTTTTAATTTAACTGCAGTAATAGACTGTCGACAAGATCTCATCAATTTACAGTTGAGCTGGCTAGATGTAGCCATAACTTTTATGCTAACAGTTTCTTTTCTTGCATTTCTCACTTGTGAAACGCCCTTCCAGCTCCATGCTTTCCAGCCAACTTTAATCTGCAGAAAAT
Organism: Acanthosepion lycidas; assembly: GCA_963932145.1. Lineage (NCBI taxonomy): Eukaryota > Metazoa > Mollusca > Cephalopoda > Sepiida > Sepiidae > Acanthosepion > Acanthosepion lycidas. The sequence goes on along the minus strand of OZ010608.1, from coordinate 49,919,578 downwards.
TAAATGCAATGTCAATCATTGTCTACTGTCCTCCTGATTGCTTTTTTCTCTTTTTACTTATTACTAATGTTTCTGTTCCTAATTCCTCCACACCCTATAACACTTTGCATACTAGTGGTTGTACTGCCTTGTTTAGGGTGATACTGATTAAAAAAAATATTTGCAAAGTGTTGTCCATTGTATCTTTATTATTATCAAATGCTTTCCATCCTATGATGATGATGATCATCAATCTTCTGACTGGGTGTGGTCGTAGGGTCACTGTGCAACTGAGCACCTGACCAGTTCCCTCTGGGTTGAAACTCAAAGTGTTATTTATTCATGCCAGGCATGTCTTGGGCAGATAGACCTGGTGGAGCTCATCCCTCTCTAGTTCAAACCACAGCCAATGTTCCCCAAGTTAGAGGCTCACCTTGGTCATATGCCCTATACACTAGTTAAATACAAGCCTATGGAACTGCGTTAGATGGCTATTGACCCTACAATAAGATTCATCTGTTCTTTGACAAACCTTTTTAATGCTGCTGAGTGGTTAGCCAGAAAGGAAAAAAGCCTGGTGACAGAACTGGTTTAGTTTCAAATCTGACCATGCGGCAGGTAGTGTTGGGTTACATAGTACCAGCTGTACTCATAAAGTGACTTGACATCATACCTATCATTGTGTCATTTTATTTCCATTTCATAGTCTTTCTTTAATGTTATTGTCTATCTTAAGTATATATATTCTTTTTCTTCTAATTCTCGATCTACTCTTTTTATGATCTCTTTTGGAACATTACAATTTAAAATTACTTTTGTTTTATTTATTTTATTTTTAAACCTACATTCATACTTTCCCCATTTATATTGTCGGAGTTAACTCCTCTTTTAGTTCTTTAACCCTTTCACCAGGGGTCGCTCTTCGCGGCTATAAATAGTTGCTGACTCTTCGCCTCAGTCTCTTTTTTCCCTCTGGCCTTTGGAGGTAAAACTCTCTTTTTCCTCAGGCTTTCAGCCTTACCACCTCAAAAATGTAAGTGCTCATAGGGATAGTGTTTCCCAAATGCTGGGAACATGCTAAGCACGATACACACACGCACACACATACAATATTCACACACACACTTTGTCCTTTGTAACTGTTTCCATGTAACTTGTTATTAATATATATTTGTATACATATATTATCGGTCTTGTGTTTGTTTTTCTTTGCCTTCTTCTTTGGACTTAATTAAAGTCCAACTTTCTCATGTAGTTGGGCTGGCTAGCAGGAAAATCTGAACCCACATGTGTTCTTCTACGTCTACTCAACAACATCACAGCCACGGTCCACTACAATATCATTTTATCATTTCTTGTAATTCATCTGATTGTTCTGATATTAGTAAAATATTGTCAACCAATCATAAATGGTTCATATATCTTCCATTTATGTTTAGTGACCATCACCCTAGCTGCAAGATTTGGACGTTTTTCGGTAAACATTTAATGACTCCTGGTACATTTCTACTACAAACAATATTTGGCAGGCTCCTATAAGTTTGGGTAAAAAATAAGCCACAAAAGATAGATTTTTAAACAAACAATTAATACATGTATTAGCAGAAGGAAATTACATCAATGTCTCAGTCAGTTATGTTCCCTGCATAATACACACTTAGGCGATTATGTATCTTTTGATACATGATTGACAAGGCAGATTTTTCCCGCAGTAGGTTGCCATTTCTTTCTGTGGTAGACCAGTTGACATCCAAGACTACAGAACCTGATCTGTCCTGCTATTTACCCATAGCCGGGGGGGGGGAAGAAGAGGATTCACATCTTTCCCAAGGGTATTAGTACATAAGTGAATGTAATAGATTCAACTGGAATTCAAACTCAACTCTCCAATTTCTCAATCTGAGCTGCTATCTATCACTCCACTGTGAGTTGAAATAAAGGAAAATACATTGAAAAGTTAGCTATTAAGAATGTGCTTGTTTGTGATACAAACATGTGTGCTACACATGTATGTATGTATGTGTGTGTGAGAATTCAGTCTTTAGTTGACCAGGGAAAAGAATGCTCTCAGCATCATTACCTTTATCCATGTTCTGCTACATCTTGAAGCAAAAGGGAGAAGAAGGAAATGTTTGTCTTTTTATAGATTTAAGCAGCATCATCTCATAGCAGCATTTGGTAAATCCAAGTGGGTTTAACTCAATGTTAGTTGTTTCCCTATACTCAAGTAATGCTTTTCTTTGCTCCCTTGTCATCAGGCTGGTATGAAAGTGCAGTATCTGTTCTTTTCATCTCTAATGGTAATGGTAATAGTAACCATTTTCTTATAAGGAAGTGTATTTGGCATTCATTGACCAAGCAACTGGTGTTAGTATTGGTTGAAATTTAAAAAACCTTTCTGTTAAAACATTTTTTCAGGAAAATAGATTTCTCAAGTACAGTATTAATGGGGTTTTCTTTCCTAACCTTTTATATGAAGTAGTGTGGAACATCAACATTTTCTTTGTCTTTATTTTCTCAAGTTTCATTCCTTAGTTCCACCAGTTGTAACCTCTGCAGCTAAGATCAGCCATGCTACACACATTGTAGAACACCACCTCTATTCCCTTCACATTCCATTAGGGAAATGTAAGTTCTAATTGAACAGCTTTAAGGGGATGCTTCCCCAATTACTGTAATCTTAACCTGTTCAAGTTTAGGGTCAACCATTTATCTTCTCCGCATATCCTCATAAATTATTACTCTTATTCTCTAACCCTCTACCTTGAGTGGATCTTGGACCTTGTACAAGGTAAACATTATTGTGAAAAAAAGTCTTCAAATTTACTGTTGCACAACCTGTTTATAGTACACTTGGTTTATAACTAACAAATTTGTGTTTATTATATATATATATATATATATATATATATATATATATATATATATATATATATGTATGTATGTATGTATGTATGTATGTATGTATGTATGTATGTATTAGGTTGGTGCAAAAATAATGTCGTTTTTTCACATAAAGTTGAATGTCAAAAACAACATTATTTTTGCACCAACCTAATATAATGTGATAATGAGAGGAAAAAGAGTCATAAAAGTGTGATCTGCATGACAGCCTACAATGAAAACAAAAAAGGTTTTATTGATTCATTTTATTCAGTTTATCAACCCTTTGCAGGTTATTTAAAGCCAGAAAATATTTTTAAATTATAAGAATTTTTGTGGGGAGATAATAATGGTTTAGTGATAAAAGCCTTATTAATCAACAGATATCAGGGGGAGAGAGGTGGACTTTTCCCAAGGGTATTTATATGTAAGTGAATATAATGAACCCAACAGGAATTGAAATTCGGCTCTCTGATTAAAAATTCTGAGCCATTATCCATTACACCACCCAGTATTCCCAAGTGGTTACCCAACTAGATATTTAACTGGCTCAATGTTGCTTAACTTTGGGTTTGTATGGGAGCCAGTGTTTCAATGTCAAAGAAAGTAGAAGTGGGGGGAAAAAAATAACAGCTTAAAGTCTGGTTTTAATTTATATATTTTTGCAACTTGTATCTTGTTCATCTTAATTTCAGTTGCTTTTTATTACAACTTCCCAAGCTCTCAGCAGCACTGATTAGAAATAATAAACTTCTATTGAGATTCAAACAGGTATCTCTATTTTTCTCTATCTGAGTACAAAAGTTGCCTTATTGATTAGGCCAAGATGAGACATTTGCTCAATTAGGATGCTTCTTTGGTGGATGTGCACATGACACTGTTGGTCGTTTTGTTTATTTATCTGTTTAATTATTGTAATATTTTCCATCTTTTTCTTTTAAATTTTTCTAAATTTTGTTGTTTTAATATTTGTCATTTTGTTTTTGTAGTAGGGGCACTTAATTTTACCTAATATAATTCTAAATTTTTATTTCATTTTTTTCCAATACTTTGTTACTATAGCATCACTGATAGGATGTTTAAATCACTTTGGTGAACCAAAATTTGTTGAGACTTAGATCCGGTGTTTTGCAACTCAGGCTAAGGCTAAAAAATTGAAAGAAAACCAGGCAAGAGGTGAAGAAAAGGAAATATCTGACCACTTTCTAGATTCGGCAGATTGTGATGCTATAATTAAAATTTCTGTTATGGCTTGATCAATTGTCTACTGATCACGTCTTCAAGAACAACATAATGCAACGGTTACTTTTACTGTCCTTTATTTAACTTATTTGCTCATACAAACACATACATACAGATCTGAAATTAACTGGTCATTTAAATTATTGAATCTTGTAGAGAGAAGTTTTTCCATCTGTAATTCACTAATGTATCCAAACTTTAATGAAAGTTTGGGAGTGTTATTTTTATTTTCTTTTTGATCTGAAAATAAGCAAATATTCTTTCTTTTTTTCCATTTCCCCTCACTCCTTCCCCACTCTTACACTGTGCCCCCAGGGTAGAGAGTAATTTTAGCTATAAATATAAAAAATAATTCTTCTTTTATCTATATCAACTTACCAAAAGATGAGATATTTAGCCAAATAGAATTTTTCTTTGGCACATGTGTACATGGTGCTGTTGGTTTGTTCATTTATTCTACATTTTCCCTCCCCAGTGTTTAAGAAAAGAAAAGATAAATAGTTGACAATAAGAATAGCATAATTTCTTCACCTTGTTTTTTTTTTTTATCTGAAATAAGATAACGCAACACACTAATTTAAAACTTAATAGCTAATTATATGTTGGCTATTCCCTGAGTATCTTTACTGACACACATGTACTTGAAACTTATGTGTTTCTAGTTTAATTCTACAATTCAAACTCTCAGCCATCACGCATAAATTTCTTTTACCAATTCTTTGTTTTATCATTTTTTTTTATTTGTTCTTATTTTTTTTATTCAGTTTTCTCTGAAATCAGCCAAATGATTTGCCTGTTAACAAATATAATTGTGATTTAATATTTGTTTTCATATTGCTAATAACTTGTGTAGTCATGGTAAGAGTTTTCATTAAATTTGAAAAGAGAAAAAATAAAGTTTAGTACCACAATTAGGATTTTGTGAAACATACAAAGGTAAAACTTTATAAAGAGGGTGTAATGGGTAAATTGTCGCCATTTTATATTTTTAATTTTGTACATGCACGTTGTTAGTTTTTGATTTTGTCAGCTGCACAGTATAGTAGTGTCAGTTGGGCACCATCTGTAAGAAAAAGCGCACCATGAAACAATTCACTCGACCAGAAATTTGGGAATGGCATGCTGTACTGCTTGGTATTTGTGCCAGAAGCTACAATACAAACATTTCAGAATGTTTCGGTGTCAATCTAAGGACAGTGCAGTGACAGTTCAGAAAGAGTTGGACGAGTCTAATGGTGATTACAAAGGTACAGAAGCTTGGAAAACTCACTCATTGTTCAGATAAGAAAAGAACTTCCAAATTTGTTGGTGAGGGTCTCAGACTCAAGATGGAGGCCTACATCAAGTGCCTTGAGGAGGTAAAGGCATGAGGTAGTACTGCGGTTAAGTGAGAGACCAACAAAACTCCTTGTAGCACTAAAGATGAACTAAAGGCAAAGATTATGGCAACATTCACCAACTTAAACAAGGAGACCGTCCAGAAGAGATGCAGGAGATTCTGGAGCCTGTTGTTGAAGCCAATGGTAATTTTATTGAATAAATTTACTCTTTAGTATTTCAAGATATTTTTGTGTAATTTTGGTAAATATATCTGTTAAAATGAGATGTCAGTGTTATTTTCAGTTTTGCAAAATTTACATGACAATTTATCCATTGAATTCTGTACACCAATTTTATGTCCATCAACAAATAGTCACATTGTTTAATATTTAACCTGTTATATACTTTTTATATGTGGTTGTGATGAACACTCCCAGCCATGTTGAAAGCACTTAATCTTGAAGAAGTGATATAAAACCAAATGAGTAAATAGCGCCCATGGCCATTTATCTAGAAGAAGAATCTCTGATATAAAACCAACCTTTTTAACCTCATGAAAATGTTTAAAGATCTAAATGAATACCATATTGTTCATCACATGGATTACCAAGGGATGTGTGCCACAGTGACACACCAGGCTGAGGATGAAAAATCTACTACTGCTAAGGAAAGGTCTAGTCAACCATTTAATCCATCAAAAAATAAAAAATAGCTACAAAATCAAAACTTAAAAAATTCTTCAAGTGAAAAATAGAACAAATCAACATCTAGTCAGGATCAGATGATTTCAGGGTGCATTTCTTTTTAGAAGAATGCAAGAAAACAAATCTTGAGGTTGTCTGTATGCAAGAGATACACTGACTTGGTAGTGCCTCTATTGTACATTTGGTATAGAATTTATTTTGGACTGAAGAAAAGAAAACATGGAGATGGAATTGCAAGATGCAATTCATCAAATATTGTAATCAACAATATCATATGCCAGTCTAAAAGACTGGTGGCTGATACTGTAGTTCTTTGTGGCTGTAAAATATGAGTGGTATCAGCTTATAACCGCAATTGAAAAAGGTGTTGTTTCAGAAAAATTTATATTCTACACAGAATTAAGTAAACTTTGTATATTAGAAAAAACAGAAAATTGTGCATTGATAGGGATTTTAATGTCACCTGAAGTATTTTTATGGTAACTGCTCCTTTGATTGTAAGAAGACATCACCTTTTGAAATGGAAATCTCAACTAGCAATGGAGAACTCTTAAACTTTTGTTACTCAAAAAGATATTCCATCCTTAACATATGGTTTGACCATCTCATGAAACATTGCATCACATGGCATTGCCCAGATAATGTAAAAAAAAAAGATTATTGACTTCAGCATCTCAGACTCTTGGATTAGGCAGTTTGTGACAGATGTTAAAGTATATAACTCCTACTTTGAATTTGATCACAAACTACTTGTAATTAAAATGACAACACCAGTCAACAAAACAGCTTACTTTCAGTCACATAAATCCCAAAACACACCTACACCAAATTAATTGAAACAAAACAAATAATTCCGTTATTATTTACTTTTTTTCATATTTTACCAATGAAACATGACCCAGTGCACATGTTAGTACTTCATATATCCATTCCATAAAGTCATTCCTTGCAGACTGACCACAGATTCTCAATTGGATTTAAATCAGGAGAGTTTCCAAGCCAGTCTATCGTACTTTGATTTTCTCACTGGTAAGGCTTGCCAGTGTGTATGTGCAGTGTTACAATTTTTGTACATTTCCTTGGAGTAATGTCCATTGCAGACAATGGCTGTAGGACAACTAATTGACAGTTGAGACAATAGTGTCTGGGTGTGATAAAAACCTGATGCAATCACGAATGACACAATATTTTTCAAAGCCAAACAAATTTCATCATACACCCCAAAAATCTGAGGAAAAAACAGAAATTGGTTACACCCTGTCACTCCAGTGAGTCTAAAACTGACCATATAGTGAAAAAAAGGAAACTAAAGTGGTTGTTTCAATTAATTTGCTCAAGGGTGTAGGTATAACATCCAATGACCCAGCCTATATAAGGTTGTTTTGAAGTGTAATAATAATAATAATAATCCTTGTTGCTCAGACCCATTTGTGCTTCTTCAACTCCTATAGAATTAACCTATGGTCTGTACTACTTAGACCTTAGTTACAGTTTTTGGGAGAGACTTCAGAATCTAGCATGATCAGTAGTTGAACAAGGCTAATGAGCTTGAGCTCTCAGTCACAATGACTTGTGATTTCATACTCACACAACCATCAATGACTTCTCAATTTCAATCCACTCATAAACCTTGTGTCAAGCTGTGATATGGTTTTCAGGCACTTTTGAAGAGTTCTGCATGCCAGGCTTGTCTCCTCAGACTGTTATAATGAAGAATTCACCTCTTTGACAAATTGACCACACCTGAATCTCATGGGTGGAGTGCTAAACACTTGGCCATACACCATTTGGCAAGTGTAGGTCTATAATTGAACACTAGTTAGATATAATATCAACAAACTTTAATGGTTGCTGTAGCTACATAGTTGGGTAAACTGACTATTCCATTTCTCCTTTTAGAAAAACTCAAGATAATAGAGAGTTGTTATATTGAATGGGGCTCTAGTAATATGTCTCAATTCTACTTCCATAATCATTATCTCATTATGGATAACTTGTATCACTTTCTATGTAACCCTCATATATATATTGGTTTTCTGTATACCTGAGTGCAGCATTCACCTTCTTTACAAGTAATGAGGAAATATAACTTTCTGAGACTTATAACACAGATGACACAAAGTATGCAAATACCCTGAACTGACCGAATGGTTGATGTCTCAAGTGAATAAAAACCTGGTACAGTTTGTTAAACAGGAGCAAGATTTCTGGTGAGTTTCAGCAAGAACGTTGACTACAGGTGACAAATGTTGACTACTGTTGAAGGAAGTCAACTATTGATAAAATTTGATTACTGGTGAAAGATGGCAAATACTGACAGACAGAAGAATGTAGACTATTGGCAAGAACTGACTATTGATGAAAGATTTTGACTATTGGCAAAGACTGACTACTAATGAACAGCATCAACTATTGGTGAAGGATGTCAGCTACTGGCAAAGACTGAATACCTGTGAAGGAGATTGACTATTGGCAAAAAGTGACTATTGGTTAAAGGATTTTGACTATTTGCAAAGGACATCCACTACTGATAATGACTGACTACTGATGAACAATATCAACTATTGGCAAAGATTAACAACTCTTGTCAAAGAATGACTACCAGTGAAGGATGACGACTGTTGACAAAGACGGACTATTAGTAAAAGATTTTGACTATTGATAAAGACTGAAATATATCAGCTGAAACATCATGTTAATAACAACACAAATAATGTTAACAGGTATCATTTTTTGTTATATTATCGTTATATGTTAACATTAACATTAACGTTATATGATAACATTATTTAACAAATAATGATACCTGTTAGAAAAATAAAGAAAATCTCACCTCATACAAATCATTTAGTCAGAATATAAATTTTAAATATTTAATTTTGATTCTGTTTTTGATTTGGTGTTCCTTTTTCTTTTTTGGAGTTTTTAGCTTTGTTATTCAGCTGAATGTCCATAATTTCACCATGAGAGAAAATTACAATAATTATTTGTCTAAGTAACATTGAGTTGATTCAGTTCTGGTTACTTGAGTCACATTCAGATTGTTCACTGTCTGTACTGGAACTGGAATCAGTTCCATTGGAATCTGACTCACTTGAATCTTCAGTTTCTGCTGATTCACTCTCACTTTCACTGCCTTCAGCATTATCCTTAACTGCAAATAGTGATAAAGACAAAAAAAAGAAAGATAGAGATGAATTTCTTCTGCAAATATTCAACATATCAATCAATGGACACTTAATTATCACTATTTGCTAAGCTAAGCATAGATCATATGCACAGATCATATACACAGGCCATCAGCATAGACCATAAGCACAGACCATAAGCTTAGACTATAAACATAGACCAGACCATTATCATAGACCATAAGCACAGTACATTAGCATAAACCATAAGCTTAGACCATTAGTATGGGCCATAAGCAGAGGCCATGGTATAGACCATGAGCACAGACTATGATATAGATCCTAAGTACAGACCATGACATAGACCAAAGCATAGACCATAACCACAGGCCATAAACAGCAGCCATGGCATAGACCAAAAGCACAAACTATGATATAGAGCATTGGCATAAACTATAAAAATTTATATAATAAAGAAGAAATTTAAAATGATATAAATATAATTAAAGGGTAAATAGAAAAAAATAATACCATACACTAAGTTTATTTATTACACTTTTTTTAGGGAAACATTTCAAAAACATTTATTAAAAGAAATTTCCTAACACTTATTCTTTAAATAAAAAAAAATACTAAAATGAAGCTAGATGGTTAGTAAAAGATGGCTTGAGTAAAATTTGATGTGTAATACTTTGTATATGTGAGGCTCAAATTGATGTTTTAAATAAAACACCAAAATGAATTCTGACAGTTTACAAAAAAAAGATGCATGTATACAATTTGGTTTTAAAAACTTATAAAAGAATAGGCTTAGGTCTGAGTGGTTATAAAGCTTGTAAACAAGTGTGGTTTAAAGAGATACATTTTGTGATTTTTTAACCAATGGAGAAAAGTGAGGTACAACCCAGATTTTTCAAATAACACAAAAGTTTGGTTATTTGAAACATGTGGTTTGTCCAGAAGCAGAAGGGTTTTGGAATTCACAAGGAAGATGTCAGCTGATTCAGGGAGCTGAACTTGGATGAAAAAGAAAGCAGAAGAGATTTGGCTTTGACAGGCAAATGACAATGGGCAGCGAGATCTGAATGAAAAAAAAACTAAAAGCTGCCACCAACAACAATGAAAAGGAAGTAACTTAGAAGAAGTAGAAAAACTGAAAGCTGAAAGAAAAAGAAAAAGAAAAAGAAAAGAAAGCAGAAAGGAAAAATATTTTATAAATTTGGATATATATACGATTATCTTTCTATTGATATTTATTAAAGTTTGTCAGAAAATTCAATGTATTACCTTTGATTTTGAACTTTTTATGAAAATACAAATCTCAGTTTGTAAAACTGAAGGATTGTTTAAAAGAAACCCAGTGATGCCTGGGAATTGTCTTCCTTCTCAACTCCTTTCAACAGTTGATTCAATTGAAATAAGTGAACATTTTTTTGATAATAATAATATTTGTTTTTATACACCCAACAGAATTTTAATTTGGACATGTCATCTTGCCTAAGTGTTTGACACACAAAGGAAAATTTTGTGCAAATTTGTTTTGTAAATGTTGTATTCACAATTATTATTATTATTTATGTCTTTTAATAAATGTTTATTTCAAATTTCACATCAGAGTAAGAATTTTGGTTTTCTATGAAATTTCTCAAACATTCAGGCCAGTAAATGTAAGTAATACTGTTTAATTAAAAAAGAGAGCATTTACTCAAATAAGTATATCCATAAAAAAACAGAAAAACAGAAAATATATATATATGCGTGCGTGTGTATTTTCTCCTCAAATTCAGAATGCCTGCTACAAAATATGATAATTACCTATGACAATTACTCTAATAAAGTCAATGCTTCACATGAAGAAAACACAATACAAAACATTCACTTATAAACTGATAATTGGTCATAATTTACAATAGTTTCAAGTATCTGATGTCTTTTGCAAAGTACTTTATGTATAAATCATGTGTCCAAGATAAGTGACAACTCATGATGTTTATTTTTGTCATATGCCCCAAATGTTCAATTGAGTGGAACAGGAAATATAAGACTACTTTATTTGATATTTATTTATGGATAACTCGTCTATGACAACATCAAAATGTTAGATTGCCTAAATGGAAGTGAACAATTTCTTCATCTTTCTCAAACAGTGTGGTCACTCACAGAAACTGATGGAACAGCACTTAAAAACAGTTGTGAGATCCAACTTGTTATATTGGGGGTGAACAAGTGAAACTCTTTAGCTAGTGATATTGTTAATGCACCAATGCTGGTTATTTTCAGAAAGAAATTGAGTATCTACTCAAATGGACTGCAGAACTATTGTTTAATTCTAATTCTCAATTCTAGAATTGTGAAATGGTAAAATCTATACTGAACCAATTCATAACTGAGTAAAAACAAAATAAAATCCTAAATGTATATTGTTGTGACCTTGTTAGGGTCAGAAATAAAGACATGGAAATAACATCAGATACACTGGATAGAGCAATTTTTCACCCACAAAAAAAAATATTTTTCCACAATTGGTTTGACTTTTTTGCCAGCAATGAACAAGAGCCTGTGCAGTAGCCAAGATATAAATTATCAAACACGTTACAGTTGCAACTAGTAAAATGCATTACCAATCACTAACTGTGCTCATATCCATTTTGGGGATTCCAGAAATGTTCAGCAAGTATCAGTGAATGTCAAGGGATACAAGTTTGTTTTCTGCAAGAACAGAATCAATGACATGCCACTGTTTCATAGTTGAGAGATAGTTCCTGAATTCTCTCTAGTCACAATGGTCGCACTTTCAAAGAGGCTCTTTACTTTGAATGTCTATTGGGACTTGTTCATCTCAGACCTCAAATGGAACTCATATATACAATCCACTAATATTAGAAAAATGGTTGGCTCCTCATACTGCCTTAGAAAGTACCTGATTCCACTTGCCCTGCTCTATCTTTACAAGAGTCAGATCAGACTTAAAATAGAGTATTGCTGCCATGTCAGGGTGTAAGCCACCCAATCTTTTGTTTCCAGCCTTGACAGAGTTCTACCCAGCCTTGTAGGCCATGAATTATTTTCCATCCTACAACCCATTTCCCATAGAGAAAATGTTGGAAGCCTCTTGTGATTCTATTGCTATCTATATGGAAAAATGTTCTGATGAGCTACACCAGACCAAACCGTTTCAGCAAAGATCCACTATGGAAAGTACAGAAGGTTGAATCATTGCCATTCTCTTCATATTCCATTGGTAAGAAGGAAGTTCTGTTTTAACGGCTTCTTCTCAAGAACCACTCCTTTATTATACAAACTCCCAACAGGATGTTTCCTCAATCACAACAATCTTAACTTCTTCAAATCTAGGGTCAAATGTTATCTATCCTACATATACCTCTAATCTGCACATCTTACCTCCTCCTCTTACATCCATAAAAACAACCTCATTCAGTAAGCCTCTACTTTGAGTGGCTCTTGTGCCTTAGATTGAGTTAACAAAAGCATATATATATATGCACTACTCTTTGATAAAATGAATTGAGTTCTCTCAGTCACTAGCATGTTTATCTAAAAATAAATATGCTTAAATTCACCATCCCCTAATGGCTTAGGGGTAGATTCTTTGACAGTCAGGTTTTGATCCTAGCTAGAGGTAACCGGACGTCTAGCCAGGATGATGAGCTGGGATACAGCAAAACAGTCTGTCTGTGGATGACAATATATATGTTCCTGAAAAATTATTTTCTGGCCTTGTGCCACATCTAAGCTATGCTTAGAAAATTACCACTACTGGTCCTGTCTTGTAGAAAACCACTTATTTTACAGTAAGTGTTACATGACTACTGTAAATGTCACATTACTACTGCAGTGTCATATTTTTAATCATTTCACTCTAAGCAAGGCAATAATTCCACAAAGACCTAAGCGGTTGCTGGGAGTGAAAGAGAATGAGACTTTAGTGATGAGAAAAAACAAAAAAAAGAACTGAATTCAGGAAGATAGAAGATGGCGATTGATATTGCATTTAAATTTTTGAAGATTGTAGTTGACAGGGAAGCAAGAAATGGGAAGAGAGGTCCACACATGAGAAGTGCAAGAAAAGAAACTTTTAGAGTAGAAATTACAGTTACATCTAACTAGTTCAACATTACAACAGTGAGACCTAGTTGCCAATCTAGTAGTATGCTTAAATTCAGGCAGTTGAGGTATCAAAAAGGAAATCTCATCAGAACAACTGCTATGAAAATATTTATAGAAAATACAGAGGGGAATCCATGTCACAATTGTGGGAAAGTGACTGAAGTTGAGATGCCGAGTTAGGACCAATTACATTATAGACCCTTCTTTATATTTCATCAAGAATCTTGAAATATATAGCAGGAGCATCAGACCAGATATAGCTGCAATATTCAATGCACTGGATGAATGGAGGATTTTTAAATGTGCAAGGTGGATTCTGATGAGAAAAATTGTCTGGCATGACAGTGAACTAACTTTCCTAGCAATTGATTCAATATAATTACTCCACTTCATGTCAGTGGAAAACATGAGCCCAAGAAGGTGCAAATAGTCGGTCTCCTGGAGGTTAACATCAGCCATACTGTTGGAAAGCAGAAAATGTTGTCTATGGTGATTAAATGATAGCAGTTTTGTTTGGGAGGTGTTAAAATTTATGAGCTATTCATTGCCCCAGTTAACAATTGATGAGATATCATTTTCAAGAGTAGCTACCAGTTTTATTTTGTCAGACCTGTCAGGTTTAATACTGAGTCAGGCATAAAATGTTATGTCATCAGCAGTTTTGTTTTGGAGGCATTCAAATTTATAAACCATTCTTTGTCCTAGTTAACCACTGAGCGGGGGTCATTTTTGAGAGCAGTTGCCAGTTTTACTTTGTCGTACCTAAGGGAAGTAATTCCCTATTTTATTTACATATGTAGGCAAATGTTCCAGTTACAAATACTCAAAATTAAAACTATAAATACTAGTTCAGTTTATTTGCACAGTAGCAAATGAAATGGGATAAAGGTAGACTATAAGGAAATAAAATTAAGATGATAAATAACATTAGAGTTTATTTGTACAATTGTAAATGAAATGAGATAAAGTTAGGCCATAAAATTCCTTGGCAGACTTTTATTATTAAAACAAAATAATGCTCTGAAAACCAAATATAATAATCAATTTTCAGAACTTTGGGATTTTTCAGTATTTCAGATAAGAGATTGTAGCTGTAATTACTTTGGTTATCCCCCCCAAAAAAAAGAAGTTATTTAATAGATGTATGAATGGTTAATTGAATCATCATGAATGAGAAAGGGTACCCTACATAAAATGAATCTTATCAAGATCCTGTAATGTTATTTAAAGTTAAGAAAGAAGTAAGTGTTTATTAAGGATAAAATTATTTCATAAAAAGGAAGCTTTAAAAACAGATAAGTATTTTAATAGGCTACATTCCTAGAAGGCCTTGTGTTAGCTTTTGCTTAATTGTAAGATTCTATTGGGTCGGAACAAAACTTTATAGAATTTTTTAACTGAATTTCAAAGATAATATTTAGATATTTTGTACATAGAGTAATTCAACCACATATGTGCAATTTTGTTTCACTGCTTTTGTGATCTTTGAAAAAGTTTCATAATTCCACCCCCACTCAGAACTTGGCATATTTCTGGATGATAAACTGGTCTAAGTGGTTTCTATAGGTTTTCACTGAATTTAAGTTCTTTCCATTAAGAGAATTTTGTAGGTAAGAGAATAAGTGGTAATCCAATTTTTCAAAGTCAAGTAGGTACTGTGGTTGCAATAGAAAATCTCAGTTAAGCTGTAAAGAGAGGTCTGGCATTGCGCTAATGGTAGATAGCACTCTTCTGATTGGCTGATTCTGGATGCTTTTCACTAATTGCTGCCATTAATCAGTCCAATTGGGAACAGTACTTGACTGAATTCAACGTTTGATTTTGGGAAAGATCGTATTATATAATGCCCTTTCAATCCCACTAGATACACAACATCAGGTTTTCCTTTTTTTAGAATAGCTAATGGTGTCTCCTTTCATTTTCCTCAGGACCTTTTTTTGCTTCACGTTATTGTAAACAATCCATTTTTCATTGCCAGTGATTGTTCTTTTCAAAAGTGGACTATTTTTGTTGCGTTTGAACAGAGAAGATGTAAATGTGGTCCATTTCATTTTTTTCTATTAAATTGTGAGGTACCCAAACATCATAGTGATTTGCCTATCTTAATGTTTACAATGCTCATATGAAATATATGGAGTATTTCTGTGATATTCCATGCTGTGAGACCTGAATTATTTTTAGTCACCATTTCTATTTGGTCTCAACAACTGCAGGCCTACCAGAAAATTCTCAGGTTTAGTTTGGTTTGGTTTGTTTTACAGCATATCAACCTCTGTGGATTATTTAATGCTGACAAGATTTTTATTGCTGGTAATATTATTTTTTCAAAAATGT
This sequence comes from Acanthosepion lycidas, assembly GCA_963932145.1. NCBI lineage: Eukaryota > Metazoa > Mollusca > Cephalopoda > Sepiida > Sepiidae > Acanthosepion > Acanthosepion lycidas. The sequence continues at coordinate 49,903,860 of OZ010608.1, read as the reverse complement.
ACTGCTGGCAATATTTTTTTCTTCAAACATTCATTGCTGGTAATAACCTTTTACAAAAATGTATTGCTGGTATTAAAACCTATTTTTACACTTTTATAGTGTTTCAACCCCAGTTTTGGGGCCAAATATTTGCCCATAGCTGGGATCCTAACAGGTGTTACCACCCCAGATCAAAGTGGACCTGGGAACACCAGCAATTAAGAGGTTGTTCCATGTTCCGCTAAACCTCCTGATCAGAGGCCTTGCTGTTGGATGTAGTTTATCGTCTTATCTAGGACGCAGATGTAGTTTATTGTCTTCCCCAGGACAGGGAAAATTTTCAGTCTTCCAGATTCAAATTTCCAATTTTGAACGTAGTAAATCACTTATGAACTTTACTTTCAACTATGGTACCATCTTCATAAATGTCACATCTTTTTTTCTGTATGTACATGTTTTTTGTTTCCATCCCAAATATAAATGAATGAAAATGCATCTCATTTTCCTCCATTTTCACTTTTAACATAACAACATTTAAATTCTACGATCCACAAATCATATGGAATCAACTTCAGCATGTATCATGAAAGAAAAAAAAATACACATTAATTTTGCCAATGACTAAATTATTTTTTTTTAATCAATTCATCCCAAACAAGGCAATAATGCCACTAAGATGCAAGGAGCTACTGGAAGTGAAAGTGAATGAGAAAACTTTAAAAGGAACCAGAAACTCAATCCTAAACAAGAAACAAAGAATAAACCTCTACTGCTGTTTAAAAGATGGGGAAGGAGTGAGAATCAGGTCATAGACAAACCTATCGGTTTCTATAGAAAATAAATAAACAAATAAGAAATAAAAAAATTAAAAATAATTAAAATCATTTTTAAAAATAAGTAAGAGATTAAATTTTAAAAAATGGGCAAATAAAATTTATTATTAATATATTTTTTTTGTGGATCGGTGTTGTTCAAAGAGGAATCAAGAATTCAATGAGTTAACAGTTTAGAAAGTTTTGGGACCCCTTCTTTACATCAAAGTTTTATCTGGTTGTAAGCAGAATGATACAAAGAACTTATCAATAACATTTTTGGTCAGATGAGACTATATTCAACCTATTTGGCAATAACTATATGAGTACATTGATAAAGAAAAATGAAAGATGTTTATGATCTGAACAACACTTTAGAGACCATAGAGCATGGTGATGGCAGAATTATGCTATGAGGATGTTATTTCTCTGTAGGTACAGAGGCTATCACTGAAGGAACGAAACACTATTCTGAGTAAGTTTGCCAACCAAGGGATTGAACTCCCGATTTCCATGATCTTAGACTTATACAGCAGGTATTAACATTTTTTGTTGAAAAAGCCATGTCGCAGAGGCTGCTGACTATGGAATTCAAAATTCCCAGATCACCTCATGTAACATAGACCAGAAGACAGTTGGAAAGTAGATTGATTAAAATCAACAAAGATGAGGATATTAGTTCAAAGGAGACATTGGTTATTGATATGAAGTCGTTATCAATTATTACAACAGATTGTATATGTGTACTTACTGGCCTGTATCATTTCTTGTAACAAAGGCTTAAAACTTAAGGCTTGTTCATGTTCTGGATCATACAGAAGAACTAGAAATAAACAGAAATAAAAAAGAAAAGAAAACGGTATAATAATCATTCATATTATAATGAGGATTAATAACAAAAGAAATGCTTTCTTTGATACTCCTGTAACAGCCTCCATTGTTAACAATTAAAATTCACATTATAATTCAGTATATCCTTGATTATCCGTAGCTTGATTTTTGAATATCCGGGCATAAAATGATGAGTAAAATTGAAATCATTCAAATATTTTTCAATTATCCAAACTAAAACCATTCCAATAATTCATCTCAGATAAGTGTTTTGAGAATTTAGAAAACCGTACTCAACATTTGGAAAAATGCTGATAAAATCAGATCACTTAATTCTTGTTAATTTCTTTCATTGTTTCCATATAAAAAATATACAAGAGAAAGTCAAAAATTACTTGCACTCATAACACAGTTATGTCATGGCAAAAATGCATATAATTTTTGATTTACCATCATACATTTGAATTATCATATCCAGAGATCATGGCTTACTCATTTTGCACATCAAAAATAAATTGGACAAAGCCATGAACAAACAATTTGGAAATTCTATTTGATGATATAAATGTTAAATTTATTTCAGAAAATGACATTTTTTGCTATTCTTTTTTAATAATTTAGGTTTCAATTATCCAGAATATTAAATTATCCTAATATATTTTTTCAACTTCTGTCCCAAAGTATCCGAATAATTGAGGAAGAACTGTACAATAATAATACAAGGGAAATAAATCTTTCTGAAAGACTTCTTCATGCAACATTCAATTTTCTTTCAATACTTTCCTAAATAAAAATGTTTTGGTGAAAATTGATTATAGAATACAAAACAAAACAGATTATGTAGTAAGGTATCAATTTCTGATGACTATGAAGGAGTGTGAAATAATGTATGCATTCATTTCAGCTCTTCTTATTAATAACTGCATTGTTTCTTTCCAGGTAAACTGACATCTAACTTCAAAAGTAACTAGTAGTGACTTCTCTTAAAATTAAACAAAATTCGATATTGTGGTGTTATCAAGTACCTGCAGAAAAGGAGTTTACTACCAAAGACATTCAAGCTGACATGGTCGCTACATTAGGGGATGCTGCTCCAGCTTTATAAATAGTACAAAAGTGGGCAACTGAATTTAGAAAGGGAAGGGATGATTTTGAAGACCACCCAAGGTCTGGACATCCTACAACTGCCAGTGACAAAAACATTGTGTTCATGACAGGTGATTATAAATTAAATAGCCAATGCTATTAGTATATCCTGTGAGAGAGTTGAGAATATTCTGCACTATGAACTTGGCATGACAAAGGTTTTTACTTAGTATCACTTATAACACCTGGTCAAAAGTGCACCAACTTAATCACATCACGGGAAAATCTGCTATTGTTCAAAGGAGACCCAGTTGGTTTCCTTGAATGTTTCCTAACCCAGGATGAGTGTTTGGTACATCATTTCGAACCAAAGTGATAATCCATGCTCCAAGAAGGCTAGGGTTGTTTCATCTGAAGAGAAGGTGATGACCTCAGTTTTTTTGGGTGCAAAAGGCATTGTGTTTATTGAATATCTTCAAAAAGGTCACACCATCAATAGATTATACCATGCCAACTTGCTGAGGCAGTTATGAAAGGCTATCAAAACCTAATGTTTAGGAAAACTAACAAACAGGATTTTGTTTCATCAGAACAATGATCCAGAACACTAGTCCTTAGTTTCAATGGCCACTGTATATGACTGTAGCTTTGAAATGATTGATCACCTTTCTTATTTTTCCTTTATCTTTTATATAAATATTTTTGTGACAATTGTTCTAATGGCTTCTTCCCTTGGTACCTCAACCTCGTGAATTTAAGTGTACTACTAGATTGGCAACTAGGTTTCATTGTTTTACTGTTGAATTAGCTAAATGTATCTGTAAGTTCTGTAATGACAAAAGTACGCAGGTGCAGACATTAAGAAAGTTTTATTCAACTGAGAATACAAGGTTTGTGTATAGTATTCTTTTATAGTCACAGTAAAACAGAAATAGTTCTCTCAAAGAAGAGAATAACATAACAAGTGGAGACTACTCTTGATTATTCATAACAAGTTCTATTCTAAAAGTTTCTTTCTTCGCACTTCCCGCCTGTGGAAATCACTTTCAGTTTCTTGCTTCACTGCTGCCTATGATCTTCAAAAATTTAAATGCAATGTGAATCACATTTTTCTGTCTTTCTGAATTGTATTCTTTTGTTGTCCTTTCTCCCTACTAAAGTCTTCTTATTCTCTTTCACTCTCAGTAACTCTTGGAATCCTAGTGGCATTATTGCCTTTTCGAATTAAGGAGAGAATGAAGAGATTTTTTTCTAAATAATTAACACTATTTATTTATTACATTGTTTATTTACAAGAATAATTTTATATTTACAACATTCTAAAAACTAATACAATTGGATTAAAACTAATGCAATGCAATATTTATCATTTACCAATTTATAAAGAAGTAAATATGAAAACAATTTTTTATTCACAAATTTATAAACATTTACTAAATTATTTATATATGTGAACCAACCATAAGGAAATCCTTATTATTTATCATTTTATAAAGTTAAAATGATTGGCAATTAGCCAATGTTTTGCCAACCATTCCAATAAGCAATATAATAAATAGTGTAAATAAACAATTAAATAAATAGTGTTTATTATTTTTGTTGTCAATTTTCAAGAAGAAAGAAAAAGTATAAATTCACTTTCATATTTTTATTTCAAATTCTAATCATCACTTTTTAAAATAATAAATATTGCTGAGGAGGAAGGTAGTTAAAATAATAATAGTATCAAGGAGAAAACTACCCTTTTGACACTCTGGTTTTTTATGAAAATGCATCTTTAGCAAAAAAATTTTTCCCGTTTTTCTTTTTAAAATTTTCTTCAATAGCTTGAACAGTCAAACAAACCATAGTCTTTTTTCACGTTAGCAACCCGTTTTCTTTATTTCATCAGATAACTGCATCAGTAAATGACCTACTTTAAACAAATACTAGAAGGTAAGAGCCCCAGGTATGAGTTATGCTTCAGGAATGTCAAAATCCAGCAGGTGCATAAATGCAACTACCTGAGTTGTGTAGCAACAGCCCAATGACAAGTGTGACACTGAAAATATGAAGGGCTATAAGAACGTTGAAGGATGCATTTTAGAAACTGAATCAGGAATTAAGGGATCAAAAAACATCCACAAAAACAAAAATAAAGAGTGCTGGATTGAGATGTTACATTTATATCAGCCTATGACAATTTCATCACAGTTGAAGAAAAGGATAAAAGTGACAGATGTATGGTTCTTCTAAGGAATTTTGAGAATCTGATAAACAGATTATGTAAGAAATGAGGAAGTTTTAAGAAGAATATGAACTGAAAAGAAATTGCAGAGCAGATTGAAGGCAAGAGAAACAGGAAAGCAATAAGAAACCTACTTGACAATTTTGAGCAAATGGATGCAAGAACAAGTAGCACAAAGACAAAGAATTTATAAAGGAGCAAGTACTACTGAGAGTAATAAAGGAAAGGAGGATGTGGAGAGCCATAATTGTATATGAAGTGAAATGGCACATTGAAATAGGGAGCAAGAACAAGTTTGAGCAAATGGATGTAGGAACAAATACTACAAAGACAAAGGCAGGTCATAAATGATGAAATATTATTGAAAACAAAAAAATGACAGGAAGGTGAGGAAAGCCATGATGGCACACATTTTGATAAGAGAATCTGGAAAAATGAGGAACACCTTGTTCAGATTAGGAAGCAAAAGCCAGTGACGGAAACAAATACACAAATGGAGTGGGAGGGATAAAAGCCAATGAATTTCTCATAGTAAAAACTGATTCTATTAAGAGAATAAATAGAGAAGATACAAAAAATATTTCTCTGTTGACATTGTTTAGGTTGCATTTCTGTTTAATTGCAAAATTTGTCATAACCTTTACAGAAATGTAAAGAAAAAATGAATTTCATAAAGGCAGCTGAAAAAAACGCAAGCCTAATATGTTAATATGTTAATATGTTGATATGTTAATATGTTGATATGTTGATATGTTAATATGTTGATATGTTGATATGTTAATATGTTGATATGTTAATATGTTGATATGTTGATAGGTTAATATGTTGATATGTTGATATGTTAATATGTTGATATGTTAATATGTTGATATGTTGATATGTTAATATGTTGATATGTTAATATGTTGATATGTTGATATGTTGATATGTTAATATGTTAATATGTTGATATGTTAATATGTTGATATGTTGATATGTTAATATGTTGATATGTTGATATGTTAATATGTTGATATGTTGATATGTTAATATGTTAATATGTTGATAGGTTAATATGTTGATATGTTGATATGTTAATATGTTGATATGTTAATATGTTGATATGTTGATATGTTAATATGTTGATATGTTAATATGTTGATATGTTGATATGTTGATATGTTGATATGTTAATATGTTAATATGTTGATATGTTAATATGTTGATATGTTGATATGTTAATATGTTAATATGTTGATATGTTGATATGTTAATATGTTGATATGTTGATATGTTAATATGTTAATATGTTGATATGTTAATATGTTGATATGTTGATATGTTAATATGTTGATATGTTGATATGTTGATATGTTAATATGTTGATATGTTAATATGTTGATATGTTAATATGTTGATATGTTGATATGTTAATATATTGATATGTTAATATGTTGATATGTTGATAGGTTAATATGTTAATATGTTGATATGTTAATATGTTGATATGTTGATATGTTAATATGTTGATATGTTGATATGTTAATATGTTGATATGTTGATATGTTGATATGTTAATATGTTAACACTAATCAAAGTTAGCTAAAGTATATGTGGAATTTTAAGTATGGAGTGACATTTGCAAATATGTGTCTTATTGAAAATATAATCTTTAAAAATTTTGTTATATCTAAAATTTAGTCTTGAGTATGATGACAGACTACATCTGGCAACAAGACCTCTGATCAGGAGATTGGTAGTTTTGAGGAGCATGGAACAACCTCTTAAATGCTGTTGTTCTTAGATCCCTTTTGCTTACAAACCATACATTCTCTCTTAAACACTTATAAAGAATTCATTCTCTGTGTTGTTGATAAATGAATAAAGCTAACTTTAAAGAAAACTGAAAACAATGACATTAATCATAATAACAATAATTGTAACAAAAATATAATAACAGAACTTATTTTATTACAACCAGCTGTACTTGAATTACAAACAAGATAAAAGCATTATCAAAAGTTTCATACTGAAGTAGATATTTCTCGTTGAACATGCTAAATAGTTGTATTATTGTTTTGTTTTTCAGTTTGGAAACTGGGATTTTAAATGTATTTAACAGCTGATATAGATGCATTTATTCCATTGAAGAATTCTGATCTGTCACTTTATGTATCATTTTCTTGCAGAGAACAGCAACAACTGTAATGCTGTGTTTAACATTATTTAAGAATTAAAAAAGAAACAATATCCAAAGTTTCCCTGATCTTGATAATGGCCAGAAGTATGATTAAAAATCCTAGATCCAAAATGTGTTGACAATTTTTGCATTCTTCTTCTTTATGTGCTATGTCCCTTCAGAACGTAGAGGATCATGGCTCTCCACTACTTCCTGTCCCTTGTAGCTCTTAATAAGATTTGTCTTTCTGTTATTTCTCCTAAGGCCTGTTCCGCCATCCATTTTCTCAATCTCACTAAGTATGTTATGCATTGTTTTCTTCTGTTCCTCTTGCCCTCTATCTGTCTTGTGAGTATCAGATTTTCCAAGCCCTCCTTCCTCATTACATTCCCCCCTGAAACACCAACTGTCTCTTCCTGATGCTAAGTATTAGCTTCCTTCTTGTTTCCATTTTCTCCAAAACCTTGTCACTGCTCACATGTTTGGTTCACAGCATCCTTAGCATCCCTCTGCAGAATATCATTTCTGCTGCTTTAAATTTCTTCTTTATTCTTATGGAGATTGTCCAGCACTCATTGCCACACAGGAGAACATATATCACATAGTAGTTTAATACTCTTTTCCTTGTTTTTAATGAAATTTTCCTATTTCTTAGGATTCTGCTTAGCTTTTGGAATGCTTATCAGATCTAAATATATGTTCTTTTGTAAAGTTGAATAAAAAAATGAAATCAATAATCAACTGTTGTTAGTGCTTTTTAATGAAACTATATATATATATATATATATATATGGAGGAACAGTAGAGTAATGGAGAGTGACTTGGATTAAGGAATTGGAGAGATGAGTTTGAATTTCAGTCAGGTTTGTTACATTCACTTATGTGCTAATACTTTTGAGAAAGGTATGAATCCATCTCTTCTGACCCCAGCTATGGCTAAATAGCAGGACAAACTGGGACTTATAGCCTTGGGTGGCAAACAGTCTAGGCAAAGACCAACTCTAAATTCAAAACCTGAGAAGGGTGTCAGGATACCTCCTCCCAATTTTCAAAACTGCTCTTAGGAGACGCTCTCAGGACTATAAATACTCTGCGATATTTTTTCTTGCTCTCATCTTATCCGCTTATTTGTCAACATGTAACCTCTCATGGAGAATGCATTCCCTTTGGGAAACGTATGAACAATACACACACACACACATACATACACACATTCACTCACTACTCAAAAAGGTTCTCACATCCATTTGTTACACACATTATTGTCTTTGTCTCTTGTATACCTTTGTTGTTAATACATTATCATTTGTTTGTACATATATATTGGTCTTGCTGTTTCTTTCTTTTTTACATGGACTCACATCCCAAGTCTGTCATGTTGTTGTGGGCATTTCAGGAGGCAGCGTGTCATCCTACTAAGAGCAATGTATCATCAGATTTTTTTTTTCTTAAGATATTACCAAATTCTACAAGATATGCTCCAAATCATAACATAAAAACTGCATTGAAACTATCGAATTATTTAATTATATAAGCTTTTAATTGCTATTATAAATAATATAAATGACGGATTTAGTGTGAATAAAAAAAAACTCTTTCGATGACTAATGAATTATTACAAGAATTGTTCCCCCCTCACACACACGTTTTCTTAATTAAATTTTTAAAGTTTAAAATGAATTTCTAAAAATGAACAAAGCATTCTTGAAGATATATGTGGCATATTATATATATGAAGCCTCTTCAATTGTGATATCAGTACACATCAACAGGACCAAGTTTGCATGGCACCAAGTGGATCATCGTTATTTTGCATACTGCACCTCAATCATTACACACAAAAATAGAAACATAAATATATATGTGGCATGTTATAAATATACATAGATATTTACTATAAAAAAACTGGTTGGTCACATTCACTACCTCAAAAACCAAACTAGTGACATTCCATTATCACCGAATAAACAGAGAACCTGCACCAATCACAATGAACGAGTGTTCCCACATGGAGGCACCATGTCTTGAGCACCTATTGGGACTTAAACTCAAAATAAACCACAAGTAGAATTCATTGCTAGAGATGCTGGAAAAATGGTCAGTTCCCTGTACCACTCTAGTAAGAACCTGACTCCTGTTATCCTGCACCTTTACAAGATCAGGCTGAAAATGAAGTATTGCTGCAATATATGGGCAGGAGTTGCCTAATCTCAACTTTACAGTCTTGTTAAAGTTCAAAAGCCTTGCTGCATCCTTGTAGATGACAAATTATTTTCCACCCTACAATCCCTTTCTTACAGGTAAGCGTCTTGCTGTTCTATTGCTATTTCCATGGAAAATGTTCAAACAAATTATATTCCTTAGTTCCACTAGTTCTAACCTTCACAGCAGATCGTAGTAGACCACCCTCATTCCTTTCTTATTCTATTGGTGAGATGTCAACTTTACAGTCTTGTTAAAGTTCAAAAGCCTTGCCGCATCCTTGTAGATGACAAATTATTTTCCACCCTACAATCCCTTTCTTACAGGTAAGCGTCTTGCTGTTCTATTGCTATTTCCATGGAAAATGTTCAAACAAATTATATTCCTTAGTTCCACTAGTTCTAACATTCACAGCAGATTGTAGTAGACCACCCTCATTCCTTTCTTATTCTATTGGTGAGATGTAAGTTCCATTCAAGTACCTTCTTTTTACAGACTGCAGCTTTGTGGAAGCAATTGCCAAAACGATGTTTTCCTGATCACTACAATCTTAACCTGTTTATGTCTATGGTCAACCATTATCTTGCCCATATATCTGCCTAAACTCTGACTCATAATCTGTGACCTTCTACCTCGAGTGGCTCTTGAGCCTTGCACAAAGTGAACATTAAAAAAATAAATAGCAGATTGCTTTAGAAACCTACAATTAACACCAGATTTTAATTTTAATTTTTATAATTAATACTGAATTTTATTGTAGGCATTAAGGAGTTAATTTATATGTTTACAGGCACATCAATAAATCTGTAGCATTTATTTTCCCACAAATATTTATTTTGCATCATGAGTTCTTTGTAAATACACTTAACACTTCTCCATTAATTTCATAAAAATGCATCTTATACAATGAAATTTTCAGGTCAAAATTCTGATAATAACTGCGTCTGGCTATGAACTTTTCAATTCATTTTCATATATGTGTTTTTTCTGTATTAGTTGCACTGTCTACAAGGTTCCCAGATAAGAACGGGAAAAGATCAAAACAGTTTTACAGAGCAAATGTTATGAGATATCTGTAAGTTTTATATAAGATAAAAAACAACAATACTTACTCATCTGACAGAGTTTCTCAGCTACAACATAGTCATGCTTCATCATGTTAATGAGGAACTTGCAAAAAAAAAAGCACAAGATAAAATTTTGAATTGGTTTATGTTGAACAAAATACAGCATTATCATAATGTGAGACTGTGAGGTGGTTAAACGTTAATTCTAAGCAGAAAAAGGGTTAATCCCAAGATTAAATATAAACTGAAAGATAGAGAAAATGGAAACATTTTCCTTGGTGAGAATAGAACTTTCTGGATTTCTTCTCTACTAAAGCTTATTTTTCTTATCTATCGAGAGTCTGGCATGCAGATGAAAACAGATCTGGAGAAATGTTTTTATCTCTTTCTTGAGAAATTAGGAAAACACATGTTTTTGTTGATAAAAATTTATTGAGAAATGAAAACAGAGAAGGAACCCTTAGGGTTGAAGTTATGAAGATAAATCATGTTGTACCAAGAAAGTGAGCTGGTTTGTATTTTCGCTGAGATGGCAATTGGCCCACAGATGAAAAACAGTTTTATCTCTTGTTTGAGAATTTAAGTAAACAAATATATTTTTGTTGACAGAAACAGATTGGGAAATAATTTTTATCTGTTGCTCAGAAGGTTAAAATGAGAAGGTGATCTGGTTTGTTTTTTTCGCTGGACTGGTTGATGCAAGAAAAGAATCAGAGAATTAAAATTAATGACTAGAGTAAAATTCTGCCCCTTCACTTACACACTTTAAAAATTAGATTTGTCACAAAGACAGTTGAGCAGATGAGAGATGGGGTGAGGTAGAGTGCCAAAAAGTTGGGAGGAAGAGGCAGAATTTACCCTTACCTGTGCAAAGTAGCAGTGTGAGATGTGAAGTGAAGCAAGTTGGAGTTAAGGGAAAAGCAATCCCTGTGACTACTCCCAAGGAAGGTGGATAACTCTCCAAATTTAGAAAGTTGAGACAGAAATAGGAAACAAAGAAAACTTTTATTTGAATTAATGAAAATTGGGGAATCACTGAATTCTCATAACCCTTTGGCACCACGTCAATTTTAGACCAAAGTGCATATAAGCAAATGACTTTGGAGAGCTCAGAGACTTTGGCTGAGAACCTGCATTGTGTGCCTCTGAAATCAATGTCAGCTGATTCCAACCCAGATGTTTAGATAAGGTCCAATGTCACTCTATAGATTCATGTGGGAAGGGTTAAATTTTTGTTGTATCAAGAGCTAAATAAACCAACTGAAGATTAACCCCACAAGTCTCATTTTATTTTTCATCATGAAGATATTTTTTCTTTAATATAGCACCCGGCATGGCTTGAACCAATGCTGCCATTACGATGACATTCAATCTTCCACTGCTCTGAGATTAAAAACACAATGTAGGCAGAGATAGTGTGGATCCAAGCAGTCAGCAACCAATAACTAGCTTGGACCAGCATCAGCATTGCCCAGCAAAGAGTTAGCCCATGGTTAAAATGTCATCCTAAGACCCTGAGGACTGGACCACTAAATGTGGTTACACCTCCGGGTGTAGGCAGTGGTC
>OZ010608.1:49762771-49891732 GCA_963932145.1 Acanthosepion lycidas | reverse complement strand
AACAACTCGGTTTGCTTTGCTATTTAACCTATAGTGGGGGAGAAGTAATTAATTCTTGCCTTTCCCAGGGGTATTTCCACATAAGTGAATGAAATGAACATGACTGGAATTCAAAGTTAGCTCTCTGATTCCTCAATCAGAGCTGCTATCCATTACTCCAATGTACCTCCATGCATATATATATATATATATATAATATATATATATATATATATATATAGAGAGAGAGAGAAGAGAGAGAGAGAGAGAGAGAGAGAGAAACACTATAAGCCAAAATTTTTAAGAATTGAAGGTTACATAACTTTTTCAAAATTAATTTACTAGCTATACATACATATATATATATATATATATATATATATATAGTGAGTGAGAGAGAGAAGATACACACGTGCACATACACATATTTTTAGACAAAATATTAGGGCCACTCATTGGATTTTTTAAAATTGCCTTTTTCAAAACTAATTTACTAGTTCACTTCAAGCCACATAAATTTTTGCATATTATTAAGTTGATAAAATTTATCTTACCTCCATAATTAATTGATCTGGGACTTTTGGTTCAACAGATTCTTGTGATTCTTCTGATTCTGGACTTGATTCTTCTGTATTCATCAAATTCTCTGTGGCATTTGCTGGAATGACAAATTACCATTTTTTGCATCATATTGAAAATATATCGCAAACACATCCATATGCTATTTTTTCTTTAAACTTTTTGGTTAAAGTCAAGTAAAGATATCCATATTCCTTGATTTATTGAGCATCTGAGAATTACCAAAGAGCCTTAATAATGGCTTGAAATAGTTAATCAGAGAGCCGAGTTCCAATTCCCATTGCATTGATTATATTCACTTATGCACAAAAATACCCTTAGGAAATGTATGAATCCACCTTTTCTCCCCTTAGCTATGGGTTAATTAGTAAGACTTGTATCACTATTAAATCATTATATTTTCTGGTTTTGAATAACCTGCAAAGGGTTGATAAGCCATAAAAAATGAATGAATCAATCAATACCACTGCTTGACAAAAAATAAAAAACAACGATTCAATGATGCAGAAAGTTTTATTTAATTTTCATTGCATTTATATTGTCATTAAGAACAAGTGGCATTGAAGAAAAGGCTTATATAAAAAATATTGGCTTGACTACAGCTGACTGGGCCCACAGTGCTGGAGTGAGACAATGACTTAAAACATTTGAATAAAGCAAATAAGCTTAATTGACTAAAACAGTGTAATGAAATCTCATCACAATATTTTGAGAAGTAAACCTTTTTTTTTAAGTGAAGAGTGAGTATGGTATTTGGTGTAGCAAAAAGTTTATTAATAAGGCAGATATTGATTGCAGTCTGAATAAATGTCTGTTTCAGTAGTTGGAAGTCAGACCATGATAGGGGTAGTAGAAATTAGGTCAGATATCAATCTCGGTCCTTACCAAAGCAGAAATGTAACAGATAACTTCTTGATTGCTTCTTCATGCATCATACTTTCCTTGGGTCATTCTGGTCTCCTCTCTGCATTCTATCTGCCGCTTGTCTAGAAGTGTCAGGCTTCATATCCTCTTAATATGCTTGAGAATTTGATGCTGACATCAAAAAGTCTCTTTGTGACAATTTTTTTTGATTGGTCAAATTATTTTATTTTTCAACGTTCCTTCCTTTTTCATTTTTTTTTTTTTTATAACAGAAGCTAGCCTCCCTGACTTTTGGTATTTTTCAATCACAAATAAGTAAGTCCTGCAAACTTCTGGCATTTTTGGCTGGGTTCTGTCTTTTCTTCTTCTTCCTCTTTTTATTTGAGGGCTGCCTTTTTGTAGGTTGAGAGAAGTATAGAAAGAGAAGTTTAAAGAAAGAAAGAAGGGTTTCAAAGAAAAGTGCAAATTACTTTTTTCAAATTGAATTCTTTTTATTTTCTTTTATATATTTTATTTTTATCGGGACTCACTACACATTTTAACATGTTTCACTTTTATTAAAGCTCCATCAGAGACTGAAATATGGAGAAAAAGAAGAAAGCATTTTTTACTTTTGAGTTGTTTGAATTTCATTGGTTAAGTTTCACGAGCATTCAACTTCTTGTTGAACCAACGTTAATTCAATTGTAATTAAGTTGAATAATTAATTACTTAATTGAAGGCAATTCTAGCATAATAGGTTAGGTTAGGTAATAATCTTATTAAAAAAAAAAAAAAAAACTATTAGTCGCTATTCTTCGCTTTTCGTCATCATTTTTGACACTTTGAAAATTAATTAATCACCACTGCACTGTAATTATCAGCACTTTACGTGTTTTGTTATTTTTTTTATCAATCCCATTTAGACAACTGGTTTTTTTTTCTTCTTTTTTTTTTTTTGTTAAGTCGTTGTCTTCCCCCAGGGCCGTGGGCACGGTTTAGTCAAGCCTTTGCTTTTATAATTTTTGTTTGCTACTGTATTGTAAATGATAAATCCATCCGTCCCCATTTGTTCTAAAGCTGATGCACAACAAACATAAGAAAATATTTGCATTTGTTGAATCGTAATATAAACTATAAACACATTAAGATTTTCTTTTTCAAAAAAAAAATAGGGAAAAACAAAATTTTTATAATTTTCAGAAATCTACTTAGTATCAAGTGGTTATTATTTTGTTTATTTTCATTTAATATTTGGTTTAATTTAGCTTACCTTCACTTACTGCCATGATTGAAAAATGAAAACAATGTGCTATTTGAATTTGTTGTTTCGTGGTCATAGCAACATGATAGATACAAAAATCTATTTTATAAAATGTGTATATTTTTTACTATTTTTAATCCTTAAAAATAACAAAAACACTAAAATCGATTTTTAAAATTGTAAATTTAATAAATGAAAAAAAGCAAGCAGCTACGAAGAAAGAAATATTCGATGATAAACGAAACGGAACCCATCAAAATGTCCCTCGTAAAAATGATTCCTGCAAAAAACAACAAAAAAAGAAGCTTTTGCTCCATTTTTGCCTCATAATTTCTGCTTTTTCAAATTCTATTTGCTGACAGATATAATACATTCGGAAAATATGAATCAAAATAGCAATAACATCAATTAGCAGTTATTTTCCAGACAGAGAAAAAGGACAATATAAATTCTTAAAAAAATCGAAACTAAATTAAATTTCGATGTGAAACAATAACAATAAGGAACTGTTACAGAGAGAAAAAAAATCATTTTTTTTAGCATTTGTAATCAAAATACTATTGACTTTTTTCTTTAATTATTAAAGTTTGTTTAAACGAGTTGTTGGAAGTTTAAAATAATTCTTTTCAAAAATGAGTCATTTGAATTGAACTGACATTTTGATTTAAAATTTAAATAAACTAAAAAGTAAACAGTTTGAGTTAGTTAACTAAACATTTTTAAATTGATGCATTATTGCATTTAACATTTAAACATCATTTGGATTTAAATTCATTTTTCATTTAATAACATCCAAGCAAGTGTTACAATTTTTAATTCAATCAAACCAAACATTTCGAATGAGTGTTTCAAAAGAAAAATCCAATTATCACTCAGTTATTTAATTCAAATATAGTTGTTTTTAGCGTTTCAAACGATTACTTTAATAACTTTTTTTTTTATTTACTTATTATTATTATTTTGTTTTGTTTTGTTTTATCAATTTTGAGACCTGCTTAGTCTCATTCTCATGTCGGATTTTGGCTTACGGGAAAAATAGTTGAAATAAATTTATAAATGTATTATTATTGCATGTATTTTTTTTTCTAATACATGAGGGGAACTCATGAATGGATCACTTTCAAGTAGGTGATGTCAACAACCCACACAAAAACAACATTCTCAGTGGTGTTGGTTATATGTCCAATGTAAGGGAACTAAATCACTTTTTAGTTTGTAAAAGTGAAAACTCATTGGAAAGGAGAAAACCAATGTTATCCAGAGAAAAGTTTCCATAATTTGACCCCGTACTTCCCAAACTAAACTAAACTTAAACTACCAATTACTTTCTTAAAAAGTTGTCGTTCCACGTCTTGAATGCGATAACGTTACAATAATATAAAGTTATTTTAATTAAAATGAATAAAATTATTTATTTTATAAAATAACTTGTAGGAAAATACAATATACGTCTCTAAGAGTAAGACGTAATTTTTAAATGCCAGGTGTTTTATTAAAGGGGCTAAGCGATTTGATTTCATTCATAATTGTCCTAGAGAGAGACTAAGTGTCTGATCAATACTAAAAGAAAAGAACAGTCTATCCTATTTATTTACCCATCGCTAAGAAAAAAGATGGATTCATGCCTTTCCTAAGGACATGAATAGAATATACAACATACCATATCAAGCTTGTTCAGTGACTTATTGTCAAGACATTTACGGATAAATCATTGGAATAAAATTTATTACTTATAAACTTTAATTTATTTTATTTTCAATTTTAAAATAACTTCAATGTTCTCATGTCTTTTTTAGTTTAAATCAGAACAAATTTTAGTTTTTTAAAATTAATTTAGTTAGATCATAAAGTAAGTGATAACGTCATTTTGTGATGGTACCAATCTTAAGTTTAGAGACTACTTTTTAAAAATTATCAAGATTTTCTTAGTTATAGATTAAAATGCTGTTGGAGAATAGCATAAACTTTTATTTTATCCAATTTTCGCTTTAATTCTATTAGAGATAACTTTTTTTTTAAAATTTATTCTCGTTTCAATTATGAAAATAATTTTTTCAAATGAGTTATAAGAAAATTACTGCCGACAACAAAAAAAAACAAACTTATTAGTGCTACATAAAAGAATTTTAACAAAGCAAATAGAAATTGAATTTTAGAATATTTCAATTAGATCTTACAATAATTTTTAAAAGTAATATTTTTCATTTAGTAAAGAAATTTTACAAAATATACTGAGTAAACAAAAAATTGGAAAAAAATATTTTTATTTACTTAATAAAATTTTATACATTAAAAAGATTACTTTTATGAAAAAGAAACTGAAAATTATAAGCAACAGATAAACTTATAAAATAAGTAAGCCTATTTAAAAGTGAAAAGAAATAAGCAAAAAAGAAAGGCACTAAAATTAAATTTCTTTAGAAATTTGACTTTAGAAAAAAGGTCATTTATTTGGAAAACGGAAGTAGGCGGTGTTACCTGACCATTGTTCACCTTCGAAAGAAATATGAGGTAAGATTAATAAATAAGTTTGTTTTAAATCGGAGTTAAATAAATTTCTCCAATTTAAAATTTATTTGAAAATTATTGCGCGATTAGGATACTTTCTAAAAATAAATATTTTCTCTTTATACAGTTATACTTAGTTTTTGTGTAGTTAGACCAGGAGAAATATAGTTGACAATCAACAAAAATAATGTTGTTACCGAACGTAATGAAATTAAAGTTGGTTTTCGTGTTTTATAAATTATAATTTTTGTATGTTCTTTTTCTGACATACGT
Organism: Acanthosepion lycidas; assembly: GCA_963932145.1. Classification (NCBI taxonomy): domain Eukaryota; kingdom Metazoa; phylum Mollusca; class Cephalopoda; order Sepiida; family Sepiidae; genus Acanthosepion; species Acanthosepion lycidas. Next base: position 49,886,286 of record OZ010608.1, on the reverse strand, counting down.
TATTTACTAAACTCAATTTCCCTCGAATTAGTAAACAAAGCTGCTTTTAACTTTTCTTCACTGCGATTCAGGTTATTGTTTTTTGTACACATCAAACATCCATATTTTTTTCGTTTAAAAAAGTTAATTTTATCAAAAATCTGTTTTCTAACTTGTTTAAGTTGTCGTTTTGTTTTAGTTTTGGCAAATTTGTTGGTAATACTTGTTTAGCTTCTGCTTACTTGACGCACATGCTCTTTTTTTAGTCTTTACTTTCGTAGCAGAAGTAATGGAAACGAAACTGTTTTAAAAAACATGTGCTTCTTATGTTTCCAGGAAACACAAGAAGCACATGTTTTTTAAAATGTCAGTGTCTTAACTCACTATACAAACATTAGTTTTTGATCTCTTTGTAAACCCTACATCGCACCTTCATAATTTAATTACTTGATCAGATATTCAATGGTTGATAAAAAAAAACGATCGGAATTTTTTCTTCAGCCTTTAAATTACATAATCTCAGAAGGTCATTCTTGATCGGTAGGTAAGATATGTATGATGTATCAGATACAGTTGTATTTGCGTCCATTGGATAACTATAGTACTAATTAACAGTAAAATTATACTGTGATTGGAAAATACAGTGAAAATTAAATGTTAGCTATAGACTTTTTTATTCATTCGTAAAGGTGTCGCCAATATTTCTGCTAAAAACCGCATTTAAGAAATGTCCTTTTTAGTACAATTTTGGTTCTATTTGAAAGATAATAATAGCCTTAATTTCTAAAAAAAATTTTTACTCATTTCAATAAGGCTTTAAGACACTTTTAAAAAGTAAAACGTTTAAAATATTCTTACAGTCAATTTATCATCGATCCACCATTTACTTACAAAATGACAGAAAATTTAAGACACTTTAAAAATCTTTTAAAAATCAAACATTTATCTTAGATATTAATTAATTTCAAAGAAAATTAGTAAAATTAGGGATTAATTAACATAAATTTGAAAAAATACTATTTACTGTACACTTATAGCGAAAAACACCTTTGAACACAGCAAGATAGACATTTTTTAATTGTCAACAAGTTCATAGATCAACAAATAATAGAAGTTACCTTCCACAAACCCCAATTTTGCCCTACTAAAAAATTAGTTCAAATTATGAAAGCCCAAACTGACAAAATACATAAATTGGTTTCGTTTATGTTTAAAAATAATTTTTTTTTTTTAACTTTCTATAGCCAATATTTTTTATTCTATAAATAAAATTATTTCTTTTGAAACTTAGATATTAATAGAAATATATATTTTTGAAAAAATAATAAAATGATATTTTTTTATCCACTGTTTATTCCTTTTTTTTTTTTTTTTTTTTTTCACGATTTGGCATTTATTCTGTATTTATTTTTTTTACTATTTGATATCAAGAAATATTTAACTTCTACAAAGCAGGTGTTTTTAATTGTTTTAAAAAATTTATTAAACAAAAATTGATACTGTTGATTCACTTTGCTTTCTTTCAGCTACCAATGTCACAAAATGTTCTAGACTTCTAATCTTATGTATCCAGTTGGGAGGTAATTCATTGTTGAATTATTCCCTGTTATATTTCTTGTGTGAAAATGGCATCAAATTTTTAATTTTTTGATTCTTCAAACATATCTTTGTGATAAAAAAAAATCCTTCTGTCATCAGCAGCAGAAAGAATTTCAAAATCGTACTGAAAAATCAGAAGTAAATTTTTCAAAAATAAATATATCCATTGTAGATTTTTTTTTCCCTGTCAAATCTGAAAGAAAATAATGTTTTATTAAATTATGCAAGTACCAAATCTCAACGAAATTTAATTTTTGAATTTTATTGAATTATTTTTGTAAAGTTTCAGGACAAATTTTCAAGATTTTCTGATTTGATATTGCAAAAATCTTTTTATGGAATAATATTTTCAGGGATTTTTCTTTATAAAAAATACTTGTCATCCCTCTCCACTATTTTAAAAGTATTCATGATGTATCAAAATAGGACCAGTTAACTGAACTCCCCCCCCAAATAGTTCTTCAGTGTTCTAATAATTAACTCTGTAGACAATTCATTCATTAAAGAATAAGTTCTGAAAATTTAATTTAAATTGGATTATTTTCAGATTTTTGGTAAATTTTTAAAAACGGGTAGCATTTTTTTGCTTTTATTTTTAAAAAAATTCATCCATTTTAGTAGTACATGGGTTACACATTGTGTTCACAAGCAGACGTTGTATTTTTGGGACATTTCCCAAGTGATATGTGTTTTATTTAATCTGACAGTGGACAGTCTGAGGATTTCAAAATCAATAACCCCTCTTCATTACACCAAGTAAAAGTAGAACCAAGATTATGCCCTAATGTCTGCAGCAAAAGCTAAACAGTGTCAGCTGTTTTTGGCAACTACTTACATCAGAAATGCCTTTGGAATCTTGTATTTGTGGGTCTGCACAAAAACTCTCTATTTTTATACTGGGCCAACCAATACAAGGCTCGAGATCTAGTCAAGGTGGAGGGTTATTTTTAAATTGGTTATGAAGATTGAGATGTGCAATATGAATGAAAACAGAGATGGTACGAAGTGAATATTATCAGGATGGAGAGGATAGATAATGACTTACCTTCGACTTGAATAAGTTAGAATTATAGTGTTCAAAGAAACATCCATGTGGAAGTTTGTTTCAGAAAGTAACAGATCTTAGGGGAAAATCTGTGGAACTTTCTCTTTACATTTGAAATATGGAGGAAATGAAAAGGATTCAACTCTGTGGGACTGGCATGTCATTTCCTAGCTGTAAAGGTCTGAATTGGTGGTACTACATTCCTTATACTAAAGAGGAGTAGAGGTGCAGGGTACACAAGATAAGCATACTGGGTTGCAAAGTGTTGATTTGGTATTGTGATGTTTCTCATGAATTTGGCCATGAATAAATGTTTGACATCTGATTTATTTCCACTTGGATTCATGGCTAAATGCGGCATCTAAGATTTAACTGAAGGTCAGGAAAAATCATATCTAATAAAATAAACATTATAAACAAATCTTTTTATTTTTTTATTTATTTATTTTGCATAAAACTTGATAATCAGTCTAAATTGTAAATTTCCATAGCTCTTATCAGAAACATTGATGATAATAAATAAAACTTAAGTTTTTCTGTATCTTTGCTTCCAGATTTGGCATTCTGTTTATCAGTACATTCTGGGTCAAATTTCTCTTGTCAAATTTCAGTTAGAGATTTTTCTTTTAAATTAATTTGGCATAAGCAGATGTTGCCAGACATTTATCCATTGCAAGTGAAAATCTAAATCAACGTCACTTTTCCAAGGAAAATCTGTTAATTTTGATAGTGTGTGTGACTTTCTCGACTTCCAATTCTGTTTGTAAGTGTTCTGTACATAAATTCAAAGTAAAATGGCTAATGTTGTAAGGTACGTATGGACTTTGAGTTTTATGTAGCATATTTTCTTTTATACAAGTTTTATAAAGTGAAATGCAAAAGGATTCTGGATAGAACTGTTATTCTTATGTTTTAATATACTACCTCATAGGCCACGTTTTTTAGATATATGCTTTATAAATTCTAGTTTCTTCAGCTGTTGTCAGAGAATTCCTGGATTATCATATTTATTGATATGTTTAAAATAAATATTTTTTAAAACCCACTTCAGCTGTTTTGAATTCCATTTTGGGTAGCAATAATAAAAAAAATCTTTTTTTTTTCTTCTTTATCTCTAATTGAAATGTGAACATTATTTTTGGTAACAATAAGCTAAATATATATATTTTTTAACCCCAAACTTTACTTTTGGTAACAATAAAGGTTTAATCAAACCCTTTTAAAAGGTTCACCTTCAGAGATCTGTCTAAATATGCAAAATTAAGATGATTAAAAAAAAAAAAAAAAAAAAATTCTGGTCTATAACATTTAACTCTACCAAAAAAGAACTTAATTTGCACATGTCTTTAGTGGAGATTTCTTAAAATTTATCATTTGCAAGCTACTATTCTGGATGGATATTAAAAAAAAAGTTTCTAATTACATTTTCAGATTGTAGAAAAACATGATAAATACTTTATATTATTATAACTCGCAAAAATATTTTTTTTTTTTAATCAATTGACCCCCAAGCAAGATAATAATGTCACTAAGATGTAAGCGGTTACTGGGAATAAAAGAGAATGAAAAAACTTTAGTGAGGAGAAAGGACAATAAAAGAACAGAAATCAGGATGACAGAAGATGGTGATTGGTACTGCATTTAAATTTTTGAAGATTGTAAGTGGCAGGGAAACAAGAAATCAGAAGGGAGTTCCATAGGTGAGAAAAGGAACTATTAGAATAGAATTTATAGTTACATCTAGCTCTCTCTCTCTCGCTTTCATTTATATATATATATATATATATATATATATATATATATATATAAGGTTGGTGCAAAAATAATGACGTAATAATGTCGTTATTTGACGTATTTTTTAACGTCAAAAAACAACATTATTACGTCATTATTTTTGCACCCACCTAATAATATATATATATATATAATATATATCTTAGTAATATATTTAATAAGAACACCCTAAAATTGAGTTACAGCTGCACTGAAAATCTAGAAAGTATAATAAAAAACACAATAATAAAATCCTGAACAAACCCCCATGCCTGAATAGTATTAATAAAAAACCTACACTTAAATTAGACAAAAACAGTGATAAATTATGTGATTGTAGAAACCCTGAAGACTGCCCATTAGAAAGTAAATGCAGCGTCAAATCTGTGGTATACCAATGTACTATCTCATCCACTAAGAGTCCTAATACTAATATGATATACATTGGGTCTACAAAGAATGAATTTAAAGCCAGATGGAGGCAGCATAAGTGCTCTTTCAACAATATTAATAAAAAAAATCAGACATCTCTATCTAAATATTTTTGGCATTTGAAGGAAATGAATCAAACACCAAAAGTAAAATGGAAAATTATAAACAAAACTAGAACTTGTAAAACTTGGGATGACCCGTGCCCTTTATGCCTACATGAGAAACTACACATTATTAAGTTTCTAAATAATAAACATCTATTAAACAATAGACATGAGTTAACGGTTTTTTGCCGACATCATCAAATCTTTGCATTGAATAATTAGCATATAATTTTTTTAAAATCCATAGTCCTAATAAATAGCTTAAATACCCTACAAAAAAAGATAACCCTTTATGAAGTCGTCAAAAAACAAAAGTTACGGCAGTTTTTTTTTTTATATACACAAAACCCTTTCAGAAAAAATAAAATAAAAAAATAAATAAATCTCCATAGACACGTAAACCAGACTAGACGAAATCATCTTCTGTTTTAAATTTAGACACCCCAACCTTACCCTGACTTGACATCTATGAATGTAACTCTATACTGATACAAATTATTAACACCCTGCACTCCTCTCTATATGAACAATCGCGCTGGCCGTTACCATGGAAATTTTGATTTCAGTAATGAATATGCTATTAAAACACGTAAATTTCAGAAATAAGTTATTCCAAAAAAAATTTTGCTTGAAGATGGAACAGAGCTTACTTTAATTCAATTTAATTCAAATAATTATATTGAAGTTTTCGGCTCTTGTTTTGAAATATGAGAACTCTTATGTAGCATGTTGGAATCATATTTTTAAATAGATTATTATATTTATGCTCTACTTTTGTATCGAGCACTCTTTTTAAAAAATAATAACAAAAATACTAAAGAACTTTGGATTATTTACCTAACCAGTTCTTTCCTATTTTCTATATATTTTCACACATATCTATATATGGGATTACTGGGAGTGAAAGAGAATGAGAAAGCTTTAGAGGGGAAAAAGGGCAATAAAAAAGAACATGATTCAGGAAAAATTCAATACTTAACTTTTCTATTAAAGAAAGGTGCAGAAGCAGTGCTAGCATTGGCCTGTTTTTTTTGGGGTTTTTTTTGTGACTTTTTTTACCTGGATTCTTGGGTGGATGGGGTGTATATATATATATATATATATATATATATATATATATATATATACAAAATCCTCAATATCAGAGATAGAGTGTGTGTAAATATAAAAGCAAACATTGAAGTCAACATTTAGAGGTGACAGGCTGTTTCATGCTAGACATAATCATCAGGCCTGATGATTGCATCTAGCATGAAACAGCCTGTCGCCTCTAAGTGTTGACTTCAATGTTCACTTATATATATGGATGCATGGTGTAGGATAACGCCTCAGATAAAGGAATCGGAGAGCAGAGTTCAAATTCTAGTTGAGTTCATTAAATTCACTTACATGTTAATACTCTTGGAAAAGGTATGAATCCATCTTTCCTTCACCCAGTTGTGGTTACATAGCAGGACAGACTGGGTCCTATAGTATTTGGTGGTGAATGGTCTAAGAGAAGGATAACTCTGAATTCAAAACCTGCAGAGTGTCTTTTTGGGACCTTGTGGCATGCTGTGCACCATTTCTCTGCAATCAACTCTTTCAAAAAGTGTTGGTTGGTTCTGCACAAGCCTTTACCACTATAATCAAATCATGTGCGGGTAGTCTGGCTGTTGGCCCTCATACAGCAAAAATGATGGGAAAATCCAATTATATATATAAGGAAATTAATTAAGTCTTTTCCTTATTTATTTATATTGCTCTGTATATAAATTTATACATTGAGCTCTCATCATGGATTAGACTTTTTAATATTTTTATATTAAAAAGACCTCCCGGGAATAATCCCTACTATCTACAGATTTGGTATTTATTTTTATATATATATATATATATATATATATATATATGCCATAAATCAAGAAAATACCTTAAAGATCCATTTTGGTTATAATTTATTCTGTGAATATTGTTATATTCATCTCTTCAGTTAAGTTCTTTATAAATGGACTTTTGGAGAGGTTGAAAGTGACATCTAAGAAATTGACTATTTTAAGGTTAGATGATATTTCAATTTTAAAATCCAGGATTTTGGAAATACCCAGTTTTTTTATTTTATTTATTATTATAATGCTCTGTAATTTACATTGATCTCTCTTTCGATTAATATCCACCTTGGAATTTTCCCTACCAGTCACAAATTAGTAATAATTGGTTATAATATATATATATATATATATTCAGTTGTATGGATATGTGTTTGTGACCCTGGATATGAGTTTAATGAGCTCAAAAGTGTGAGACCCAGGGTCACAAACTCATATCCATACAGCTGAATATGTTAGCTCTATCACTGATATTGAGCACTTTCCAATAAGTACTTTGCATATAAAATAATATATATATATATATATATTATATTTTTTTTGACACTCCACTGAAACTTATTAAGGCACCCCTGTTTATTAATTTCAAATTTTTTCCCAGAACTCAAGTACAGAGACAAGTAAATACTGTATTCCTGTTGTTTCCAGATATGATGTATTAAGTTAAATAAAACCTGTAAGAGTTTCTTTCTTTTTTACATCATTTCATCCCACACAAAACAATCATACCATTAGGACACAGGGGGTTACAGAGAGTGAAAAAGATTGAGAAGACTTTAGTTAGAAGAAAGGACAATAAAAGAACAGGTTTTAGATGTCGATTGATGGTTCATTTAAATTTTTGATTATTGCTGGTGGCAGAAAACCAAGAACTCAAAAGGGATTTCCACAGAAGAGAAATATGAGAAAAGAAACTATTAGAGTATAACAGCTAATTCAACAGTAAAATCTAGTAGCACACTTAAATTCATGCAGTCGAGGCACTAAAAAAAAAAGCTCATCAGAACAGTTGCCATGAAAATATTTGTAGAAAAGACAGAGGGAAGCCACATCTCATTGGTGAGAAAGTGCCACATTAAAATCAATTACATACAGACTCTTCTTTGAATTTTGTCAAAAATCTCGAGATGCATATTTGGAGCACCAGACCAGATTTGGCAGCAATATTGAATGCACAGAAAATGGTAGAGTTATAAGTGTGCAAGATAGATTCTGATGAGAAAGTTTCTCTTGCATGACACAGTGAGCCAACTTTCTTAGCAGTAGATCTAGCAATTGATTCAATATAATCACTCCATGTCAGTGGAAAATGTGACCCCCAAGAAGGGGCAAAGTATTACTCTCCTGGAGTTTAGCATCAGCCATGCTGGTGGCAAACAGAAAAGGTTCTCTGTGGTGATTAAATGAAAGCAGTTTTGTTTGGGAGGGCATTAAAATTGACAAGCTATTTCTTGTCCCTTATTAGAGTTTCTTTTTTGAGAGCAATTACTAGTTTTATTTTGTTAGACTTGCTACTAAGACAAGAGTAAATAGTTGTCATCTGAATAAATCGGGACCTGATTTTGTTTTTATGACAATACTGACATAAACTTGTCTTTTCTCTCAAAACTAGAGACAACTCATTGTAAATTTTTCTTTTCTTTGTTTCAAATTCAGAATGAAGCAGTTGACAAAGACACATTTTTTTGATCGAATGCATCGTGCATCAGTTTGGGCACTGATAGGTTTGACAGGCTATGGACTTAGCATCCTGGGAGCATATGCCTTTAGATATTTCAGAGGTAAGTCAAATTATGAACATTTCTCATTGCTGCTGCTTCTTCTTCTATGTATCATGTCGCTTCAGAACATTGGCGATCATGGCTCTCCACAATTTCATCATTTGTAACTCTTAATAAATTTTGTCTTTTTGCCATCACTCTGAATCCATGTTCTGCCAACCATCTACACAAGCTTATTCGTCTTTCATATGGCCTTTTCCTTCAAAATATCTCTCCAGCCATTTACTCAAACTTACTATGTAGGTTAGGAAGAAAAATATACGGAAAAAACAAACAAAAATCCAAACAATTCAACATGACAATGTTAATTATATTTTATGAATATGTCCTGAAGATGGTTTATTAGACCGAAACGTTCGACGTTGACATATTAACATTAAAACAGCATAATTGCATATAAGGATTTTTGTTTGTTTTTTCCGTATATTTTTCTTCATACTGTCGGATTTATATCCATATATTTGCTTACATATGTAGGTTATGTATTGTTTTCCTTTGTCTCTCTTGCCTTCAATCTGTCTTGTTAGTATCAAATTTTCCAAGCCTTCTTTCTTTGTTATGTGCCCAAAAAATTTCAGCTGATTTTTTCTCATGTTAAAGAGAAGTGTCAAAACCTCATTGATGTTCACATGTTTGGTCCATGGCATTCTCAGCATCCTTCTATAGAACCATATTTCTATTATTTCAAGTTTCTTCATCTATGAGGACATTGTCCAGCATTCATTATTATATAGGAGGACTGAACTTGTATTAGTTCAATGCTCATTTCTTTATTTCTAATAAAATTTTTCTGTTTCTTAATATTTTGTTTAGCTTTTGAAAGGCATCTTTCATTATCCCAATGCATCTTCAAATTTCAGTGTCACACTTTCCATCCTCAGTTAAAGCACTCCCCTGATATTTAAATTGTTGCACTTGTTTGATTTTGGTATCTCCAATTTGTAATTTTGCACATTAGTCTGTCCCTTTTGCTAACAACTATGCATTCTTCTTTCATCCTGCTTTCCTTTACTACCTTTTGTGGGAGTTCTTGTACATTACTTTTTGTCTCTGTTATCAACACTGTGTCATTTGAATATCATATGTTAAGATTGAGGCCAACCATCATGAATCCTGTTAGGACTTGTAATTCTCTCTAAATCACATCATTGTATAAGCTAAATAAGTTTGGTGAGAAGACATATCCTTGTCTTATGCCCCTTTCTACTTTTGTACTGTATATTTACTGAATTCATTTTCTATCTGTATGTAGGTAATTTTCTGGCAGTATAGGTTTTGATACTTGCTAAAAAGAAAAGGGGGCATTAACTGATATCTAATTGGTTATGTAACAAATGTGCACACAGGAGGTTAATGAAAATGTTGTAGCATACCTACAGACAATAATGGGTATGTCCCCATTTGCATAAATAAAGTGATGCAACTCAGAGTTTCATGCTCCTGCAATCTTCAGGTGGTGGGAATTTAAATAAACTTTTCATAATATCAAAATGCATTGTAATTTAAGAAAAAAAATCTTTAATTTTGTTTACATTTGTTTTTAAAAAAAACAATTAAATTTCCCAACACCTGAAAATTGCGAGTTGTGGGGAGTTGAAGCCTGTTATGCCTCTCAAAGCAATATTTTATTGTTATACCTCCATAAAATCCAGTTCATGGAGCAGTATCTTGCTGCTATTAATTTTTTATTCACTGAGCTAGTGTACATGGCTTCCACTGCCTGACCTACAGATTGAACATACAACCACCTGGCAGCACAAGGTCATTGCCCAGTCAGACAAGCTAGTAAAAATTTGTTCTTTTCAAATTTGAGGCACAAAGATTGTTAATTTCCATGTCTGATTTGCTCTGAAGGTAATTAGAGCATAGCATGTTTGATGGTTCTTTTATTTTTCAAAGTTCTCTATAATTCAGCTTCATTCACAGAGGTTTGTAACAAACCCTCCGCTCTTTCTTGTCACCCATGCCCAAATTTCATAGTCTCTCTTTTTAAATGTTCTTCAGGCCTTACCTTTAGAGAGTGGCTAGTCTTACCTTGTTTCCCCACCTGTGAATTAGAGAAATTGTGTCTCAATTCGATGAATGTTATCAAATATAACAGGTACCTGAAGAAGACCGAGGAGTACAATGGCTAAAACTTTGTAAGATTCTAGTTCGATCAGAGCAGTGATTCTCAATCACTGTGCCATGATTTATTGCCATGGCTGGCACACACACACACACACACATGTATGTGTAGGCCATGGCAATAATTCATGGCACAGTGGTTGAGAATAAGTAAGTAGTAACAGTACAGCATTAGTATTTTACTAAATAAGCTTCCCAAATAGTTAAATAGAAATATTGAAATCAAGTTCATATTTTGTGTACTCTTTACAAATCTATGGTTTTATTTCATTACATTTATGTATACCCTTTAAAAATTTTACTAAATGTGCCATGATATTTTCATTTGCTCCTAGGTGTGCCATTGCTTAAAAAGGTTGAGAAACACTTGATGATAGTAATGTAGAACATCAAGTTGTTTAAATAAACTTTTATTTGAAAATAAATTAGGCTATGCTTTTTTTTTGCTTTTTTAGATTAAAAAATGTTCAGAGTCTGTCTATATTTCTGAGATGAGGTATTATGTACACTATTTACATTATTCGGACTATTGTCCTCATCTTTCTGTCTATATTTCTGAGATGAGATATTATGTACGCTATTTACATTATTCGGACTATTGTCCTCATCTTTGTCGCCATATTTATCACGTTTCGGCAATTGTACACTCCGGCCTTCTTCAGGTTGTTGGAATTTCGAACTGAAACCTTTATTTCAATCACTGGTGTAGACTGTTCTAGTTCCACGTGCCATGTTTGATGGATGTCAGTTATCAGTTATCTCCTGCTAATTTTCCCTCTGAAAGTTCTCCACTGCCTTAACCGGGTATTGAACTCCCACTCTTTGGGTCTGTCACTGGATCTAACCAACGCCTTTATCCACTGTGCCATGTGTCCTTGAGGACATCTGGGTATGAATTTCTGGGTATTATAAAAAATGTTCATTGTTAATTGCTTTTTCTTCAGATGTGTCATGTGATTTTTTTTGTTTTAATGAAGTACAACTAAAAATCTTCCACGGCTCCTTATGAGAGTCAAACTTTGTGAAACTGCTAGAAGCTACAAGCAAAATCTTCAACTAAGGAATCCTTGTGAGAGCAAAACTTTATGGTACTGCCAGAAGCCACAAGAGAAATCTTCCATCAAGTGTCTTTAGGAGAATTAAACTTTGTATTTGTTGACTGAATGTTGAAAGAATTCAAACTCAGTGGACTATGTCTGAAGCTTTTTCTTTCAGAAAAAAAAATACAATTTTAAATATACATATATATATATATATATATATTTTTTTTTTTTTTTTTTTGTCTGCAGAAATACGGCCAATGCAGCAAGAACTGCGACAAAAGCAGAAAGAAGAGACTATCAGGCAAGAGCAGCTGCAAAGAGAACAAGAGCTTCTCCAGAAACAATCAGAAGCAGAAACTCTTCATTCTTAGCCACTTGTTAATAGAAATGCAAATGGGTTGTTATGTCTTACTCCTGCTTCTTACCTCAAAAGCTTTTTGTTCTAAATATTTAATAAACCATTGACTATATTTCCTTTCATTTATCTTTTGTATTAGAAGAAATCATAATTCTGCTTGTTCTTTAGCATGTGTTAAGTTGACAATACATCATAAATAATGAACTATTCTGTTTTGATTGAGACAGAAAAGATTATATCGGAGACACAATTTGGTTTCAGAGAAAGAAGATAGTGGAGGAGATAATACATTCATATGTTTAACATCTACTTTGATGAAAATGAAAACTTGTCAATTTGAAATCTTTTCATTTGTAGATTCTTACTTCTTTAAATAATGACCTGTATTCGTACTTGTGATTGTTATTGCAATATTTGGTTAAAGTTTTTACACTCAAATATTTAATAATGTAATAAAGGAATTTCCATGGGTATTTTATCGTTGTAGAACTCGCAAGGAGCTTATTCAATCATTAACTTAAGAATTAGGATTCATTAGAAAATTCTGAGCTGAAGCTGTGAAATTGGGTATTTCTAGTAAATAAATAACCTCTAAATTCTGTGGTAACCATAAAGTTTATGGAAACAGATCTCCAGGCTTGCATAAAACTAAAAAGGTCGAGTTTGATTTGATAGACTAACAGACCAGATCTTCCTTTCAACCATCAATAATTCCATCTAAATGTACATTTCTTCTTACTTCAACTGTGGCTCTGCTTTTCTTTTTTTAAATTTTTTACTCAAAGCAAGGCAATAATGCTACTAAGATGTAATGGCTTACTAGGAGTGAAAGAGAATAAGACTTTAGTAAGGAAAAAAAGGACAATAAAACAGGCTCCAGGACGACAGAAGATAACTGATGTTACATTTAAATTTTTATTTTAAATGCAACCTGACTATATAAGCCCATAACCAGAATTCCTTAATTTCTGGCCTAGTGTTACTTGATCCCCAAAGTTTTTATTTTATTTCCTTTTCCTTATTCATGGACAGTGAGTGGTTGCTTTTGAAACAACTATCATCTCGGTTGTATCAGTGATGCAGTTGGTTGTCATAAAACTAACATTCACTCCAGACCTAGGCATCATTTCCAGTTCACTTGATTACATGGGTTTCCTTGTCTGAAATGAGAACATACCCCAATTCTGTAATTATCCAGAGAGAAGGTTGGAGCTAGGATAGACAGGTGACTTCCTGGGATATTTCCATGTATTTGATAGTAAGTATACCAATACAAACCTTGCCAAGAACATTAGGAAATATTTTGACTAGCAGTTGCCAGTCTTGTTCACTCCTTAATTTGAGTAAACTTGCTCTAACTTTGTAAACATCATCAACTTATTTTTTTTCCTTGATTTGAATTCTTAAGTGTTTCTAGTTTCTTTGCACTGTTTTACTCAAATTAAGGAGTGACTAAGACTGGCTAGTTGAAATATTTTCATAAAATAAATTATTGGTTGGAACTACAAGTTTTTTTCTTTTAATTAGTTTATTTTCTTGAATTATGCAATTATCACCTTTAAAAACTGTTGAAATGCATTATGATGACTATTTTAAAAATAAAGATGTTGGTTCAAATGTCCAAGGCCTGATAAAAACACTTTTTTTGTTTTACACAACAAATATTTGCTAAACATCACCTTCCATGTCAATGCATTTAATTTTTCTCAATCAATTGATTGATTCATTCATTTTTTACAGTTTATCAACCATTTGCAGGTTATTTAAAGCCAGAAAACGTACTTTGGGAAATAATGGTTAATTGATACAAGTCTTACTAATTAACCCATAGCTGGGGAGAGAAGAGGTGGATTCATACCTTTCTCAAGGTTATTCGCATGTAAGTGAATATGACAAGCCCAACAGGAATCGGGACTCTGCTCTCTGATTAATAATTTCTAGCCGTTATCCATCCAAGGCTTACAACATCTGGTATTCCCAAGTGATCACCTATCTAAGTACTGAGCAGGTTCGATGTTGCTTAACTTTGGTGATCATGTGGGAGCCCGTATTTTCAACATATGTCCATAAGCCTCTATCAAACATTATACAGTGAAAATTTAAAGATCAAAATTCAACAGTTAATTTTTAAACTATGAACTTATTGATCCATTCTCATAAGCTCGGGTTAAAAGTAATGGAAAGAGAATTTTAAGGGAGCGTTGATGAATGTATAGCTCTTAAGACAAAAGTTGAATAAAACATAGGGAACTTCATTGCAGATACTTTCTGAGATGAATATTAGCAATTAAAAGCTGCCAAACAATAGCTTATAGACTAAAGGCCTTTGGCAAAGAGGAAATATATATAGTGGTATCTTGACTTACGAGTGTCTCAACTTATGAGTTTTTCGAGATATGAGCAGTCTCTTGGTCAATATTTGCTTTGAGTTGAGAGCTAAAATTCTGGTTACAAGCCAGCTTCAGACACCCCACCACTAGTTGGCGCAGTGAACACGGCACCAGCATCCCATATCTTACTCGTTCACTTTAAGTGGTTATCTTGCAGTGGAAGCATAAGTGTTGTGCTCACATTTATTTTGTAAATCTTCGTTTTTCCATTGGTCTGAAGAAAGGAAGTGTGAAGGACAGTGTTGAGAAGAACAAGCAGATGATGTTCATTGAATTAAAGAAAGAAATTATTGAAAAATATGACCAAGTTGTGCATGTAGTCAACTTGGCAAAGCAATATGAGCATTGCATTTATATGATCTGCGCCATACTGAAGCGGGAGTTGATAATGTCTATAATGCAAGCCATGGGTGTTAAAATCATACTTATTATAAAACCCAGGTTGTGTGTGTGTGTGTGTGTCTGTCTGTACGTTTATATATTGGATCGGATTTCCTACATTTTTCAACCGATTTCAACAAAACTTCTCAGGACTACGTAAACTTACCTTGCGGTGGTTCTGACAGTGCCAATAATTGGAAAAACACAATTGTTTTTGCATGAAATCAATTTGAAAACACGATTAAGATGCATCGCGAGAATGAAAGGGGGACAACTCATATCGAGTTATGCTTATAAAACCCAGGTTGTTTGTGTGTGTGTTCTTTATATATGGGATCGGATTTCCTACATTTTTCAACCGATTTCAACAAAACTTCACTTTTTTTTTTGGCAGGTAGTGTTTCTTATTGTCTTGCATGCTTTTTTCTTTATTTTTACATTCAGAATGCTTTAAAAATTCCATTTACAAGACAATTGTTTATAATAAAATTCTATTCAATCGGGAGACTCATAACGATTGAAAACAATGTTGTTGTTTGAGTTTGGGTTTGACCAATTTCTAAAAAAAATAAAAAAAAACTAATTAAGACATGCGTGTCCGTCAACCTCAAACAATAATCTTTGTCAATTTTATTTTTCAGTCTTTATAATGGTCGATACTTGATCTATCTCTTACTGTTACATCCCCGGGCTCTACTGCTAGTAATTTCTAAACAGCAGACGTGCTTGTTTCTCATTCAGAAAACCGTAGAGCCTCTAAATCACACAAGATTCTGATATAAAAACTGCAGGTTATGTGGAGGGAAAACTTGTGGGCATGGGTCACCAGGCAGTTCTTTGTGGAGTGGGCGAATTTGGTCTTTGATCGTGACCTTAAAAAATATCTCCAGGAAAATAACCTACCCAAGCAAGTCGTTCTCGTCCTGGACAATGCACATACTCACCCACCTAACCACAAATATGACATCCTGGGAAAGTTCAAGTTTATAAAGGTTCTCTACCTTCCACCCAACACCACCCCTATCCTGCAGCCCATGGACCAGCTGGTGATTTCACCAAGCACTTAGTCTGCCACTGCTTTGAGGTGAGAGAGCACAAACCTCACCCTTTGAGTTTTGGAAGGACCACTATAACATCATGATACATCTCGGAATTATTGATTTGGCATGGCAGGGTATTGCAAAGAGGACCTTGACCTCTGCATGGAAGAAGCTGTGGCCTGAGGCTGTGTCTGAAGCAAACTTTGAAAGACTCAAACCTGAAGTGGTAGTGGCGGAAGAGACTGCATCACTTGACAAGTCCATGGGCCTGGACAAGGATGAAGGCAACATCAACAAACTGATCAAGGAACACTCTGATGAACTGACAACAAAAGAGCTAAAGACACAGCAGCACATGGAGGTTTTGCAGGAAATAGGTGATGCAGAGGAAGTTATCTCTACAAGTGAGATAAAGAAAATGTTGGGAATGTGGGAGAAACTTTCAGACTTTATTCAAAAGAAACACCCAGTAAAAGTTGCAACTGGGTATGTGATGGCACTTATTTAATGACACTTGCCACAGACCTCATTGGACAGGTTTTTATGGAAAACCCCTGCAGATGAAAGTGAGGAAAATAGGGCAAAAATCAGCAAATAAGATTCAATTATTCAGTTCAGCATCTCTCCTCCACTTCCATCAGCAACTTCACATCATCTCATCTCCAAGGTAAATGCTGTACATTGTTATATATAAAGTACAGTATATGTATGTATGTGTGTGTATCCAAGCAACTCCTCCGTCCCCACTGGTCCGGTTTCAATGATTCATAGTTCATTCAAAAGCACTAGAAAAGTTAGCTGCAGGGAATGATTTTGGTTCAGCTCAGATTCAGGGTTGCCATGTGAGGTTAAAAATATATATTAATATATTATACTAGCTATTATCGTTGCTTTTATGGTTCAAAGGGAGTAACTCTTATTTTCCTTTTGTATCCAAAATTGCAGCTAATTTATTTTAAGGAAGGAGTAGGTGCAATAGGCATCAATAAACTACATTAGAACTCAAAATTGATCACTGCATTTAAGTATTAAATTAATGTTTAAGCTTACCTTTTAGAAGTTCGATAATTCTTCTGCTGCCACTTAATTTAAAGACAATTTGATGTACGTAAATCTTTATTTTCTGTACAAACAATTACTATTTATTCCATGAGTGACAGAACAGGAGACAATTTATAAGATAAAATACAGTGTAAAGATAAATAGAATTCATTATAAATTCAACATTTGAAGAGTTAAAGAAACATAATAGATAATAAACTAAAACCAAAATTATGGAATCTATGAATAAATGCAAAATTTAATTTGGTATTTAGTTGACCCCACCCCAAGTCGTGTTATGACACAAGGTTGGTTTAACGTGGGAAACCCGAGCATGTACACCTGGGCTAGGAACAAAAATTCCCAAGCCCCCACAACCGTCGATTGCGCTGGCCTCAGTGCGAGCACCAATCCCTCTCTCTAGTACAATGAGGACGCGGCCTCAGGCAGCTGTTCCCCTCAGCATAATTTTCCTCAGTTGTGACTCTGAGAGATGATAAATAAATATGTCACAAACTACTTTATAGTAATTTACACACTAAAAGCTCAATATCTTTATTATATATTATCTACTTCTAGGTAATATCACTCTTCAGGTTTAACTAAATTGCATATTGATTTAAAAAAAGGTTTGTTTCATTAACTGTAGCGGATTGTTTTGATTTTCATATCAAAAATAGTTCTGTTTAGGAATATTGTCTTATAAAAGAAAAGTGATTGAAATTTGCATTTTACTTCGATGCCAACTTTCCTTAACTATAACAAGACAATTTATGAATGAAATGTTCATTTAAAATTTTTGTTTCAAAGATTTCAAGTTGTGAATATATCTTATTTTGCAAAGCAATAGCAAGCGAGTGGGCAAAGCCTGCTAGTACTTAACCAGTATATTCTGTTGTGTTGTGTTTTTATACAATATTTATGACTTAGTACATTTTTCTTCTTTCAAAAAAATGTAACAAACCAACCAGAATAAAAAATATGAAGTGTTTTTTTGGGGGTCCAGAACGGATTAATGTCATTTCAATGGGGAAAATTGATTTGAGCTTCAAGGTCTGTCACAGAACAAATTAAACTCATAAGTCAAGGCACCACTATATATATATATATATGTGGCAAAAATCTGAAGGATTTCTCTTGATGCATATGCACTGGCAACTGTATATTTGCTTTGCTTGGAAGTACTGTGAAGAAAATTACTTTTGCAGAACATTGCTGCTCTAGTGAATATTGTCCTTACGTTTTTATGGCACTGGGATATACTAAGCTAAGCTTAGTAAATAGCTATATACAATTTCTACTATAACAGTTGTTTGAACCAGAGCTGAAAAAAAAAAAAAAAAAAAAAAAAAAATCAAATGTTGACCCCCTCCCCCAAATAAACTCTCTCTTGGAAGATTGCTGTATGACAATCTTCCTACCATTTTGTCTTATGCCAAACAAAACTAGACTTAATTATCTTTCAAAGTATCTTACGGATTTTTTAAAATTTGGCAATCTCCATTTTGTATTCAAACGTTTGAATTGATTGATTCATTTTTTTTATATTGCTTATCAACCCATTGCAGGATAAAGTCAGAGAATATTTTTAGATTTTAAGAATTTTATTGGAGAGAGGGAGGGCTAGATAATAATGGTTTAGTGACACAAATCTTACTAATTAACCCATCGCTGGTGGATTCATACCTTTCCCAAGGAGATTTGCATGTAGTTGTAACAAACCAAGGGGGAATAGGAACTTGGCTCTCAGATTACTAATTGTGAGCCATTATCCATTAGACCACCCATACATCCTATCTTACAGCACCTGGTATTCCCAAGTGGTCACCTATCTAGTTACTGACCAGGATCAATGTTGCTTAACTTTGGTGATCATATGGAAACTGGTGTTTCAATATGACGTGACCATAAGCTCAAATGTTTGAAAGGTGTCAGGGGAAAATGTTGCTTCGGTGTCTCTTTGAACAAGTGGTCTTTGAAACTTTTTCATGAAGTAATGTCTACAATTTTAGAGTATGGGAACTTAGGAAAACAAAAAAAACCAAAAAAAAAAAAAAAAACCACCAACATACTGAAGTTAGTAACTAAGAAAAAAAAAACCTAACTCAGTTTATGGTCTATCTTTTTTTTTTAAGGTTTATGTACTTTAAATTTACAGTGGATGTTAACTTTTGGTGCAGACTAATGAAAAAAAAAAAAAAAGATGCAATCTTTTTCTTGAGACCCATCTATATCATGTCTTTTCCATCACTTTACTTAAAGATTGTCTCAGACTGATTGGTTTCCATCATGCTATTCAGAAATAGACAAGAGATATTCTTTTCAATATTAATCGACTCTTCATCTCAACAGACTCAGTTTTACTAAGCATCACCCACATATTATATATGTATATTTGATCAAAGCAGGCCATGTAGATGTACTAGATGACTGTCACTCATGTATTCATTACAATACTTTCTATTATTCTTATTAAAAAAAAATTAAATTAAGCCTAAATGTTTCATTTAAAATAATTTCTTTACTAATCTTTGATCAAGAAATAGGTTGCTTAAAGAAGGAAAACTGATGTAGTTGAATGGCAGCTGAACATTGTTAATGTGCAATACAGAGTAAGAGGAGAAAGATTTTTTTTTATATATAAAAACCTAAGGAGAATTGATTTCAAAGAAATCTTTTATCAATGAATAACTTCCCCCCATCTTTCAGGTTTGAATAAAAATGACCTGAGATGTAGAAGGGAGAGGAAACTGAAAAAAAAAAAAAAAAAAATCATAGCACATTATATTAATTTGAAAAATTACTTACTGGGCATGGGATATGTAATGACCACCTTAATGCAAATATATAAAAATAAATAAAAGCCCTTTAAGCAATATTCATTAATTATTGTTCCCAAGACCTGAGGAAGAACAATATTTAATCCAGTCATTATTTAAAGTAAATACAAGGCTTTAAAATAGGGAAAAAAATATTAGAACACAAAACAAAATCAAGCAAACTTTCTGATAATTTAAAGAGACAGAGAAGAAAGGAAAAAAAAAAAACAAAAAAAAAAAACAAAACCCTTTTTCTTTTAAATGATAATGCCAGTGTCTCCCCATTTAATTGTTTTATCATTTGGTCAAGTAGCACCACCAAACACACAATGCTCTTAAAAAAAAAAAAAAAAAAAAAAAATGGTTGGTTGATGGCCATTATTTTTATTTCTTTTTTTTTTTTAAATGGAATCACAAGTAACTGTACATCTACATTATTTTTTATATTTATTTATTTCATTCATTTTTGAAAAAAATTTTTTTTTTTTAATATTTTACAAGAATATACATCATTACAGGCCATCTAAATCACTTTGTTAACATCCATCGTTGAGGATTCTGAAATATCTAAATATTTACAAATTGGCTTTTCCTTTTTCTCTCCCCAGTTGTAGTAATAATAATAGTAGTAGTAGTAGTAGTATTAATAATTACAGAAACCAATATTGTCGAGATATCCTCACATGTGTAAACAGCACTGGTAGCAGATATCACACACACGCACACATACAAATTGCTGTTATTGTTGTCATAAGAGGCAACGCAGTTGTGAGTTAGACGGTACAACTTCAAACAATTGTCTTTTTTTTTTCCTTTTTTAAGTATTTATACTGACAAGAAACAAATGAATACAAATTGACAAAGGATTAAAAAAAATAAAGAAAAAAAGGATTCAATATCCTGCCACCTATGACATTTTGAAATAAAAAAAAAAGAAAAAAGGAAATTCCATCCATTTATGGGGTAGGGGTGAATAGTAATGAAACTAACATTGAAACAGGCAAGAAAAGTTTAAAAAAAAGAAAAGAAAAGAAAAATGTACAAAACATCAAATTAGAAAATAAATTTCAAATCCCTGATGTGTGGAAAAAAGATCCTTATTCTTATATATATTTAAAAAATGTTGTGCTTGCTGAAACTTAATTATTTGTTTGTTACAGTGAAAATTAGTAAATATTTCTTGATTAAAACTGATAAGCAAACTTGATAGAAATGTTCTACTTAAAAAAAAAACCCAAAAAAGTCAAAGACTAAAAAACACAATGTCAGACTAAAAGAAAAATGGATTTAAAAATTGTCTTATAGCAAAAGTAAAGAACAAAAGTAATAAAGTTTCATTCTTGAAATTTCTTTTTCTGTTATTGACTATTTATCTGCCATGTTAAGTGTTCCCAACAAAAGTTGATCCTGTCTGAAAATCTAAGAGCTCTTCAGATACAAACTTATTCCTTGGGATCTATGCTGTTCAAAAAGCTTCAGTTTATCCATTCTACAGACTTCTTCATATGCTCTGCAGGGAAAGAGAGTGACTCTCCCACCTTAGTATAAAACAGAAGCCAACAGCAAACAGAAAATTTAAAACATTCTCTGTAATTCTTGCGATATAAAGTGTTTCATGTACAATGTTTTCATAATTTATATACAATGATGTTCTCAGTTACTTTAACCAAAAAGTTGCAAACCATTGAGCAATAAAAGCTACCGTTACCCAACTTACACATCTAAACAACAGAGAGATAGTATAAAATATCTTTGTTAAACAAAGAATTTCATACTGCGTTCTGGAATTGAGAACATCTCTGCATATAAATTATGAAATGATTTGTACTGTATAAGCTAAAAATGGAATAGTTTATATCACAAAGATTGCAGTGAATGTCCTGAGTTTTCTGGTTTGTATTAATGGAAAAGAGAAACTCTTTTCCCATTAATGGTATATCTGAAAAGAACTGTAGAATGGATAGGTCTGAGCATTGTATGAATAACATAAATAAAACAAAGATAGAGTTCAGTGTTCAAATAGCCTTGGAATTATGAAGACTAAGTTAGAATTACTAAAAAAAAGGTTATCAGAAATGTTATTTACAATTCTTTTTTTTCAGGGTCTGCTGAATAGTTCTTCGTTCAAATTATATACCCCAAATCAGTATTCTGATGTTTGACCATTGAAATACTGATTTTTAGCAAGTGGGTCAGATCAGGAACATTTCAGCACATTTATGTAATAAGTAGGAAAAGAGAGAGAGAAAAAAAAAAACAACACTTATTTTAGTGTAGTGAGACCAACAATGATTTTTTTTTAACTTAAATTTACAGTAAATCAACTCAAAACACAAAATCAAGATTATTGTAGGATAAACGAGATTCAACCTACCATTGATTTATGAGTGTGTAATACTTTTTAGTGTATGAATAATGAACTGCAAAAGAAACTAGGCATTGTTTTCACTCTATTTTCCTGTTTTTGCATTTCACTGAAAAGACAAACACAATACAAGAAAATTCAGCTTCATGTATTACACTTTAAAATGCAGTTCTTACCGTTGTCATTCATAAGTTAATTGTCAAAATCTTTTGAGTAAAATCAATCTAATTCTAAGACTATGAGCAGGCATAGGGGATGATAGAAATTCACTCAGTACATTTGTCACAACTTGAGTTACAAGAGAAAATTGAGATGTACTTTTGTGGATATAGATCAGCAATGGATCAAGGCTGAGAATGTTCAATATCCTGTTTAGGTTTTCCACACTACCACCAGAGGAGGAATTTATTTATATATATATATATACACACACACACACACACA
The DNA here is from genome assembly GCA_963932145.1 of Acanthosepion lycidas. NCBI lineage: Eukaryota > Metazoa > Mollusca > Cephalopoda > Sepiida > Sepiidae > Acanthosepion > Acanthosepion lycidas. The sequence goes on along the minus strand of OZ010608.1, from coordinate 49,863,697 downwards.
CTCTTGCTTCATACAATATTTGAGAATTTTTAAATGATGTATCAAGATTGAGCTTCAAGTTAGCATTTTGAGCTCATATAAGATTAACCAACCATGTCATTTAGTGGTCATTCAGTATCCTTGGCTGTATGAACAAAAGGTTACATGTTAATAAATTTTTGTTTTTAAGATTACATTGTTTTATGATAGACTTTAAGAGTAAAAGAAAAACTGAAATTTAAGATTAAACAATCAGGCTTATATAGTTATTCAGTTTAATATGAAATATCTTTGTGATTAACTAAGTTTGTTTTTGTTTGATTCATTTTCTACAGCTTATCAACCCTTTTCAGGTTATTTAAAGAGAAAATATTTTTAGATTTTAAGATTATTTTGGAGGGAGATAATAATGGTTTAATGATACAAGTCTTACTAATTAACTAATAATTGGGGGTAGAAGAGATGGATTCATATCTTTCCCATAGTAAATATAACGAAGCCAAGGGGAATTGCGACTTGGCTCTCTGATCAACAATTCTGAACCATTATCCTTTATACCACCCTGCACAAACAAGCTTACAGTACCTGATATTTCCAAGGAGTCACCCATTTAAGTACTGAGCAGGCTCAATGTTGCTTAACTTTGGTGATCGTACAGGAACTGGTGTTTCAATGTAATGTGGCCGTAGGCCTAAATTAAGATATTACCGAGACAAAATAATTTGTATTGATTAAGATGAAGTATTGTTAATTTTTGATGGGCATTTTACATGTTATTTCTATTGTCTTGCATTACAGAAATTAGTCATTAGTAAGCAACACAAATTGGGAATAAAGAATCTTGCTGTTGGCTTATTCTTTATTTCCAATTCAAGCTCCTTACATTTAACAAAAGATGAAAAGAAATGCTAATCTTAAAAAGGAAGAATTCAAAATGGATGCTTTTTTTTTGTAAAGGGAGACAATTTTACTTTAAAACAAAACTGAAAAATAAAAATTTACAATTTTATCAGTTTATTCTATTTTTCCTCAATGAAAAAAAAAAAAAAAAGAAAAAGAAAAAAAAAAGAAGCAATATTCGGATTTTCTAAACAGATATTGGTTTAATACCATTGGTTATTTCTAATTTTTATTTCTATTAAAAAATCAAATCTTAAATGAATAATTTTAGTTTGTCTTTTCCTGTCCTATGATAAAACTAGGAACAATATTTGAACTGCATGTGCTTTTAATGAATGTATTAGAAAAGTAAACCAGGCCAACACACCAGGGACGTTAAATGCATAAAGAATTTTGGAGATGAGTAATAACAAATTGAAACAAACAACTAATTCACAAATAATAAGAAACATTTCCAAGAACTAGCCACTTAAGTCGTACTGCTGCTGAAAAATTACAATAAAATATCAAGTAAAAAAAAATTATAAATATTTTGGAATGGGAGAGGGGAAATCACACACACGCACACGCATACACAAAAAAAATAGATAAGGACATGGCCCATGAAAAATGCTTGAATACTTTAGTGATTATATATTTTATAAAATTTCAGATGATGGATTATTTAAAACAGAAACATCATTAGAAAGAATCTTAACTTTATGAAATTAGAGAAACATTTCAAAGGACCAAAGTAAATGAATATATTTCATCAACATAATATTAATTTGAAAGTAAAATATAAAAGACTAAATTTTTTTTACTTGTCTTAATTCTTAAAAGTTTGCATAAAGTAATATTTACTAGACAATAATATATAAGAAATTTTATGAGGTCAATGTAATGAAAATAACTTACATTAAAGTAAAGATTTAGTAGAAAGATTTCAATGAGGCATATATATGTGTCTATGGTGAACCATTAATTCAGCATGGTGACCTTTTCAAGTTTATCCAGCAACATGTTCTCTCTATTTTTTTCAAAGGAATAAATTAGAACAAATAACAATGGTTATTCCCCTGTAATATGTATAATTTAATATTTTCAACTTAAGGGCAAACACAGCATCAAGATGGTTTTGAAATATGTATATAAATGGTTTTAATTTTTGGAGATGTTTAAGATTTGGATAAGGGGGTGGGGAATAAGGGATTAGAGGGTGAAAGTGTAAAAGGAACTTGATAGAAAAAATATCTCACTTGAAACGTGACACATAATGGGTTTTGTTTTTATTTGCAGAACTACATGGGAAAAAAATTTGTTGAAGAAATCCAGTTTCTTCATGGATGAACAGTTTCAGAAAGTTAAGCCGTGCCGCCATCCAATCTGTGCACATGGATATTTTATTATTTTTGTGTTGTAGTAATAGTAGCAATGGTAGTAGCAAGGGAGACAACCGCAGCCTGGTTGTTGTCAAGAACTTGCAACTTTTTTTTTTTTTTAAATCTTTTTTAAGTTTTGTTGGTTTTTTCTTTCTTTTTTTTTTTTGCATTTTTTTTTTTGTTTTTGCTCGATACTTTTGCTGAGTCCTCCGTCCAAGTGGGTCACAACATTACTCACACTTAAAAGAAAGATAGTTAGGGAGAGAGAAAGAGAGGGCAGTAGTAGGAACAAAAGAGAATGAAGAAAGAAAAGAAAAGAAAAAAAAAAAAAAAAAAAAAAAGGAATGTGAAGTATTTTGACTTTCTGAAATATACCATGTTCAATGGTATTAAATTATGGTCACAGCCAAAAATCAAATTACTTACATTTTCTTTCTTTTTTTTTTTTTTAATAGTCTTTTTAAAAGATTTTATTTTATTTTAAAAATGTTGTTTTATTTAATTATTTTTTGTTTGAGATTTCACCAATCATGACCCCACACCAAAGAAAAAAATGTAATCCATGCTTTCATTTACATATCAGATATGGAAGTCAATGAAGAAAAAACTAAGATTGATTGCAGTTCTAAGAAACAATTTAAAAATATAAATTAATAAAGAAACCTAAGTTATCTGCAAAAACCAGAATGCCAAATAAAATGTGCATATGGTATTATATTGTAAGCAATGATTTAATTTTCAATTTATTCAAAGATTCTTAGCATAATAAAAATTGCTGGTAGATATTATGTATATAAAAGTATATGATGAGACTGTATATGTTGTGACTTAAAAATGCTGAATTAAGTTACTATGGTAGATTTTTTTTTTAGGCAAGGAACAATGGATAATTATTAAAAAATTCTTATAAAATAAATTTGTTTGTGCAAAGAAAAGGGAGGGAGAAAAGCATTACAATAAAATTGAATAGCAAAGGATTGTGCGTTTTATGCTAATTTCAAAAGACAAAAAAAAAAAAAAAAAAAATGAAAAGATAAATTAACCTGGTTAGTGACTTTAAGATGAAAGAGATTAAGTGGTTTAAATAAAGATGAAGATTAAGGAATAAAATAGAGGTTAGGAAAAGCTTTAAGAATTAAAAAAAAACAAAAAAAAAACAACCTCCAGGTTATTTAAAAAAAAATATGGTGCAGCATAAATTATCAATATTATTATTATTTAAAAATGATCCAAACAAAAAACAAAAAAAATTAAAAAAAAAATCAAGGCATGAAATAAGAGAAAGCAGAAGAGAAAATGACTCACAATGAAATGGTTTTAGTGAGGTAAAAAATATAATTAAGGAAGAAAAAGAAATGATGATGAAAACAAGACAATTTGAATAACAAATAACATAAGTGCTTCACAAAATTTGCATCAACATTTGTTTGTATTTCTCTTCTAAAATCATCAGGTCTTCAGAATATTCAAATTGCAACACTGTTGCATGGGAAATAACTAGGGATTCCCAATCAAACAAAAATGCTCTCATTTTATATATCTCCAAGAATTCAAATCTGTTATTTTTTTTTGTCTCTCATTATATTTTGGTATAGAAAAAGTCATTTCTATTTGATTTTAGCTTAATAATAACTGTATTGGTTCCTCAATCAATAACATCTGCTTTGTAAGCACAACAAACCTACAAAAGTTATTAAAAGATTTTTTTTTTTACTTGATTCTTAATTGAAAAGATATACCATAATTTTAATGGGAATTTTAAGAAACAATATTAAAATTAGAACCGAAAATAAAGTCAGATTTTAAAAGCTACAAAATCTAAAACTAGAGGCCTTATTCTACTATTATAGAATTGTCCTATTTTTTTAAGAATTGAATATTCACAGGATTTTGAGAAAAAAGAATGGGTGACAAGAAAATGAAGAATGCACTGATGTTCATCCATTTAAGTAAAATAAATTAAGGGTAAAAACAAAATAAAATATACAGATTCACAATGTGTTAACTGGTCAGAGGAAACAAGGAAGATTAAAACATTGTTTTAGCAAAAGTTCTACTGTAAATATTTGGAACTTATGGATAAAATTCAGTGGTAAAGATTAGAACTAAAGCCTGAAAGCGTTTAGTTCCCATGCACTTGATAAGATGGATATCAGACCTGAGCTAAACTTTTCCTTTGGTGGTCAATTTGTACCTATAAAATACACAGTACTCTGATTAAAAGTCAAAATCTAGAATTATCATTTCATTTCAGTATCCTAGGTATTCTGGCTGAAGATATAATTTCTGATCTAGGTCAGGTCTGTAAATGCATCTTTTGAGTGTAGTAAATACACCAAAAGCTTTAACACTGAAAAAGAACCTATAAAGTGTATTTAAATTAAAAATTTAAGAAAAAAAAAGCTTGAGATTCCTATGCCTAAGTTAATTTATAAGGCAACTAAGACTAAGACAAAAGCAAATCAAGTTCTTACAAGCCTTGGATTTGCATACTGCATATTAGTTTTTAGAAAAGTTAAAAATGAACAAAAAACATAGCAGTTGACATCAGAGAAAAGAGCAGCCCTTTGGAAATAATCTCAGTAAAAAAAAATAATAGATATATTAATAAAATAAGAACAAAAAAAAAAAAAAAAACAAAAAAACCCAAAACTCATTTTTTTGAATTTGGAAAAGGAGAATTCATTTTTCACTATAGTCTCACAGCCTCAATCTAAGACACAGCATTACAGTGAATGTCTGACAGTCCTGAGTTGTTCTTGTTTATGTTGTTTTTATTGAAAAAGAGGGAATAATTAGGACAAGGAATTTTTTCCCCAATTTAGAGAGAGAAACAAAAAAAAAATCAGCCCATTTTCCTTCCTTTCTCTGCCAAGTTGACGACACAGTGTGATGTTAGGAAATATTAAAAGATAAATAAAAGGGGGAAAAAAAAAAAAAAAAACGGAAAAAAGAAAAACAATGACCATCTCAGCTACCACCATTGCAGAGCCTAACAAAAGTAGCCCACTGGCAGCCCATGAAAAATTAAGGGGGAGAGAGAGAGAGAAAAAAAAAAAAAAAAAAAAAGAACAAACATTGGATTGAATGGTGAGGTATTGTAGCAGGTACCAAACAAGGTCACAAGTGGTGAGAAAAAAAGTTGTCAAATAAATTATTGGATTCAATATTTTTCATTAATTTTTTTATCCATTTTCTTTTTCCACACTACGATAAATACATAAATAAGGTCTTCAATTTATTACAGTATTCACATATTTTTTTTTTTTATTCATCTAACTTATTTAGGTTTGGGTTCCTTTTTTTTGTTGCTTTTTATTTTCTTGACATGGAAGTGGGTTAGGGTCAGGGGAATAAATCTGTAGGAAGTTTAAGAAAAGGGGCAGGGTTCTTAAAGAGAAGCAGGATAACAATCAGGTGGTTTATGTGTATGTGTTTTTATGCATGTGTGCCCCTGAATATCTTCCCACAATTGTGAAGGTACTGTAACAATAATCCGATCTATCAATGAAACGTCTTTCTTTTTGCGCTTACATTTTTTTCCTTCATACCTCCATGATATGATATTACATTTAAACACAAAACAACCCACAATAACAAGGTACCCTTGGTGTGTTTTCCAGTCACTTGTAAAACAGCAGATGTTAGCAAAATAGGCTTCTTTCTTTAGTAGGCATCCTGCTGTTGTTTTTCTTAGGTTTTTTTTTTCCTCTTCATATTTTTTTTTTAATATTTTGTAACAAGGGGCCCCAAACCACCTGGAATATATATATATATATATATATATATATATATATATATATATATATATATATATATATATATATATACATACAAGTATCTATGTGCAGTATATAAAGACATGACAAAAAAATAGTGAGATTATTTACAAGTCTAGATGACATGATGAATGAAAGTGGTGAGGAACAATTTTTTTTTTAACCTTTTCAATGTTTCTTTTTTAATAGTTTATTTCAGTTTTTCCTTCTCATTCTTTTCCTTTTGTTTTCATTAAAAAATTTCATTGAAAAAAATTCTTAAAATTAAAAAATTTATAGATTTCAAACACTGATCAGTCTTCTTTGTAGGGTGTGTGTGTGCATGTATATATGTGTGTGTGTGTGTGTGTGTGTGTGTGTGTGTTTCCTTTTCATTTCTGAGAAGACTTCAGATGATCTTAAGCAAGACTAGAAGTAAAAGGGAATTATTTTTTCAGAGTGAGATTAAAATAGAGAGAAATTCTTAAAGCTATGATCAGCGATTTTGTGAATATATTTTTGTGGCTGCTTCATTTTGTTGATGCATGTATGTGTGTGTAAGTGTGCAAATTTAGTTAATTGTAATTTCTAATGAGTTTAATTTAGAAAGAAAATAAAGATGAAGTAATGAAGAGGAAAAAAGTGTGTTAAACTGCTAGATAGATAAGTAGGTAGGTAGATTGATAGATATAGGCACCTGGAGGTGGATGAAAAGTTGTGAATAGTCTGACACAGCACTGAAATATACAAATATCACATTCACTGCTATGTGTTTTCCCCAGATGATTTAAATGGCTGCGGGGGGCCAATTTTTGCTCCCTGATTCTTTTCAGTCCCAGTTGTTTGGGCTCCCCCATGGGAAGTCCCCATGGAATGTGCTAATGAAGTAAATGTCAAGTCCTGTTTGTATTCCCCTGAATCCAAATGTGAATTTAACTGATACTTGGCCGTACTGCCCAGTGGTGGCCCAGCATCCATATTTTGGACAAATGACGATCTCCCGGTTGAAGGCAAGCCATTAAAATAGTTGGAAATTCCAGAAGTTGTAGCTGCTGTTGGTGCTGTCCCTGATGGCCATATGCTCGTAGATCGATTCTGCATTGAAAGTAAAGTTTGGAGAGTGGCAGGCTGTGAGGATGGTATTTGGATACTAGGCGTGGTCATCTGTGGTGAGGATTGTGAGTTTATGTTGGGGTGGGTGGACAGCACTGCTGCAGCTGGTGACACAGTAGTGTGGATTGCAGGTAGGCCTCGGGCAGCACGAGATGTGACTTGCTGGCTTGCTTCCGGTTGCTGCGCTGCTGGTGATAAAGATGGTGAGATTTTCAATTCTGTAGATGCTTGCTGAGCTGCAAGATCCCCAAGAGAGTGCGCAGTTCCATCCAAGGGAATTTGTTTGGAATTTGTTGCCAGTATTGTTCGACTGTTCGAAGCAGATGACCTGTAAATATAGGGAGTGTGTGACACACTGGCTGAAATCTGTGAGGATGATAAGGCCAATTCTGCAGGCAAAGACTGTGAGTGTAATAATGACGTCTGTTTACTGTTATTATTGGTGGTGATTAACAAGTTGTTGCAGTTAGAAACAGATGGGTCAGACAAGGAAGAGGACACAGAGCCAAGGTTAAAGTTTATCCAATTGTAGGGTAGAGCTGTGGTACCTCCATTTGAGGCAGCATTGCTAATAGAACCGACTGAGGCATTAATGACTTGCCCAGGCAATGACAAAGAGCTGGCAGTTAGGTCTGTGCCATCCAAGACGTTCAAATTATCTGAAGCTAATCCGTTCCCTGGAGTCAAGTGAGTGGCAGTGACAGATGCAGGATTAGTTGGGACTGAGTTCAACAGTGAATCCGTTATGTGCTTCGTCCATTCTTCATCGTTGACATCCATGAGTTGAGATGACTGATCTCCAACACGAGCCAACTTATCAAGCTTTTCTTTAGCATCTCGAATGTCTTTGTAAGCTGCTGCAAGCGCTCGCTCAAGATCTTCCGATTCTTCTTTCGAGGGATCATATTCACCATTGCGAGCTGGTATAAAGCATATCAAAACCAATGTAAGACAAGTAAAACATGACAATTTTTAGACAAAAATGTTTTAACAAGCAAAGAATATATTCAAAATTAAAATACCTTATATAGTTTCAAAGACTATTGAATTTTCATTGTTATTTAACTGACTTTTGTCACAGATTTCTTACTTCTACACAAGTACACAGCCTAATGACAAAAAGCGTTTATCTTACATAACAAATACTAAAGTTTTAAAGATTTTCTTCCTTGTCAATACACTTAATTCAGTAGTGATTAATAATCACATATATCTATTATATAGTGAAAAGTTGATATTAAAATTCAGCTAATAAAATTCACCTGTTAATTTTTCACACTACCATAAGCAAAAGGTTAGAAACTCCCATCAATAGTAGAAAAAGCAACAACAATTACTGAACTTGAAAAATCTGATTTCCTAAAAAACTGTTTTAAGAAAAAGATTCTATGAATTTTGTCTGATACTAATAGTGACTGTCCACTCATTGAATATTGAATATTTCCTGTATGGAAACAGGTAATTTCCCCTCTTTACCTTTAACTATACATTAGGTTGCTTCCATCCTTGTTAAAAAAGAAAATATTTAAAAATTTTACAAAATTTTATTTAATCATACTTGCTGTAAAGCAAATACACAACGTTTACACCTACATATTACATTAACTTTGGCACATTAACTGTTTTTTTTGTTTTTTTTTTAATATTAAAACACTCCATACTTTTTGAAGGATTTTGAATAAAAAATTATACAGGAAGTTAAGATTATTTTTTCATATGTTGATCATTAAATACTCCTGATAATCACTTGAAAAGAAATGTAAATCTCTACTTATAATGATAATTTCATAAATCAAACAAAAAAATTCACCGATTCATATTTCAATGAATAATTTCTGTTCATAAATTTACCTGGAGCAAATATATCAAAAGCATCAGGCATTTTGTTAAACACTTCTTGAAAATCCTGTTCTTCTAACAATTTTGAGGCTTGATCCAGAGGCAGCTCAAATGATTTTTCTATAGAATCTGAATAACAAAAAATATAAATAAATTAACAGATTCATGGGAGGAAAAGAAAATCTGAAAAGTGCACTTGACTGAACAATATCCAAATAATGTAACAATTTATGGTCAATCTAATAATAAATAATTTCATGGTAAAGAAAAACTTCTTTTAGGATAGATTATTTTACAATTCCAACAGCAAATTTCAGCAATTAAAAAATATTCTTAATTTTTCCTTTTTAGTTACTCAATATGCATAGATTGAATATCAATTTAAATGGCAAAATTTGTTATTTTTTCAAATTTTATGAATCTGCTGTTAATGAGATGCTTTCAAAATTGTGTACATTGCCAAATAAACAACATTTTATAAATCAACAGGATGATTGAATAATGCTTGATTGTAAAGTTGGCAACTAATACAATTATTTAAACCTGATCATAAGTTGCACTATACTTTAGTATATGCTGATGTTTATTTATCTCCAACAGCAATTGCAAAAATGGCTTTCCAGTAAACAAAAAATGTATAGAGCATTAGAAACCCTTCAGTGGGATGTGAGGAGAATGCTTTCATTGTTGATATTATTACACAGAGAAAAACCCTCTTTATGAAATACAAGAGTATTTAGTATAATTCCAAGCCTTAAAGAAAATTAGGTTTCTTTGAGATGAAATGGAGAAAACTTATCAGTAAAAACTTGGAAATCTCACCAGGTGAAAAGCCATCATCTAATACAGCTCCCAGGTCCTGAAAGTTTTTACCAAGCTTACTAAAATCAATGTGGTTGAGTTCAGTACTTGTTCCAACACCTGAACTACTTGAGACAGGAGCAAGGTCCATGGGTAACTGAAGCTGAATAGACGTCCCTGGAAAAAAAAAAAAAAAGAAAAAAAAAAAGAGAAAATAATTATTTATATATATATATATATATATATATATATATATATATATATATATAAAGAGAATGTGTGTGAGAGAGAGAGATGATATTTGATTTTTAAATTAAAAAGAAAAAATAATTTAGATATACTGAAATTTTTTAAAGGATTTTTTTTTTTAGTAATTTAGTACGATGTTAGTTTTGAGTGTGAAATAATCTTAATTTTCATAGATTATATAGAAACCAAATAGAGCAGGTCAAAGTTAGAGCCTAAACATTAAGAGACATTAAATATGCTAAAAGATTTTTTAAAAAGAAATGCAACAAATTGAAAAGTACTGTATTTTCTCAAGTGGCCACAAAAGGCCTCAATTTAAATTTTCATTGTGAAATTTCACTTTATACAAGTTACTTAACATTTTCCCCAATTTGTAAACCCCAAGAATATTATTATTATTATGGAGTAAAGATATTTTTTTTATATATTACAATAATAAAAAAAATTATACTATTTAAAAATAGATCTGACATTTTGAAAAATTTGAGATGCAATTTGATAAGTAAAAAGAAAAGAAATGCTCCAAATCTATTTTAGACTTGTTAAAACAAAGGTTTTTGCTAATATTAAATAAGATAAGCAAATAAGGTAATCTATTTCAGCATAAGGTTTTTCAAGAATAAATTTATTCTATGTGTTTGATAGAGATAAATGAAACAATGTTTAAAAAAAATGATAAACCTATGAAAGAAATGCCTTTAAGGTCAATCTAGGCTAGTATAGTATCAATTGGGTCGGGTGGGGGGAAAAAGAATGTATTTTACAAAATAAATTTTACTTTCATTCTTGTCAGCAACAAAAAAGAAAAAATTTTTAGTGAACCTATGACAAGCATAAGCAAGTGAATTTATCCCTTAAAAGGATAAACAAGCCTATGCAATCTGTTCTGAACTACTCACGCTTTGAGGATGGAACCAAGTTAGGTAGCATGTTGACCGATTTATCAGCTGCTGTTAGAAAGGAGTCTTGAAGTATGCTTGTACTCTCAAGAACATCTGAGGTATTTGTAACAGCAGCATTGGCTGCTGTCATGGCAGCAAGGGTGACAGTGTTGGCAGCAGGGTCTGAGAGAGCAGCAGCAGCAGTAGCTGTAGAGTCGTGGAAAAAGAATTATCAATAGTTAAGTTGTTAGGATTTCAACTGATATTGACCTGTTGCCAAGTGAGCAAAATGGTATTAATGAAAGCTCAAAAATGGAAATCTACATGTCACCCAGAGAAAAAGACAATTAAAAAAAAAAAAAAAAAATTAACTTTTTTTTCATACCTACACATTAGGTTTGTTTAAAAAAGTCCTAATTTATACACTTAGGTGGCTTACAAAACATTCAATTCAAGCAAATTTAAATAACAGATAATGTAAAAATGACCTCTCCAAACAAGAATATATTAATTTTTGCTAGTAAGGTTTTTTATTATTTCTAAAAGTTATAAGATTTAACGCAGCCAAAAGTTTTAAATTCGGCGATTGCACAAAATGATACAAAAATGACCTCTAAATGGTTGTAAATTTTTTTTAAAGTACATATTTTAACTCTAAAGTTATTAAGAAAATCATGAGCTAATGTAAATTATCACAATAAAAATTGAAAATGTATTATAACAGCATTTTACCTATGTGAGGGCTGATATATTGGTTGATTCTAATTAACAATCTTTTATATTTATAAAAGTAAATAACAGGTAATTGTAAATTTTTAGCAGTGAATAAAAAACAAAAAAACAAAAACAAAAAAACAACAGGCAATGCTTAACCTTTGTGTCAAAAGGATGATTTTCCCCTTGACATTGCTATTATTTTAGCTAACACCATTCCTCAGCAATGTTTATTGTTTTATTTGTTGATTAGAATTGTAATAAGACCTAAGCATATGAAAGTAAATTTATACATTTTCTTTGTTCTTGAGAATTGACAACAAAATTTTATTATATTGTTTATTGGAAAGGTTGGCAAAACATCGGCTAATTGCCAATTGATTTAAACTTTATAAAATAACAAATAAAGATTTCCTTATAGTTGCTTTATATATTTTAATTTAGTAAATGTTTATAAATTTATGAATAAAAAAATTGTTTTCATATGTATTTTTTTTATCAAGCGGAAATGATAAATATTCAATTGTATCAGGTTTTAAAACGTTTACCAATTAGCAACTAGAGATTGACAATTAACTGACGTTTTTCCAACTATTCCGATATAAACAATTGGATATATAGTGTTTATTATTTTGTTGTCAATTCTCAAGAACAAAGAAAGAGTATACATTCACTTTCACATGTTGAGGTTTTATTAGAATTCTAATCATTGCTTTTTAAAATGATAAATATTGCCAAGGAATGAAGGTAGCTAAAATAATAGTGGTGTCAAAGGAAAAACAGTCCTTTTGACACACCAGTTTTTTTTGCAAGTACAAACGTTAAACATTGCCAAAAACCTTTTTAATAACTTTTTAAATTTATCATGCAGATAATTTTATGAGAAAAATGATTCAAAATCATTGTAACACATTTTTACACAATTGCAATTTACAATTTTTGTCTAGTTTGTAATGAATCATATTCTGGTGTATTTACATTGGTAAAATTATGCAAAAATAATCAAATGTCAAAAGAGAAAAATAAACTAAAAACCAAAAGGGGCAGTAGGTGTCATGGTGCAGGGTCATACCTGGCTCTGGATTCTTGAGCGTCTCAGCAGGAGGAACAGGTTCCTGTGGACGGACATTACGGCGTTGAGTTTTCTTCTTTTTCTTTTTACCTTTCTTAGGTGGCCTTGTAAGAGCAGCTGGCTTAGGTTTTTTCCTAGGTCGTTTTTGCTTAGACTCTGTATTTTGTATTTTTTGGTAATTGTCCTACAAGACAAGAAGGTATTTCATAAATAATTAAAAACAAAAAAAAAAAAAAAAAAAAAAATATTGCAAATATGCATACAAAAGGAAAATGAATAATGAACTACAGGAAAGAAATTCCTTTCAATGAATATGGTTTAGGGGCATACTAACACATACATGAGGAATCTTAATAGCAATGATGATTTATTCTGCTATCACAAACAAGATTATACTTTTGTTTTCTTCTATGAAAAACAATAGCAGTAAATATTTTCATGCCAGCAATCACATGACTAGAAAGAGATAAAAACAAGTCATAAATAACAGAAACCAAATCAGAATTTTATTCAATGAAAATAAAGTATAAAAGAGACAATTGACTAAAGACTTATTATTTGAATTTTTTAGACAAAGCAGTGTCAGTTATAAATTTTCAACCATTAATTTTTTTTATCTTATTCCTGTTGCTTCTTTTCCCAACTCCCAGACGCAGTCCAACGTGGAGTGGAAATAAAAAATAAACCTCCAGCAAGACGAACTCACACCCATTATTAGAAGGAACCTGCCTTACCAATTAAGATGAAGACTATTGTTAATAGTCAATCAAATCTCACAGAAATAATTTTTCCCTCCAAAATGGTGAAAAATGCATCTGAGCATTATAAATGAAGTTGAGGTAAGTAGAAGGCTAATGTTTATCTAGATGATATAGACTGTTAGTATATTTACTTAGCTCAATTCTATAATACAGTAATAATTAGTAAATGCAAATAGTGTAGTTTTATGTGTCATCATATCATCAGTGGCTTTATCTTGTATCCAAGAATTTCTTCTTTGCTGATCACTTCCTTTGATGACTAAGTAAACCAATTCTTGCATGGAAGAGTCAATGGCATTGAATGCATGCTAATGTTGGTGGAGGACAAGGTTGATTTTGTTGAGACTTTCTCTTTTGTCTATTGATTTCTTCTTTTTCTTTTCTGGTGGCTTCAAAGTTTTGGGGTTCCAATGGTGATGGAGCATTGCTAGTTGGTATGGTCTTGTGTTTGTGTTTCACATAATTTAGGCTCAAGTCCAGTGGTTTTCAGTGTTGTTTTTGAGTTGGTCCTTGTATCTTCAAAGAGGGCAAACCAGTGGCCTTTTTCCTTGAAGTAAGCTTACTGAATAAGACTTATGACTCTTCCATCCTTAATACGTTCTGACCATTTCATCATATACAGTACTTGTGTCCACAGCCCAAGACACATTTTCTATTCACTTTCTGATGCAGTAATTTTGCAGTTCCACTAGATGCACAACTAAATATACTGCTTCTTAAAAAATAAATGACAACTAATTAACATATATTACATATTTTCTCCTCACATGTAACATCGAGTAAACTTCTGATAACATCATTACTTGCAAAATCCATTCACTGTCAGTCAATGTTTTGTAGCATTTGATTAAATATCTCATTTTGACTAAAAAGATAGAGGGAACATCTTGTTTTTAAATTTATAAAGTAATTTTTTTCATGAATGCAGAGAGAATGGCTTTTTTTTCTTGCACTTCTTTGTGCTGGTAAACAAATATTCCAACCCTAAAAGAACGTTATCCAGTTTTTTCTGCTCCTCCAACTGATAATTTGCAAATAGAGACTACAAGACATTATTTTAGAACAGGGTCTTTGTGGCACTCCCATAGATTTCCGCATGAGATAAAAACTATAAACAAATAGCAAAAACAGATCCAGAATTGACCAATGGAGAAATTGTTAACAGTTTTATATTAATATTTTATTCTATCTCTAACCAAAATAAGACTTTGCTTAAAATCTTTTTGTGTGATACTTGTCTGTAACACATGAATTCATCGAAGGTGAATTTCAAGTAGAACATTAGCAAAATTAGAAGGACTGTTTTATTTAATAAACCTATAGAAATAGAAATTTACTAAAACAGTAGTTATATAGTTATAATCTTAACAAGACAGGTTAGGTAACTCTTACAGCAAAAATAAAATAAATGGTAAGATAAAGTAATAACGCATATTTTGAATAAACATCAAATTGATAATTACTGGTGATTACTAGTAAATATTTTTTCAGTAACAGTTTCCCAGGTTATCACTTAAGTTATATTTACTATGAAACATCATTTTTATTTTTTTTACATCGATGGAAGATTCATATTAAAAAAAATTGTAAATGGTTTTATAGCAAAGTATCTAATAGGCTTGTAAGAAACAGGTAGTGGTATTATGATGGGAGCTTGAATTCATGAAAGAGAGTTTTATTTAAACAAATTTATTTTAACATTTAAATTTTTTAAAAGTTAATTTAAATATGATGCATCCAGTATGGTGGTATTATGACTAGAGGTCATAATACCTTCAAAACTTGTTGAAATGCATAGCTATAGGGCTTGGATGAGTTGTAGGGAGTTAAAATCTAAATAATCTCGTAAACTGGAATATGATATTGAGAGATGCTTAATCAATATGTACAGTGGGAAAGTTATTCAGAGTTTTCTGTATTCCATCAGATATATCTCCTGTCTTAAAATCACCCCATCTGGAAATAAATAACTTCATTTTCTATCTTTTCATTATCAATTAAAAAAAAAAAAAAAAAAGAAGCCTATTTAGCAACTTCAATCACCAAAACGTTTTATTAGAATTATATATAGATTAAGAGTTTTCCCTTAATAAAAAAAAAAAAAAAAAAAAAAAAAAAGAAAAGAAAAGAAAAAAAAGCTGCCTTTTTACCTGCTGGCATTTGATTAACTGATGACTAGAAAATAGAGGAAAAGTTTGCAAAACTCAAATATTTATTTGGATTAATTTAAAAATTTATCTGATGCAAACTTCATATTGAACAAACAAAATTCATGAGGAGAAAAAAAGTGTATACTAACAGCTTTAGCTGCATGCTCTTGGCAGAGAGGCAAATCATGTTTAATATCAAAAACAGGAACACAGCATTGGGTATTGTCTGCAAATTTGGCTGTACAATAATCAAATAACTGTTGATCAACATTATACATGATATCTGATTGTAGTTAAAGATAATACACATAACAAAAGGAAATGTCATCAAATGAAAATTATTCAAAAGTACTAAATCATAAAGACATGTAGAGAATGTCAGTGTGAACAACAGAACAAAATATTATTTTTATATTTTCAGAAACAAATGCCTCAATGTGCTTCTGACAAAACAATTAAGCTTTTTAGACACTTAAGAGAGATTCATCTTGCTAGCATAATGAGTTTCATCCCTACTTAGTATCTCGTTATTGTGGACTTTTATCAAACTGAGCTTAAGTATATTCAGTCATAATATTTTTGTAAAGTTATTTCATAACTTACTGAAAATAAAAATAATTGCCAAAAAGTTTGTTCAGTTACTAAATTGTGAATAATTTCATAAAATCTAAAAATCTCGCACTTGTGCTAATTACAAATAAAAGCAATAATATATCTTCAAATGAAAGAAAAATTATATCTATTAAATAAGAAAAGGTCCAACAATTCTGATCAGTCATATTTTTCTTTTTTAATTTATACAATATCTACAAGTAAACTGAAGCATTAAAAAAAATTCCATTATTTGATGATTTGCAAAATATTTCAAGATTAGGACCAGTATTTTTATTTTGGATACAATTTTAAGTGGATATTTCTTATCAACAGAAGACTATTTCTATGACTGTCTATTAATGCTAAAAGATAATGGTCAAAAGAATGCTTAAAAATAGGGTTGGAAAAAGTTTTCTACTTGGAGCTAAACAAGTATCTACTAATAAAAGAACATCTATTTTGATTAATCTTTTATATATTTATAGAAAAAATAATTTCTTCTGGATTGTTGATGAAGTTCAATGAGCAAAGAGGATACGTTTGATACAGTGGTTAGTGCAAGGGAGAGCCTTCTTGTTGCATTTACGGTCATCCTCGTTTTTGTAACAGCAGAACCTCTTCCTTACACTTGGCATTTTATGCCTGGAAATAAGAAAAAAAAAAAAAAGTCAAGATTTAAACTCAAGAAAATAGCAATATATTTTTTAAATATTTTGTATAGCATGCAATAAAATTTATATATCACATTAAAATGCATATGTCATTATTATCAAGTGAATTTTTTGTATAATTATCTGAAAGGTTTTACAATATCAAGACCTGGAAAGCAGTATACCGATATAATAGAAATAAATTTTTGATATATTTAACAGTAAGACTGAACTATGTAAAACTTATTTTCTGTAAATATTTATTCATTTCCTTATACTGCATCACATATCTAATATTAGGCTGTGGGAATAATCAAAGTTGTACAAAGAAACATTTCTAAGATAATCATAAAAAGTTTAATTCAGTTGTCATAATCTTTATGACAATTTTAATGGATAGTACAAATGAGCAAGAAAAGCACTTACAGATCCCATCTCTTATGAGGTTTATTTAGTACAAAGTGCAGGGATTTTAGAGCAGCGGGAGGTTTATCCCGTAAGGCATGTATTAAGGCTAGAGTCGCTTTATTTTTATTAACTTGAACATTGGCATTGAAGCAGCCGGCCACTCGTGATTGAACACACCGACGACGCAGCTGTGTACGGCGAATGGCCAGCTTTGTGCTTCGGAGCTGAGGAGACAAGTTTCTGAAATTGAAAAAAAGGAAAAGCATGAAAAACAAACATTAATTTAAAAAATAATAAAAAGCAGGAAAGTGAGTAAATAAAAGAAACTGATTTGTCAAAATTTTTCAATATAAAACCCATTTCAGAAATAATTACAGTAATTTTTGGTCCTATTGCGAGTTTATTCAATGTTATTGATATTTAAAATAACAACAGTAAGTGGAAGTAGCACAAAAATTTGGCTAAAAAGCAGGAAACCTGGAAAATACAGATAGAGGCTTTCTTCTGTTATAAAGAGAAGTAAACACACCTAACTTATATATAACCCCATATGTGATCATTCATTTCAATAGGAATAGATAGGTTTGTCTATCATTTGGTTCACACTTCTCTCAGTTCTTCTGAGCATGAGTAAAGATTTATTCCTGTTTAGGATTGGGTTTCTGATTCCTTCCAGTGTCTTTTCCTTTTCTTTCACTTATCATCTTGTTTTGTACCCCTCTACCTCGAATGGCTCTTGGGCTTTGTACAGGGAGAAAATCATTGCAAAAAAAAATTATTTATAGTGAAGCTCAGATGTCTACTATCACATCTGCAAATGAATTATAAAGTGCTGTTCTTTGCAAAATATTTTTCTATATAAAGCCACGTTATTCATACACATCAGTTTATTTTGATTGTGAATTCTTCTACCAATGTGTTTATTTCACTGTCATGTCACATAGTCTAACTTAAGTTTTCATCTCAATTTTGATAAAAAAAAAACAAACAAAAACATTTTAACACACCATTTACAAATGCAATTTGATTCCCTTTTAATATATCATTTTTTAATACGATAAATTTTCACATATAAAAACATCTGCTCAGATTCAGAAATTAAATTACAATAAACATAAAAAGCATTACATGAATGTAGGTACCTCTACTTTTTTGCTAAGAAAGTGCATACCATGATGAAAAAAGGCCCCAAACTCAATAAAAACAAAGTCAAAATGTTTTTATCATTTTATTAAATTTTTAAATCCTTTCTAGTATGTTCTAAATTAGAGTTAAAAATTTTGTTTTTCTTTTTGTGTGTCAGTGGTGGGTCAAAGATTACTATGGGTATTTAATGCCTTTTTTTTTTTCAGTAAAAAACACATTGATTTGGAAATTCTTGCAACAATCAAATAATTGTCAGATTTTAATAAAACTTTCAGGGCTTATTCACAAATGAATGAAACTATTTAAAATTCTTTTTTTTTTGTTTTAATAGAAAATCTTGGTATTTTTTTTTTTTTTACCCAACTTAATTTTATGAAATTTTAAGAAATTAAAATTTCAGCCTCTTCATATTTATATTAGTTGGAGAATTTAAATCATCAATTTGTTTTTGTCAAACAGGAACATCAATTACCGAAAATCTGCTCTGAATCATAAAATAAAAAATGCAATAAAACTACAAAATTAATTAGGAAAGCTTTTAATTGCTTTTTATAAGTAAGATATATTAAGATATATTGTCTTAAAAAAATTTTTTTTTTTTTAAATAAATAATGAATTTTTTTTAAATTTTTATTAGAACAATTTATTAAGTTTTAAATCTTTTAAAATTCCGTATTGATTTCAGCCATTTAAATTATATTAAGTGAAAACTATATTTATTAATCATAAATGGTAAAGCCCGTTTTGAAAGTCTGGGCAACCATACATGGCATTATCAGAAAATAAGAGTGATTACTATAGTAAATTTAAAATCAACATTCCTAAAATAAGATTATGAGAATATTTTCCAAAATTTTTAACATTACTGAGTACTTAAAAATAATATAAAAATATGGCGTTCATGTCATTTTATTAAATGTTTTACGGATAAAGTCTCTGTAGAACAACAATCTGTCATCACTTTGTTATCACGCACCAAACATGTAAACTTGGCTATTGTTGGTTAAAAACACAGTTACTGTTTAAAAATGCATTTGTTTTAATATCAGATTAATTATATTAGGTTGGTGCAAAAATAATTTCGTTTTCTCACATAGTAACATATGTTAGAAAACGAAATTATTTTTGCACCAACCTAATACTTTAAATTAGCTAATATTCCTCAAATATAGTTTTAGAAAAGTATGTTGTATTTTTGCTAGATTTTTAAAACTGAGAACCAAGTTGTGCTTATAAGTATCTAAAAAATGGATGACTTTAATGATTTTACTGAGGGGTGAGGGAGAAGAAAGAAGAAAATGATTTCAATCAATATGATTTCCATTTGAAATACATCAGTGTATTTTGCTTACTGAAAATATTATATTTAACACTTTAGCATTCAATTAAAGCTAAAATGAAAGCGTCAAGAAAGCTTTTTCTTTTTTTTAAATTAATTTAAACCTTAAGTATCATGATTTTAGTGGAGGTATCTAAATGAGTGTTCTGGGTTCTTGTCATCAAAAAAAAACAGTAGAATTAACTTGTATGTATGTATGATATATTGATGTATTTAACACTTATTGGACACAAATGTTGTCATTGGCAAACATTATTTTGATGGTGGAAAATGTTCATCATGGATTGGACAAAGTGAATTTCTATTTCTAACTATTTTCAGATACATTGATTTTATAGGTTATATATCATAAACCAGTAGCTTGACACACAGCTATTAGTGGAATTCTGAAATACAATGTCTAATCAGAAAAATTTACCAATCATACATGCAAAAAATAAGTACAATATTTCTCTTGACATTGATATTACTGTATATATACTCCCTTGGAAATTATTATTTAAAAAAAAATCCCACATATATGAAACTGGATATATGCTCTTTTTTTTTTTTTTTGAGAATTGACAACAAAAGTATTAAACAATTATTGTAAATAAATGGTTTTTAGAAAAATAAGTATAAATCTCTATGCTTACAACCTATTTTAGTGAATTTGAGGTGAGCACAAATGAAAAAATACATGGAAAATGGATTTTTTTAAAATTTATAATTACAATTACTTGTAGTTATATGTTTAACAGGTTTTCTTGTTCATAGACATTTTTATAAATTTGTGAATATTTTTTTCATAGATATTGATATATAATATGTTAATAATAAATATTGCAGTGTAGTTCACATATATTTTATAAACTTGTAAATATAAGATTATTTCTTTCAAATAAAAAATCTAATATAATAAATAGTGTTTAATTCTTTTATTGTCAATTCTTGAGAAAAAAATAAAGAGGATGCATAATCCGGTTTCATGTTGAGGTTTTCTTAAAATTCTAAAAATAGTTGTTTTAAACAATAAAAATTGCCAGAAGAGTATACAGTAATAGCAGTGTCAAGAGAAAAAATATCCTTTTGGCACACCATTTTATTTTTTGTGGGTGCATATGTTAATCTGATCTCTGATTAATATTCAAAATTTCATGAAAAAAAAAACCCATTGTTGAGCCACTTACTCATCTTTAACTTCTTCATCTGATGACAACACTAGCCAGTCTTTCTGCCAAGGTAATCTTTCATCTTCACTGTTTTCTTCTTCTTCAGAACTATTCAGGCCTATAAAGAAAAAGAAAGAGACAAAAAAGATGAACTTTGGATAAAAATCGAAACAAGTTTTTATTAATCACGGATCTATTTGGACAAATGATTTTTTCATCTTTATCATGTTTCAGTTGTTGAATCATTTGGCATTCTGAGAATTTCAAACAGAATCCTTTATTCAACCAATAAGACAAATGATTGTCAATCCATTTTCCATACCAGGTGTATTTTATATTGGATAATTTTTTTTAGTTGTCTTTTTGCCTTTTCCACTGAAACATAGTATAGAATTTTTCAATGCCTAAGATATGACATGAGTACCAAGTAATGAAATACATTTAACCAATCATTGCCCTGCAGTACACTGTCATGAGTCTAAATAGATCAATGGATTATAATGATAATTCTTCATCTAAGAAATTCATACAGAAAAAAAAAAGCTTTAAAAAATAAATAAATCCAAAAAAAAAAAAAAAAAAAAAAAAAAAAAGATTAAATTTAGAAATCAAACCTAGTATCAAATATACACCTGAATCACAAAGATTTTCTTTTGGATTATCTTTAAATTATTTCCTAAATCAATGTTTAACAAACATCATGAATCAAATATCTATTCTTGCAAGTAAATTTTTTATTTTACTGAATAATGTTGAACTTTCCAGTTTCTTTTGCTTTCACATAACATTTTTTTCTTTTTACAATGTTCACCCTGTATAAGGCCAGAGAACCACTCAAGATAGAGGGTTACAGAGTAAGAGGCACAGATTATGAGGATATGTGGAGAAGATAACAGTTAATTCTAGACTTGAACAGGATAAGATTGCAATGATCAGAGAAGCATCCTCTTGGGAGTCAGTTCATGGGAAGAAGCTGCTCAAATGGAACATACATTTCACCAATGGAATACAATGGGGATGAGGCCATGTTTGCTAGCACAGCAGGTCTTAGAAGTGAAGATTAGAATTGGTGAAACTAAAAGAATGCAGCTTGTCTGAACACTTTCCATGGAAATAGTGATAAAGCAGCAAGAGGCTTGTGATTTTTAAACATCAAAGTAAATAATGACTAATCAAAGCAATGCTTGTGGCAGAAATATATCAACACTTCCAATAGTGTTTTACATTTAACATTTTTTTTATCTAGGATTCTAAAGTGGCACTGACAAGGCAGAATGCTATTCAGCATTTAAGTAGAAATTATTCTTACAATATGTGCAAACAGTAACTACAATGAATTTTTCAAACAGCATTATTGAAAAATAATTTTTGTCAGAATGATTAATACATACTTTGCTATTTGAACCAGCATGCTCATCTTGGTTGTTAATAGCGATGGGATGATTAATTGGAATCAGAAATACTGGAACTTTTTGAGGGTATCAGAATCGGCATTGGAAAAATTTTAAGCTAATTTCCAATTTTAAAAATGATTCTTTTGGATTTATTTTTTTGTTTAAAACTTAATTTCCCATTCCTGGTATTA
Organism: Acanthosepion lycidas; assembly: GCA_963932145.1. NCBI lineage: Eukaryota > Metazoa > Mollusca > Cephalopoda > Sepiida > Sepiidae > Acanthosepion > Acanthosepion lycidas. The sequence continues at coordinate 49,841,246 of OZ010608.1, read as the reverse complement.
ATGATAAAAAAGATATAAATATTTATTGATTTTAAAATATCAGTAAACCTAAAATCTATAGATCATAACACATAAGTATGATGCAAATTTATTTTAGTTGCGTGTATAAAGAAAAAAAGAGAGAGAAACGTGCAAGTTTCTACTCGGTTCTTGAACTTCCCATAAAGCTTGCTAGTTTAAAATCTGTTTCAATACAAAATGAAATTTTTATTTTTAATTTCTTTAATATTGTTAATTCACCCATTTAATATTATAAATGATTAATTTAATAATTATAATCAAAATTATGTAATATAAATACAAAATGAATTCATGTTGTTCTGCTGGACTCTTTTAAAACAATTTTTATTATTTCTTTTTAATTTATAAAAAAGAAAAACAAAAAAGCATTGCCCACATTTAAAAACCAAGAAAAAAAAATTGAATCTTATATAAAATTTTATTTTAAAATTCAAATTTTCAATTATTCTTAAGTAGAAATTAAAAATAAAATTCCATATAAGGAGTTTGTACAGCACTTAATCCAAAGGATCATATAAGGGTAGGCATTTATGCTTCCTGTGGTGGAATTTCCATATGTTCAAATATATTGCTAATGTCACGTTTGATTTCTTCACATAAAAAATTGACCTTGTGTCACAAATTGTTCTCATGGTGAGGCAGTTAGATTAAAACAATTTCTCATACACTTTTTCAATGCAAGTCTTACTGAAAATATTTTCTCATAATTTGTTTTGATAATAGATTTAATCCATAAAATCATTTTCTTAGTCTTGGATATTGAAAAGATTGTTTTTTTTTTGTTTACATAGCATATTATGTAAACAAAAATAAATCCTCTTTTCAATAACCGAAACTTAAAAAAGTAAACATTCTTTCAAAATGAATTATTAAGTTTATGCTGTGGCTTTAGATATCTCAAAAGTGTTTGACAGGATTTGGCATGCTGAGCCTCTCTGCAAGTTCAAGGGCAATGGGGTCTGTGGACAAATATTTCGTTTAATCCAATTGTTCTTAGCAAATTGCATCATGAAGGTCATGTTAAATGTACACTCTTCCAGATCATTTCACATTAATGTGGAGGTCCGCCAGAGCTCTATCCTTGACTGATGTTGTTTCATATCTTCATCAACGACCTTTACTGATGTCATCAGTTCCCAAATATGAATTTAGGCTGATGACAACTTTTTATGCCAGCCTTAGTAGTAAATCTGACAGGTTCAACAAAGTAAAACTATTTTCAAAAATGACATTTTGTTACAGTTGTTAACTGGGGGAATAAATAGCTTATAAGTTTTAACACCTCCAAAGCAAAACTGCTATCATTTAATCACCATAGAGAACCTTTTCTGTCTTCCATCAGCATGGCTGATGCTAACCTCCAGCAGAGTAACTCTTTGTGCCTTCTTGGGTTCACATTTTCTACTAACATGAAGTGATTATATTGAATCAATTGCTAGGTCTACTACTAGGAAAGTTAATTCATTGGATTATACCAGACAATTTTTCTCTTATCAGAATTCATCTTGCACATTTATGAATTTACTACACATCCATACATTGAATATTTATGGCATATCTGGTCTGCTGCTCCAGCTATATAGGGTTATTCAAAAAAAATCAATTTCATGATGCATTGCTACAGTTCTCAAGCATCGTCATGGAATGAGTCAGTGACCAAATGAAAAAGGAATTTTCTAAGTTTTGAATGGGTGCCACAGGGGCATTGTAGTTGCACTGTATCTCTAGCAATGTTCAGTTGTTTGCTTACCCCCAGAATAGCGAGTCCTCAACAAAAGGCGTCCAGAGTTTGTGAAAACAAATACAGTTGTCACGGGGCAATGTGCTTTTCGAAGTCAATTTGACATTAATCCACCCTCTCCTAAGAACATTCAACAGAGGTTTAAATAGTTTCAAGAGAGTGGGTGCCTGTGTAAAGGAAAAAGTCCAGAATGACCACAGGTTTTGGAGAAACAAATGGTGAAAATTTGTGCTGTGTTTGAGGGAAATCCACAAATTGAGCTAGCTGTGAGTTTTCAATAACTCAATCTGTGATATTTGGCTTGTGCTAAGAAGACATCTACATTTGAAACCTTACAGACTATACCTTATTCAGGCACTTAGCAAGAACTTGCACTTTGTACTTGGCCTGTGAGATCCCCAAACCTCATCACGTGCAAAAAGATCGCGTTTATGTTTCACCACAACCCACTAACCTTGATGGCCTTGAACGTCAAATAACAACAGCAATCAACTCAGTGGATCATATGCTGATACGCACCTGAGAGGAATTCTCTTATCACATTGATGTTGCCCGTGCTGTGCCACATTGACCACTTGTAAGACAGGAAATAAAAGTTGATTGTGAATAAATACTTGTGACCTGGCTAGAGTTTTCTATTGCTTTTCCTTATTAAAATATTGCGTAATGAAATCGGTTCATTTTTTTTTTTTTAATAATTCTGTATATATTGTGATTTTCAACTATGTCCAAAGAAGGGTTTGTAATGTTATCAGTCCTGACTTGGCATCTCTACTCCAGTCATTTTCTCATGCACATGACATGGCCTACCTCTGTCATTTCTATAAATATTTTCCTCCTTGGTACCATGACTGCATGAATTTAAGCATACTACTAGAATGACAATTAGGTACTCATTGTTTTACTGTTGAACTAGCTAAATGTAACCACAAATTCTATTCTAATAGTTTCTTTTCTCACACTTCTCTACTATGGAATTCTCTTCTGGTTTCTTGCTTCCATGCCAACTATAATCCTCAAAAACTTAAATGCAACATCAATTGTCATCTTGTGTCATTTTGAATCCTGTTCTTTTAGTGTTCTTTTTTTCCTCACCAAAGTCTTCTCATTCTCTTTCACTCTCAGTAACCCTTTGCATCTTAGTGGCGTTATTATCTTCCTTGTGATGAAGTGATTTAAAAAGAAGAAAAAAAAGTGTCACATACTCTGGTTCAGTGGAAGAAATGGACAAAGGACACAAAAGTAAATAAGACTAGTGAGTATTAACTGATATAAGTTATTTCCCTTAAATCTGGAAAGTGGAATGAGAACAGTCTACCATTGTAATGAAATTCTAAGAAGCTTGCAAAGTATGACAACAAACACTAGAAGAAAGCAACAGTTCTGAGTATAACAACTACGATAGGTAAACAGGTTTGAATAGTAAAGAATATAATAATGAAAAATAGAGCATAAAATATTAATTTAGTTAATTTTTTTAATCTTCTTAATTTCATTAGTTACTTCCTTTGGAAAAGTTTAAAAATGAAATAATTTAATAACAAAACAGAGCATTTACTTTTTATTTTTCATCACAAGAAAAATAGTGATTTTCAGTTCATATAAAATAATTATTTAATGTTTATTTTTTAAATTGTCCTATTACATAAATTCCTAATGTTGAAAGAGTAGAAATGATGAAATTAATAGATACACACACACACACACACTTGGAATATTTCTAGCTCTACTAGTTTGAATAATACCAGTTTAAGAAATGAATTTGTAATAATGTCATAAATGTTTTTGCAATGGTACATTCATTAGTTATTTGCAGGGCTTAAAAAAATCCACATTCATAAATTCAATCAATCAAATTAATGAACTTTCCGCATTATGATACTAAATAGGAATGGACACAACTAGTACAGTTTAGGGATTTACAGAAAAACAAAGAGGATACACATGAAAAAACGATTATAAGTTTTTTGATCTTTATCAGAACCTTATATTTTTTAAATAACATTTGTACTAATTTCAAGAAAGAGGGTTTAAATAGGATGTTTTTAAAGTTACAGAATAAATGACTTTTAGTTCCTAGTTTATTGTTAAAAATTACAAAAAAAAAAAAAATTCTACACGCAAACATCTAAAGATTCACTAAAAAAATGAACATAGGTAATGAAAAAATGTCCCAAACTTAAATTCCATCATTAAAATTTTTGTTATTATTAACAGGAAAGACCAAAGATTTTTTTTGATTATTAAATTATGTTTTTTTAATCCTTTTTAAAAACTTCAAAATTTTTGCTAAATTGTTTCTCTTGCATCAGCAGGAGACCATAGAAATTAGCATAGGAAATTTTAGTGTCTTTTAGCAGTGAAAAACAATGATTTGAGAAATTCTTTTTTGTGCTGTTTAATGTTTATATTAGCTCTAACCAGAAATCTTTGTGGAATTTACATCTGCAATTTCTTTTTGTAAAACAGGACTTCCAATTACTGAAAATCTGTTCTGAATTGTAAAACAAAAAAATATAAGTAAACTAAGACTAATTAGAAAAGTTATTATGGACATTATGGTCTTCAACAAAAAAAGAAAAAATTTTTTTTCATGAATAATGAATTTTTACAAAAATTATTTTTATTTTTTTTTGTAAATTTTAATTTTAATAATTTATAAAGTTTTAAATCTTTAAAAATTCTGTATTGATTTATGCTGGTTAGGTGATATTGTTTTTATGTAAAAAGGTATATTTCCTAATCATAAATGAAAAAGCTTAGCATAATTCAGCAACACCCAGTATTTTTAAAGAATTTTGAATTTATTTCATGTGTGAATAAATGTGCCAATTTTTGTAAATATGGACATCCATACAAAACATTATCAGAAAATAAGTGGTAACTATAGTAAATTTTAAGCCAAAGTACCTAAAATTCAATAAAACTTTAGATTATGGAGATTTTCCTAAATATTTAAGATTTCTGGGCAGTTAAATGATTATATAAAAAGGCACTCGTGTTATATTTGTCGAGTAATTTTTTTAAACTCCTGTAGCAAAATGTAGTTAAATTTCCAGCTGTCAATATCTCATAAGGACACCTAACTGTGCTAAAATTATGCATTTCTACAATATTTTAAAATAAAAGTAAGCAATATAGATTTCAAAACAGATTAAACTTTCAATCAGCTAATATTCCTCAAATAAACTTTCTGAAAAGCATATTTTATTTTTGAAAGAATTTTTAATAGAGAATTACATTGTGCTGACAGTGGGTTAAAAATGGCTAATATCAGCAATTTTTAGTGAATTAAAAAAAATAAAAAAAATAAACAAAAACAATTCCTTCCCATCAATTTAAATTTGTTTTTGAAATACAGCAAAGTATTTTGTTTATAGGAAATATTGAATTTAATCTATTAACTTGAAATTAAAACTAAAATAAAAAACTTCAAGAAAGTTTTTGTTTTTTAGATTCATTTTAAACCTTAGGTAGCGTGTTTCTTTGGAGGTACACACACACACAATTAAGATACAATCATGTAACCAATTAAAACAAATACCAGTTGTGTTTAAACTAATAGTTTTTCTAAAATATCTATTGAGCAAAAATTATATGCAATCAAAGTTTCATATCTTCCAAGAAAATGATTAAGTCATATTTGTCTATTCCAAAACAAAACATTGCAAATGTATGATAGACCTCTTGAGTACATTACAGGAAATATTGGCTATTACTTAGGTAATCAATACAGATTAATAAAATTTAAGATTAATGTCTGTAAGTTGCTTCAGGAATATTGAAGAGAAAAAAAAATTTTTTTTTTGCAAATGTACTACTACATTGTGAACTACATAATCATGTTGAGTCCAATTAAACATTAAAGCTTTGAAAAGAATTATCCTAAAAATCATAAATGAAAGATTATAGTTAGACTTCAAACTTTACTATGAACAAAACTATAAACGTGTCTGAATAAAGAAGGGCCAAATTATTAGCAGAAAATAAAGTTAAGAAAAGAAAAAAATAGGATTTCATAATTCAAAATGAAAAATGCTAAGCATTTTAAACAGAGAATGTAAAGCAAAGATTAAAAAGTGAAATGGCTGTGGACAGTAACAAACATGAAATTTCAAGATATAAGCCAGATATGGCAAACTGTTGACCCCAGAGGTCATGAACTGATCTACCATCAACTTTTTAGTGACCTATGAAGAGTCAGTGAAATGACATCATAAAATATGGCTCTCCATGAACTATATAAAATCAATCACCCTAGTATGGATACGAGTGCTGTATGCATTAAGCTAAAGACAACAAAATATGAACCTCTAATTAAAAAATTAACAACTAAGATACAGCAACAAGTTTCTCATTAAAAAAAAATATTGATAAATGTAAGGGTGACCCATTTATGTTTATAAAAATTTTCAAAGTACCACAAAAAACCCAGCAACTATAAAGGTTTGCTATATAGTATAAGCTATATCACTACCATATTTAAACTAAGTAAAAATGATAAAAGTTTTAAAAGAGTACCTGTAAACTATTTAACTTTCTAAGCTAGATCCCAATCAAAGTTTTATATTCATATATAATATCACAAATTTAGAAGAGTAAATTTATTAACCCCTAAAACAATAACCTTTGTTTTCAAAAGATTGGTTAAATTTAGTTTTAAGAAGTAATTGCAGCCCATTGGCATGCCATATTTTGAGAGAACAGATAAATTATAGGAAATTTTAAAAGAATATGAAAAAATATCATGTCATTCACTATGAAATTTTGTAATGTTCTAATAAAAATCAATTCATTTATTCCTTCACCAAAAAGAATAATCCTTTGGTAATAAAGCTACTAAACTATACATTTTTACACTTGTTCAGAGTTCACAGTCAATTTAATTTTATTTATTTTTTAATTAGTATCACCTCATGCAAGGCAGTAAAAGGGGTTAAGGGTGTAGAAAAATTAGGAACAGAAACCTTATTAATGGGCAGAAAGAGAAAAGAGTAATCAAAACAGTAGATAGTGATTACATTTAAGTTTTTGCAGATTAAAGTTGGCTGGAAAGCATGGAGCGGGAAGGGAGTTTTATAAGCGAGAAGTCCAAAAAAAGAAACTGTCGGCATGAACAATAAATCAAAATAATTAAAAAATCAGTAAATAAATAAGTCAAATTTAAATCTAGTTGGGATGAACCAGATTTTTATTCTACAATCGTGAAAAAGGAGTGTAAATTGAGAATAATTAAAAAAAAACGAATAACTAGTCATGCTGCTTTCAGTCATTGAATAATATCTATGAAATTGGATGAAGAAATAAAAATCAAGACCTTCGATAGTTCAGTCTATAAAAAGTTTGATATCCAATGCTATAAATTTTCAGATAATATTAGTTACTTCATTATAACAGAGCAGTGATTAAATAGCAATCAGTTTCTGCTGTGTGAATACTTTGAGACTGTGTGTAAGAGCATCTTCAATAGAATGATTATCTTCTAAATTATTTCATGTAAATTAATTCCACATTAAGAGGACTTATAAATTGGGCCTTGCATCAAAATTAGTATAAGTCATGTCCAAATGCTTAAAAAAACTTTCACACTTTTTAGAATAAGTATCTGAAATCTCTAAAACAATTATTTAGCAGTGATTGTAGGCAGAAATGCATAAAAGGAAAATGCAACATTCTTACTATATTAATATACTGTTTTTACATATTGAAATAATGAGGAGATGGCTTTTAATTATTCTATGTAATAGAATCGGCACTTTGGCAGAGGACCTGAAGCTTTCAGGGATTTGTTGAGAGATTAATTTTCTACAGCTTATCAACCATTTGCAGGTTATTTAAAGTCAGAAATTATTTTTAGATTTTAAGAATTCTTTTGCTTTTTGGGAGATATAAAAAAAAATCAGATATTATAAAGATACAAATGCCGACACTACTACTACTACCACAACTCTATACAGGAGGTATTTAGCTTGTCAGAACTGCTTAATTTATGATGAGGACTTCAGAACAGGATCTCATCATAACTTTAGGCACTAATAATATATGTATATATTTATGTAAATAGAGTCTACATCTTGTGTGTTTGCAGTTTATGAAACCAAGCTCTTTCTTTTTATATTAAAATACAAGGAAATCATATCTGCAAAAATACCTTGGTGTACTTCAGAAAAATGGTCAAATCAGTTCTAAGGCTTTTGTTGAATTCACATTGCTGAAAACCACAGGTTTTGGACATTGAAATATGAGAGAGAAACAAACTTACCACAACCCAACCAATCATGATCTTGAAGTTTTTTTTTCTGATGGTACATGTAAAATGTTGTAGCAGAGTCAGTTTTCAGTTTGGCCTTTGCCTCTTTATCACTGAGTATGTTCAGTTTGTTAGGTTTAGTGTGTAATACTGAAAATTTAGGCTCAGTAGGCTGTGGGGATGTACTAAAATTAGACAACATAATTGGGGCTGTTTGCCAAGATGCCTCAGTCTTTACTGTAGATGCCGTTGAACAAGGGGATTTCAACTGAGTCTTCAGGACAGAAGGTGGAGAAGAGCTTAGAGGTGGTGTCGGCGATGGAGACACAGAAGACAGTTTGTGAGAAACCTTTGGCTCTGAAGTCGATGACACAGTCAAAGATGGCAGACCAAAGTTTGGAGAAGACAGACTGTGAAGTGGAGACGTGGTGGTGATGGTGGTGGTGAAAGCCAGAGACAAAGATGGTACTGTAACAAGAGAGCCAGACTTAAGAACCGGGTTGAAATCAGGAGATCGAACCACTGCTGGTACAGGCGCAACTGATGATGACGACAACTTTGCGTTCGTCTTAGATGTAGTGAATCCATCAGAGCTGATGGCTGCAGTAGTGGTAGTCAGTGTTGTTGGTGTAGCTGCAGTGGCCACAGATGACACTACGCAGAGTGGAAATTTGGTGAAAGCAGTAGTGGAAACAGGTTCTTGACCGCTGACCCCGCAAGTAGCAGCCACTACGCTGTTAACGACCCCACCGAGATTCAAAGACTGAGAAACTACTGATGCTGAAGATAAGCACTGGGAGGCAGTGACAGGGTAATCCTGGGTTTTCTTCAACTTATCTTTGATTTTATTCTGAGCTATTTTTGTTTGTAGCCGATTCATTGTCCGTGAACTGTCCACTTTGCTCTTGAGTTTTTGCTCAGGTTTTTGGGGCTTGCGACCCTCAAGTTTTTCAACCAGTTCTGGGTAAAGTTTGGCTATGGATATGCCAGTCCCTGAACTGGTAACATTGCTGCCAGCATCAGCAGGGGACCGTGCCCGGTGTAGCAGTGGTTGATGGGGTGCCAGAGATTCAGACAATTGTCCAGAGGCAGATATACCTCCACTTCCACTGTTACTGCCGCCAGAACTACTGATGCTGCTGATGCTGCTAGTTGACCCAGCAGATGCAGCAGCAGCATTTCCAAGTAAACCAATGCTGCTACTGCTTGAGTTTGTAGAAGTTTTCGGCACATCAGTGGCAACAGGGTCAGGAAAAGCGTATGGGTCTTCGGGGTCCTCAATCGAGTCCTCTTTGCCTTCGCACTGCTTGAGGTGAAATTTTGATTTAACTCTATCCTTAAAAGACATCCGACTGTCAATGAACAGATCTCCATCGCCACGGTCTGCCTTAGATTTCCCTTCTCTCTGTTGCAACATACCATGCACTGGCACACTACTGTTTCGGGATCTGAAGAATACAAAATAAAAAGGATTACAATTCATATCTAGATATTTTATAACAAAATGATTTTATTAATTATCTGATGTTTATTCAGACCATCTTCAAAACATTACAGGAATAAATAGTAATTTATCAACATTCAAAACTTACAGTGTAACAAATGTTTACTTTAAATGAAATGATTATATAATTTATTTTATGTAAAGTTCACATGTAAATATTTCAGATACAGTTTTGGAAATTATTCTGTATTTTTTAGGTTAACTCATAATTTACTTTTCTTTTATGAGGATCATTTTGTTCCAGACAAAAATAGATAAATTTACTTGTATTAAAATAAGCATAAGTTTTAAAAAATTGTGGAAGAAACAATTTTCAAATATTTTAAACCTAAGCTTAGAAAATCAACTTATGAAGTAAATGTAAAATTTTCCACCAGATAAAAAACACATCTTGTCTCCTTTTGGTATTAAATCACATTATTTTTTCCCAAACTCAATTTGTAATTTGAACTTATAACCTCTCTAAGTTAGAGGTTATGAATCCAAATCTCACTTTATATTTATAGATGAAAACAAATCCAATTGGACTTAAATAAAGACAAGTCTAAGTAAATTTTTCATTTATAATCAATACAATAAGAAAAATTGAAATTTGAGATTAAATAGAAGCTTTTTTTTTTTTTAATACCAATTCTCTTGAAGTAAGGTGATAATGCCACTAACATGTTAGGAGTTACTGGGAGTGAAAGAGAATAAGACTTTTGAAAGGACCAGAAACCCAATCCTAAACAGGAAACAGGGGATAAACCTCTACTCCTGTTCAAAAGACCAGGGAGGATTGTGAACCAGGCCAATAATGTCGTTTTCTCACATATTAATATATGTGAGAAAACGACATTATTTTTGCACCAACCTAATACTATTAGTTAAACCAAATTTGTTTCTTCATAAAGATTTTTAAAACTGATCAGAAACTTAATTATTTACAGTCAGATAAGGATCTAAATGACAAAGATTTGTCAACACTAATAAATTAGTCAAAGTAAAATATTTGCTTTCATGAATTATAGATTCTATATACATCACATGCTCTATCTCAAACTAGAAAAAAAAATCACCTTATCCTTGCATATCTTCAAACTTGGTTTGGTTGAGAAGTACAATCATCTTTATAACTTTATAAGCTTTACTGATTTTTTTTGTTAATAGTTTTGCAGTTGACAATTTTCATTTATAACATCAACTTAAAAATGTTTTCTCTACATTCAGAATATTGTAATAAATTTATTAGAAACATATTGGAATTTATATTTCACACCTAAAAATGTACTGACAGAATATTAAAAACAATCAAAAAGTTATGTCATTATAGAGGATAGAGTTTTGTTGAAAAGATGAATTCAAAGAAATTCATTGTAATTGTTTTCAATGGTTTACTCCAGACAGATCGTTTTTATGATTCCCTTAACTGGACCAAATCTCATAATTTACTTGCTCTAATCATGACCAGACTCTGCTTTACAAGTACCAATCATAAAATCATAGGTAATAAATATTTTTAACCATGACAAATACAAACTGATTTGGGAGTGAAATTTTAATTCAAGTACACTATGTAAAAATTTGTATAATTTTATTAGAATATAAATATTTACAAATGGATTACCTACATTCTGCCATAAGGCTATTAAAAAATTACCATTTACTTAAGAAAGGTTATTTTTTTTAAAGATTCCACACATTACAAATTTTTATAATGTCTTTTATAATTTTTTTTACAATACAAATATCAAATAGAATGGCTAACAACCATTTTTTCAACAATTTTTGCTTTTTATCAATAATAGTTTTATATTATTAAAAGCCACACAGTGAAATGAAAATTATCCTATTTCCCAAATCATTGGTTGTAACATAAAATTAATTATATAAGGAATCTTTGTTTTCTTTTCAACTCAATTTAAAGACAAGCAATACAATTTTCTAAAGGATTAAAAACAGGTAAGATATAAATAAGTAGAACATATCAAATGTAAAAGGTGCTTATTATTTATTCTGTACATTGCTGTAAATCAGTTTCTGAGCACTGGTCTGTAAATCAGAGTTTATGAGTTCAAAATCTCACTTGACAGATTTATTTTCTACAACTTATCAACTCTTTGCAGGTTATTTAAAGCCGGAAAATATTACTACATTGTAGGTAATTTTTTTTGAGATAATAATGGTTTTAGTGGTATAAGTTTTATTAATTAGCCCATAACTGAGGTGAAAAGAGGTGAATTCATGTTTCCAAAAGGTATTTGCACATAAGTGAATGTAACAAACCAAATGGGAATTGGAACTCAGGTCTCTGATTAACAATTCCAAGCCATTATCCATTAAAACACCTGGTATCCCCAAAGCAGTCACCCATCGAAGTACTAACAAGGACCGACATTACTGAACGTTGGAGATTTTACAGAAAGAGGTGTTTCCACATGTGTCCATGTTATTTTCTACTATGCTATTTACAGATTATTCAAACATCTACAAACTTTTTATTGCATTGAATTATGATGCAAAATTTTTTTAAATTTTGGTTAAATATCATTCAGCTATAGATTACATTGATTTTAAGTGATTTATGATACAAAATTCCAATTTCTAATCCACCAAATAATAAAAAGATTCCAAAATTTTTCAAAAGCATTTCCAATCAGACATTAAAAGCAGCTGTTCTCTATCTAGTACTCACAAAGATCTCTTCTTGGTTCGACTCTTTTACTGCTTTATATTAACTATCTGCCTAAGAACTTTCTCAGATCATCAGGAAATAACTATGTAGAAAATACCACAATTTATTAGTGCAAACAAAACCAAATACTGAGATAACCAGAGCCTGGGCAGCTGATGTATTCTCTGACCTAGCTCACACGGCTCAAGGTGGCGGGGAGAGGAGGAGGAAATGGCTTGTAACATTCAATACCTCCAAAACGAAGCCAGTATCATTTCATTAGCACCAAGCAGACCACGAGTTTTCTTCAGTCATGATGAATGCTCAATGAGGCTTCTTGCCTTGAATCTCTATTGGAGCTTACACCAAACCTCAAGTTGAACTCTTATATGCAATCACTGAAGATGTTGAGAAAATGGTAAATTTCTTGTACTGCTCCAGAAATTAACTGACTCCTGCCAGGCTTTATCTCTACAAGAGCCAGATCAGACCAAAAATGGAGTATTGCTGACATATCTGGGTGGGAGCTGCAGTCTTGAGAGAATTCAAAAGTGTTTATGTGGGCTTGTGAGTAATGAACAGTTTTCCACCCTACAACCTCTTTCCTACAGACAAAATGTTGTTAGCCTTTTGCTACTCTATTCTTATTTTCATGGCAGATATTCAGATAAGATACAGTCTTTAGTTCTACTAGTTCATATCGCCACAATTAGGACCTGCTATGCCACATACACAGTTGACACATCTTCATTCCATTTGTATTCCATTGGTAAGGAAGAAGTTTCACCCAGACAGTTGCTTTCCCAGAAATGTTACTTTGTGAAACAGACTCCTCAGAGAATGCTCCTCCAATTATTACAATCTTAACCTCTTCAAGTCTAGGGTCAACTATTATCTATCCTACATAGTCTCATAATACGCATCTCTAACCCATTCCCTGTAAACCCTTACAATAACCTCATTCTGTAATCTAAAAACAATTCATGAAAACCAATCTTATTTACACTGTCCAACTCTTATTAACATTTAAATTATAAGCAATTTTAAAGATTTTTTTTTCTTCTTAACAGAGAGTGGGTTTTCAGTCAACAGAGGGGGAAGGGTGTCAAGTTTCTTACTTTCCCTTTCGTCTTGCTGTAGCCGTAGCTGCTGCTTTAGTTGTGAGTTGAACACGATGGTCAGCTGGCTGCTTGGCCGCTGTGGAGACATAGCATTTTGTGGAAGAAGAGGAGGAAGAGGAAGAAGACTGGCTGTGTAGAGTGGATGAGATGGGAGAAGATGAAGATGACAATGATGATGAGGACAAGTCCTTAATGCGCACAAACCGCCGGGCAAGGTTGATGTTGCTGCAAGAGGAGCCATTCAACATGCATAATTTATCACGGGGACCAATGTACAAGGGACCACTGTTTACAACTGAGCAATTGCTGCCGTCATACATGACCCTGTCACAACCACCACGGCACATGGGGCGCTAATAAGGAGACCTGAAAAATATAACAGGAGAAGAAAAGAGTTAATATTATTACAAAAAAATGTAATAAAGTTTGAAACAAGAGACATTAAAGTACAAATAAAATATTCTACATGCTTTTAGGCAAAAACAGAACAAATTAGGATAAAATGATTTCAGAATGCTGCATAACTTTCTTCTTTATAACTACTGACATTGTTATTTGTTGGACAAGAATACATATGTAGAATACTTAGCAAGGATTAAAGTTATTTCCAATAGCCTGAAAAAAATACAGCTCACTAACCACCATACAATCATGATGTTCTAATATCAGTTACATTGGAAGTAGAAGATAAACAATTCTTGAAAATATTTTTTTTTATTTGCTTGTGTGTCAGAGAGTAAAAAAAGTCATTATCTGTCAACTTATCTGATCCTTGTGTGAATATAAAGTCAAAATAATATACAAGGTATTATCAGAAAGTTCCAAGAATAGATGTGCTGTGATTAACACAGGTAACACTAATGAATACCCAACCTACTGAATCAGTCTGTCAATAGGCTATCTACTCATGTTCAATTATTATGTTTTACTGGAACAGCTTTATGAACATTATGATAGCTGACAAATACAAGCAATGTGCCTGCAGCAAATTTTGTGTGAAGCTTAGTGAATATCTTACAGAAACACTTGAAATGCTTTGTCAGATTTTTGGTGAACATTCTTTCAGTTGAATGCAGGTTCTTGAGTGACACACATATTTCAAGGCTTGTCAAGTGTCAGTTCAAGATGATGGATGAGAGTTCAGGATAACCAAATAACCAGCCAAATGCCAGAAAATGTAGGGGGAAGAAAAAGAAATTATGATCTTGAGAACAATCACTATACAATCCATCATTTCTCTCACACAACTGGAATCAGTTATGGAGTCTGCAAAGAGATCCTCATGGAAAATCTAAACCTGCATCATATTGCTGCAAAATTTATCCCATGGCCTTTGATATAAAAAAAAAAAAAAAAGAAAAAAAAAAAACAACACCTACTTGGATTACTGAGCATGTTCCCAAGTACTATTTCAACAAAAATGGTAGCCAAATTTAAAAAATATATGAAAATATATTATTCTCTGGAGTAATGGTTTACATTTTTCTTATTTGGATTCTGATTATTTTTTGAGCAGAAAAGAAAGAAAAGGCATGGTGAGAAAATATACTACCAACAAAAAATAAAACCAATTTTCATAGAAATGAGTTTCCAAAAATACATTATAGAAATCTTTACTTTTATGTCTATTAATGCAGGTTTTAGTATATTCTTAAAATCCAAAATGAAGCTTAACAAGTTATAAAATTTGAAACATTTATAGTTAATGAAATGATGTGCAGATGTTTTAAGTTCTATTGAAAGCTTGAAGCAAATTTGAAGTGTTTATTATACATACACATAAATATGTAAAAGGGTTGGGAATTTCTATCTGTATAAAATGAAAAGTAGCCGAGATAAATTTGAAATGTAACAAATTTTTGTAGACAACAGATAAAAATACAAAATGTAGATCTTGTCCAAACAATATTTTACCATGCTATTAATTTCAGAATTAAAATACCTTAAAGAAATGTCAGAAAATCTTAGACATGTTATTTATATAATTAAAGAACTGAATAGCTTGAATATTGTGATAAAAATAACTAAGATGAGGATAGTAAAAAAAAAAAAAAAAAAAAAAATGAAGGCTTTTTGTTCAATTATACAGGGGACATGAGAACTTATACAAAGTATTTGGATGAATTTCAGCATTTGTTTCCTTACAAAGAACTGACATTTTTTTGTTTAAGCTAAGCTCAAATATTAAAATGAAGTGCAAACAAAAAAATTGAACGGATGTACACTGGCTGCCTTCACTCTCCTCAAATTGCAGAAAGGGACTCAGCCAGAGATGACAATAGTAGGTGACACATGAACAGGAAGTAATATTAATTGACAGTGGAATGATTGTTGGGATGAGAAAGATGATGAATCATGGTGTCAACTTCTCATTTAATTTTTTTGGCAATAACAAGGGCATAACAGGAATATGTAAATTCTGAATAAATAACAACACATGAAAATTGCAGTCACTATAAGACTCCGGACAATTAACGATAGCAACCAATGGGGAATATTGCTTCAAATCACACCCCAATTCAAAGTTGGTGCTATTTAACATCAGTCTACAACACACACTGCATTTCATAGTATTCATCCAGCAAGTGTACTATTAGACACCACAGCATTATCGCATCACACAGAGAATTCATATTTCCAGCTCTTTCAAAAAAGGAGGAGCTACACATTTAATAGATTTCTGTAATTTCTTTACACTGAAGTTTATGTCAATGAACATCTAACTTTTCAATTCTTTTCCCACCACCATAACATAACTTCCTTGTGCCTTTTCTATAAATATTTTCATGGTAATTGTTCTGACGAACTTTCCTCTATGGTACCTAGACTTTATGAATATAAGTAAAGTACTAGATTGGCAGCAAGGTCACATTAATTTATAGTTGAAATGGCTAGATGTAACTGTAAGTTCTATGCTAACAGTTTCTATCATATTTCTCACTTGTGGAAACTCTTTTCCAGTTTCTTGTTTCCCAGTCAACTTTGATCTTCAAAAATTTAAATGCAATGTCAATCATTATCTTCTGTTTTCTTAATTCTTATATTGTTCTTTTTCCTTGACAGTAGTTTTTCTCATATTCTCTAACACTCAATAACCTCTTGCATCCTAGAAAATAAAATTAACATTTACATAAGTTATCTATTAAATGTAGTCTTTCTAGAAAGAAAACTTTAAAATGAAAGCAACTTAAATTTTACATTTGAAGCAATAAACTTTATTAGGGTTTATAAAATGAACTAGACAACATTCATAAATGATTTTTCTGGATATGGAGGATTGTGGCTCTCCACAGATTTATTTCCCTTATTATCTGTGAAGTGCCATGACAGCTTAGGAAATATAGTGGTATGATTTACTATTGCTTTCTCCATGGTTTGAATTTATTGTTGTCCTTCTCTTGGACTGGTTGCCATCCAAGGCTACCTTGCTATTTAACCCTTAGCTTGGTATGCATGTGTTTGTGAGGGTGGAGAGAGAGAATAATTTCCAAGAGCATTAGTGTGAAAGTGAATGCAAAAACTAAGCTAGAATTTTAAATCTGCTTGCCAATTCCACTTTCCATACAAATGACATTTACACTAGTTGCACATTTCACACAAATGATGCTAAATGTAATATATTCCTTTGCTTATATTTGCAAATAAAATGAAAACATCAATTTTCAACAAAGTTGATTGAAGCAAATATAGTAAATAAAAATTATTCTTTTACAGAAATAAAAGCTATAAACTTGATTTCATAGTCTATATTAAAGATATAGTGGATATGTTTGTTTTGTTTTTTTTTACTCTCCAAACTTCACAGATTTTAGATTCTAATATAAAATACATTTAAGTTTGTTGTATTATATATTTCAAGTGGGCAGGTACAATGAAAGAAATGATTATGAACTGTACTTTTCTGTCATATTGTATATTATTGGACATTTATATGCAGTAAATTTTCTTTAAATTTGTCTAATATAAATAACTTATAGGTTTAGTATAACATAGAAGTGAAATTTAATTTTACTTTGAAGATAATAATGTAAAACGTATGGAAATGTTATTTCGGGTTGATGTTTGTTATTTTCTTTAGTTTACGTATATATATATATATATATATATATATATAAAATGATAGATAGATAGATAGGTATGTCAAAAAAACCAAATTACCTAAGTTTTAAAATGAATTTTTAAAAAGGAAAAATTTTTGAAGATTTTATTTTAGTTTTAATTTCAAGCTGATAGATTAAATTTAATATTTCCAATAAGCAAAATACTTTGCTGTATTTAAAAACTAATTTAAATTGTCTGGAGAGAGTTTTTATCTTGAAATTGCTGAAACTATTTATTTTAGTGTCATTTTTAGCCACCTTTCATCAGAGCGTAATTCTCTTAAAAAAATTTCTAAAAATAAAATATACTTTTCTGAAACTTTATTTGAGGAATATTAGCTGATTTAAAGATTAGTTAATCTGATTTGGAACAAATATTACTTACTTTAAGTTTAAAATATCGCAGAAATGCATTTTTTAACACGACAGTAGCTGTTTATTTAAGGTGTTGACATGTCGACAGCTTGATGGAAGTTTATCGAATGTTTTTCTACGGTGGATATATCTGTAAAAAAAAAATAATTGAGCAATATAACGTCAGTGCCTTTTTTTTAATTTTTTTTTATATAATTTTTTAAAGTAATCCGTAATTTTCAAAGTTAAGGAAAATATTCTCTGTAATCTAATGGTTTATTGAATTTTAGATACTTTAAGCTTTAAATTTAATATATCTATTGCTTTTATTTTTTGATAATGTCGTGTATGAACATCCATATCTACACACATAAAAAAAAAAAAAAAAAAAAAAAAATTCAAGATTCTTTTTAAAATACTGGGTGTCACTAAATTGTAATAAGCTTTTCAATTTATGATTGGTAAATATAGTTTTTACTTAACAATATCACCTAAATGTTACAAATTAATAGAGTATTTTAAAAAAATTTAAAACTTTATAAATTATTCTAATTCAAATTTTTAAAAAATATAAATAATTCTTCTAAAAATTTATTATTCATTGAAAAATTTGCTTAATAGTTAATATATCTTATTCATAAAAGAAATGAAAATCTTTTCTAATTAAATAATATTTTAGTTTTATTTCATTTTTTTTATGATTCAGAGCATATTTTCAGTAAATGTTCCAGTTTTACAACAAGAAATTGATGATATAAATTCTCTAAGGAATTCTGCTTTTAACTAATATGAACATTAAGCTTTACGAAATTAAATTCATCGAAATTTCTTAATATTAAATAAGTGGTGCATAACAGATGTAAAAAAAATTTTTTTTTACCAAAATTAAAAAAAAAAAACAAAAATATCATGTATGTTTTTTCGGTTCTTTTTTTTTAGTTAAGTGCACAGGCACAATAGATAAATAGAGTCAGTATAAAATTAATTCCAAGTAAACATTTCAATGAAAAGCCATAGAATGATTATAAAAAAATTTATTAAGGAAGAGAAATAATCTAGATTTAAATTGTTATAAACTAAAAGCTTCTGCATTACTGTGAATGACAGCTGACAAGCAATGAATGGACAACTTCAGTTTTTAAGAGAAAAATTACATTGTTAAACACAGTTAAATTTAACTTCTTATAAGTTGATAAGTAGTAATTTCTGTCCAGAAAGATTAAAACCCAAATAAGGCTTTTTTTTCTTTTTTTTAAAGATTTAACATTTAGAAAAAGTTATAATAATTTTATAAAGTTAGAATTATTGAGGATATTGCCAATTTGAATACCTAAAACAAATTCCTCAGATGAGTACCTAGATGGGTGGCCATTTAGAAATACCAGGTACAGTAAAAGCTTGGATGTGTAGGTGGTATAATGGACAATGGCTTGGAATTGTTAATCAGCAAGCCGAATTCCAATTCCCATTGGGTCCACTATATGAAAATACCTTTGCAAAAGATATGAATCCACCTTTTTTCACCTCAGCTATGTGTTAATTTAATTAGTAAGACTGGTATCACTAAACCATTATCATAAAAAAAAAAAAAAAAACAAAAACTTCTTACTTTACGACTTTTTATCACAGATTTCTAAGTAGCCCCCTTGTAAGTTGTGTAAAGAAGTAGCTTCCATATCTTGGGAGGATGTGGGGGTAGTGTAATGGATAGCAGTTCAGAATGAGAAATTGGAAAGCCAAGTTTGAATTCCAACCAAGTTCACTCAATTCATTTATGTGCAAATACCATTAGGGAAAGGTAAGAATCTCTCTTCCCCTCATCACATTGAAACACCAATCCATGTACAATCACCAGAGTTAAGCCACATCAAGCCTGCTCAGTACCTAGATGGGTGACCACTTAGGAATAACAGGTGCTGTAAACTTGAATGTGCAGGTGGTGTGATGGATAATAACTAGGAATTGTTAATAAGAGAGCTGAGTTTCAATTCTTGTTGGGTTCATTATATTCACTTATGCACAAATACTCTTGGAAAAGGTATAGATCTACCTCTTCTCCACACAGGTATGGGTTAGTTAATAAAACTTTTGTATCACTAAACCATTAGTATCTATTTCAAGTACTGAATTACTCTAAGAATTATTTACCTAGCCTCATATAACATAATTTTCCATAAATAAAAAATAATTTAAATCTAATAATTCAACAATTGTGACAAATCTTGGAATTTGTAAATTGAAGATAATTAAATTAAAAAAAAAGTCAGACTTTCATCATTTTGATATGAAAAGTTTTGTATCTGAAATGCGGTATACTTTATTCCATCTATGAATAATTAAACTCCATGAAAAATTTAATGGATACATTACTTGATATAGGATGGTAATAATTGACTAACAGTTGAATTTTGTAGCTTCACAACATTAGACTGAATGCTTAAAAATGCAGGATATGAAGCTATCTTAAAAAAATGTATGAGAGGTCTACCAGTATTTGGAATGTAGAATGTTTTTTTTATGGACATTAAAATCAATAATATCTACTGCCATTAATTTCAGGGATCTCTATCCATACAATAATATCAAATATGGATTAGCACTTCTGCCTAGGATCAGTGTGGCAGATGTGTGCTATAAAAAGTGTTACATACATACACATACAAATGGCATTTTACATACCTGGATATTTCTATAATTTATCCATATATAAATAATCCTATCATGTTTTTACCATTA
The DNA here is from genome assembly GCA_963932145.1 of Acanthosepion lycidas. Taxonomy (NCBI): domain Eukaryota; kingdom Metazoa; phylum Mollusca; class Cephalopoda; order Sepiida; family Sepiidae; genus Acanthosepion; species Acanthosepion lycidas. The sequence continues at coordinate 49,820,766 of OZ010608.1, read as the reverse complement.
TTATGCTATTTCTTTAATTAAAAGTTTGGATTAAAACACAAATTAAATTTATTATAATTTCATATAATTTATATGAAGAAAAAATAAAAAAAAATAAAACTCATATGGATGTATTGTGTTAAAATTTAGTAAAAAAATTAATAGAAAATGTTAAATTCAGTTTTTCTCACTTTAAATTAGGGACCTCCACAAAAAAATGCAATACCTAAGGTTTAAAATGAATTTTTAAAAATAAAAAATCTTTCTTGAAGATTTTATTTTAGTTTTAATTTCAAGCTAATAGATTAAATTTAATATTTCCAACAAGCTAAATACTTTGATGTACCTCAAAAACTAATTGACTAGTAGGAATTTTTTTTTTTTTTGCTAAAATAGCTGATTAGTGCCATTTTTAGTTATCTTTCATTGCAATTCTTTATTAAAAATATTCTAAAAATAAAATATACTTTTTATTTGAGGAATATTCGCTGATTTAAAGTATAATTAATCTGAATTGAAACATTAGTTATTTTAAGTTTAAAATATTGCAGAAATGCATTTTTATAACCTGACATTAGCTGTGTCAGCATGATGACAGGTCTAATGTTGTTCTATGTAGACTTTATCTGTAAAATATAATTGAAGAAAATGATGTGAGCACCTTTTTTTTAAATATAATTTTTAAGTACTCAGAAACCTTAAAAATTCAGGAAAACATTCTCCATAATCTAATGTTTTATTGAATTTTAGGAACTTTGGCTTTAAATTCACAATTGTTATTGCTCTTATTTTCTGATAATGTTGTATATGGCCACCCATACTTAAAAAAACAAAAAACAAAAAAAAAAAACAAAAAAAAAAAAACAAAACATTATATACATGTAAAAAAATAAAAAATTCTTCCAAAAATATTGGTCTTTGATGATTTCATTAAGCTTTCCGATTTATGATTAGTAAATATAGTTTTCACTTAAAAATAATAATGTCATCTAAAAGGCTACAGAATTTTAAAAGATTTAAAACTTAATAAATTTTTAATTAAAATTTATAAAAAAAATGTAAACAACTCTTTTAAAAATTCATTATTCATTGAAAATTTTTTTTCTTAAGACAATGGTGTCCTTAATACATTTTATTTATAAATGCAATTTAAAGCTTTTCTAATTAAATAATGTTATAGTTTTATTGCATTTCTTATTTTATGATTAAGAGCAGATTTTCAGTAAACAGTGTTTCTGTTTAAAAAACAAATTGACGATTTAAATTCTCAAAGGAGACCTGCTTTTAACTAATATAAATATGAAGAGAGTAGAATTTTAATTAATCAAAATTTCATAAAATTAAGTAGGCATAACATGAAAAAAAATAAAAAAAATAATAAATAAATTCATTTGTGAATAAGTATTGAAAATTTCATTAAAAGCCAACAATTATTTGATTTTTGCAAGAATTTCCAAAAAGACACTAAATTTTCTAATACTAATTCACACATTGATGCAAGAAAACACAGATTTTTAACCAAAATTTCAAACATGCTAGAAAGGATTAAAAAAAATTTAATAAAATAAATCAAAAAAAAAAAAAAAAAAAAAAAAAAAATTGGATCTTCCTTCTTAAAAATAAACATTTTGACAATAAAACTTTGTTTTTATTAAGTTTGGAGCCTTTTCTCATCATGGTATGCGGTTTGTTTGTTTTTTTAAAGTTTTTGGAGGTACCTGCTTTAAACGGACACTTTTTTTTATCCATTTTGCTTAAAGTTTGTATTTTCTTGATTTCAGTGAAAAAAAAAAAACAAAAAAAAAAAAAACACACACTTTCATATTACAAAATTATATCTTAGATATATAGAAAAACAAAGGAGGCACCAAAAATCATAATTAACTAAAATTATTTTTTTAAAACTCTGGTCATTAATCAACCTGGAAATTGAGATAAAGCTGATCAAAATTAATTATAAAAGCACAATAAAATTTTCCAATTTATTTAATGTTAAAACAAATTTAAAACCTTTCATAGTTATTTTCTTTTTATTTTTATGAATAACACTTGATAATAACTACAATAATAATAAAAAAAGGACACTAAAATATTTCCTCTGAAAGATTGTTTAATATATTAAAAACAGAGATACTCCAGTAAAACAAGCAATGTTTATTTTATTGTTCATTTTATTATTTACATTATTTATATTCAGGCTATTGTCTTCCTCATCATTGACAACATTTCAACCGTTGTGCCCTCCAGCCTTTCTCAGAAGTTTATTGATCTGGATAACCTTCAGTGAATTCTGAACTGAACCCTTTATTTAATCTCTGGGGGTAGACTGTTCTCATTTCACTGCTCATGTCTCAGGATATCATCTAGCTCTTATTTTATTTAGTAATGTTCAGTTATTGCTGTTTCAACTGAGTACGCACTGCCCAACCCAGGGATTGATCTCACAACCAGTATGTCACCAAATTCACAAATTAATGCTTTTATCCACTAAGCTATTGTTGTTCATTTTATCTTTGTAATTGTAATTCTTACTGGTGTCATACTCAAAATGAAATTTAAATCAGGATGAAAAAGTATACTTTGTTTACCTGGTGGTGGAAACAATTTTGACACCTGGTCCCCTCCTCCCCTGATTTTAATTCATTCACATGAAAACAAAATTACAACAATAAAAGTTGCAAAAGAGTGATTTAACCAAACTAATTAAAATACCTCAATTGTCCACAGCTCCAGTTAAAAACTAAAAATAAATAAATAAAACAGCTGGTAGCTGAGAGGTAGTGATACTGACAAGTTAGTGATGTTGATTATCTAAAATCATTCATATTTGTTTAACCCAGAAAAAAATGGTACAGGAGTGACAAAAACTAAAGATGATGTTTTTTGCTTTTTATGTTTTAGTCCATCAATTATAATAAAAGAGTCATCTAGTCATGTGGGGTTAGAGAGAGGAAGAGATTAAGAAGAGTCAATTTGACAACACACCACTATGAAGGAACAAATCACAACAGCTGTTACTAAATGACTTCCATTTTAGTTGGTAAGTGTTCAGATGGAAAATAAAAATAACATTAAAACAATACCATAGAATCCAGAATAAGATGCAAGTATAGATAAAAAAAAAACCTTAATGGCTTAGTAGTGTGTTTGGCTTCAAGAATTTAAATATTTCAACAAAATTTCTAATAAGATTAATAAACTCAAATGTAACTTCGCTAACAATCTCAATTACTAAACTACATTAACCATTCGATATTCTAAAAAATCTTTCAGATTAGCATTGAGTAAAATTACAAGCTTAATTAATAACACACTGATGGGCAAAAATGATTCCAGAAACTACTCCCATACAATTCATGCAGTGTGGTTGGATACATTGTTCTGCTTAAGACACTATTGCCATGATGGGTTATACCAGCTCTTCAATGATGTTGAGGTAGGTGTAAACAACTAAATACCTTCCATATGAATGAGGTATCAGAGTGTTTCTCCAGCAGAACAGTATCCTAATCATCACACTTGCCTTCACTATCATTAATTTTCTACAGTGCATCCTTGTGCCACTGCTTTCCCAAAATAATGGAGTACACATATTCCGCCATTCACTTTATTCAGGAAAAAAAGTAAAACTCAGAAAAACAGGCTATTTTTGTCCATTGATACAATAATCAGTTCAGTTTTGACACTAACGTGCACAATGAAAATGCTTTTTACAATGGACATTGTTGAGCTTAGGTACTTTGACTAGTATGTGGCTACACAGTCCTATAAAGAAAGATTAATATATCGTATATTGTGAAACATTATTTCCTTTACTTTGATTAAATTTATCTGAAATTAAGGTAGTTTTTCTGTTGGTTTATAATTGGTTGGAAAGTCTCCCTTCACTTCTTGAAATGGTAAGTTTTAGTAGTCCAGTAGCTGGTGAGTTTTTACCTCTTCATGTCACTGTCAGTGGTACTTAACTGACTGTGAGCACCTTACAAGGTGTGCTATTTCAGAAACACTCTGGCCTAATATTCTGGCCATAACAGGTTGGCCTTTATCAAAGTAATTAAAGTCTTTCTCCTTGCCCATACTTACAGCATTCAGCACATCAAAATGAAGTACTGGAAACTGGCTTACCTGGTAAGATACCTATGACTGATATATGCAGCTGCTACAAGACAGTAGCTATCATTCTTTGCATATGTTGCTGGTCATAAAGTTTGGGCTAATCAGTATATACATTTTCTGCATTAATGTTTAATAAAAGTATCTGGTTTTTCTTCTATAATTATAAGTATAGCTCATTTGCAAATTAAGAAACAAGGTCTGGTTTTAGATATTCATATCTGCAGAAAGAAAAAATAACATGTTTACATTCAGATTTGATCAGTTATTAATGTTAGAAATAAAACTAATTATCTTTTTCTTAAATGACTATGAAAAGGTGCTAGAAAATTATTTGCCTGACCTTCAAAATGGGCCAGGCTGAGAACAACTTTTTAGCACTTGCCAATTTATACAATGGTTACCTGGCAGGCATTATATATATATATATATATATATATATATATGATTTGTTGTTACAATGTAATCTTCATTAAGTTTGTTTTATGTCATTTGCCTTGTACATACAGTGCAAATGGCATGGCTGAAGAACATGTCATCATACAGTGAGGAAGGCAGCATAGGCCATAAGAGATAAGGACATTTTTCTTGTTATACTATAAGTTGGTGAAAAGAAAAACAAATGTGAGTTTGTTTTTCTTTCTTCCCCAGATTTGCTGCTGCTTCTGAGTACTGCAATAGAGACAAGAACTTAGACTTCATCATCTCATCCACCAAGAGCCGATGACATCACTGGTAATAAGTATACAAGTAGCTAAAAACAATTTCATTATATGTATTATATTTATGTCCTGTGTTTCTTTTTAATCCTAATTATGTTAACATACGTCAGAGAAATGTGTTATGTTCGAAATTATTACTTTTCTATTGCATTAGTATATGTGCTTCCCAAGGAAAAATCATAGGTAAGTTCCAATTTACACTGAGAATTACATTACAATGCATCATAAGAAAAGAACTCTGTCATGTGCCAAGGAATCATATATACATATAATACACACATAAAACAAATTATATTCAGATGAAATACAAAATTTTTTTTCCATATAGTAAATTCTCACTTAAGTCAAATATCTAATCAATTAAATATGCCATAAGTTTAAACACACACACACACACAGTAAGGAAGGCAGCATAGGTCAGTTGTTGGTTATAAGCCATATTAGATTGTTGTGCTCATGCACCCTGACAAGTGGATGGAGTGATTACCGGAAGGGTCATATATGAAACTCTGGAGCTGAGATGCTGAAATGAACATCAGCTAAACACACTCTCTCTCTCAACACACACACACAGGATGCGATGTGTAAATTGTCGCCATTATATATTTTTAATTTTGCACATGCACATTGTCTTTGCCACTGCACAGTATAGTAGGACCAGTTAGGTGCCATCTGTGCAAAAAAAGAGCACAACGATGCAATTCATTCTACCAGAAATCTGGAAACAGTATGCTGTACGACTTGGTATTCATGCCAGAAGTGCCAATATGAACATTTCAGAGTGTTTGGGTGTCAATCTGGGCATAGTGCAGAGCATGCAGTGTCCCCAAAAGATATATAGAGGGTGAGGAAACCAAATATCCAGTCAACATCATGGTGTTTGGTGTGATCACTAGTAATGGTGACGTTATGCCTCCATCCATCTTCCAACAGTCTCAGACTTAACACAGAGACACCAACATCAAGTGTCTTGAAGAGGTAGTGCTGCCCTGGGTCAAGAGGGTGGCTGCTGGAAGACTGTCTGACTCTGCACCATGCTGCACAAGCATGCTAACCCAGTCATGGTTGTCAGAAAATTTTTGTGACTGTATCACTCCTTATATCTGGCCACCTAACTCCCCAGACTGCAATCCCCTTGTGGGGTACAGTTGAATGAGAGACTAACAAAACTCTTTGTAACACCAAAGAAGAACTGAAGGCAAGGATTATGGTAGCATTCACCAATTTAAACAAGACCATCCAGAAGAGTTGCAGGAGATTCCAAAGTCATCTGGAGGCCATGCTTGAAGCCAATGGCAATTTTATTGAATAAATTTACTCTTTAGCATTTCAGGATATGTTTTATAATTTTGGTAAATATATCTGTTAAAATGAGATGTCAGTGTTATTTTAATTTTCATGTAATTTAGACAATTTATCCTGTGTATATATATTTTTTTCATTGAAAATGACAGACAAGGTGCTTTTATTTAGTTTTTTATACAATTTCTCATGCGATCTAATAATTTTTTTCTTTTCAGATGATAAATTATATAAAAACTGTCCGAATGTTCTTTTTACCCGAGCCTAAATACACAAATATATATATATATAAGGTTGGTGCAAAAATAATTTCGTTTTCTAAGATATGTTACTATGTGAGAAAACGAAATTATTTTTGCACCAACCTAATATATATATATATATATATATATATATAAATGGTTAAATATAACAGACAATGAATGTCTATTATGTTTGATCATAAGCCACTCTAAGATTTATGTAATGGCTTTAGTTTCAGGAGAAAATAAAGACTATATATAAAATAGCAAAGAGATTTGCTTGTATCCTCTAGTTAAGAACACCTTACATTTTTCAGCAATGCATTATATACAAGCTACTGACACCTCATAAATGTGACATTTACATGTCAAGTATTACATTCCACGACAGCTAGTCATTTTCTACTCAAAAATCATCATAAATAAAAGTATAAAATATAAAGAAATAAATTAGTTAAATATAGAAAGACTGTTTTAAAAGAGAAAAAGCATCCTATAGGGTCTGTAACAATGAAACAAATGATGAACTAAATTTGACATTTAAAATCATAAGACTCCTGTGCAGCAAAATTATAATTTAGATTAAGTAACTATGTTCAGATGTAAATTTCAATATTATATAATCAAAAGGTATTTTATGACTATCATCTAAACTGTATGACCCAATAATAAGCTTAAATATACCAAAATGATGAGTATATCAACAGAAAGAATTAGGTTTTAATGTTACTGTTTCCAAACTTTCAACTAGCAAAAAAAACAAAACAAAAAACAAAAACAAAACAGAAAAAACAAAACCCTGTGACTGATAAATAACAAAAATATATGAAATACTAAGGCAAAATTTCAATTTCATATGAATATTTTTCTACATGCTCAAAGATGTACCTAGATATTTTAGGTTTCTTATGCCATTGGAATACATCCAACTGTATTAGCAGTTTAGTATGAAACAAATACAGTAAGGTATTCACAACTTCATATCACCTACAGACATGCTATTATTGGTTATGTTGCATTAAGAGTTTGTCACTGTCTCGTGTTGGGCAAGTACAATTTACTGCAAAAGTACACCACTTGTTATTGTTTTGAAGTACTTCTTTCTTATGCCTGAATTATCCAACTTTTTAACACAAAAGTTGAGTCACTGTTAATAGAATTCACATTTTGATACTGTTATTAAAAGTACACAAAAATATTAAAGATAACTTACATTTTGATAAAGAAAAAAAAAAATTATATTTTAACTTAAACATGTCAGAAATTTCCACCATTTGCAGTCAACACATAGAACTGCTATGATAGAAATTTCCATCATCCAGTTAATGAGCTAATTAAAAAAAGACAACCGATTCATTAAACTAAAAGCTGCATTTTTGTGATTACAGCAAAAAAATAAAAGAAAACCACACTGTAGTTCACGAACAAAGATAAAAAGATGAAGAATTTTATAATACAGACTAAACTAAATTTAATTCACTATTATACAGGTCTTAACTTGCACTGAGTTGACAATAAATCTTTAAATCAATAATTTGTAAGTTTCAAATGCATCACTTAATTTTAGCAAAAAGAAAATAAGCAAAATAAAAAAAAATAGACTGTTAAGAAGTTGTATATTGAATCCCAAGTCAAAACATTAAGTAAAGAATAAAAGTTAAAAGGAGAGCAATATATATCTGAGAAATGTGTGTAACTTTATATGGGAAGCCAGTTTTTCTCAGGAGAAATCTTTTCTCAAAGAACCTAATCTCAAATAGTCATCTTTGTTACATATTTATGGTAAAGAATAGTAAAACATTCTTTTTCCTTCATTATAAACAGAATATTTTTAATTCAAATAAATTTCAATATTTTCTCATAAATGGATTCTCTTAAAGTACATTATGTTAATCCCTAATTAAACTATAAATGAATTTTAAGAGGATATGAATGCAAACCCCACAGTGTCTAAAAACTTATACTCACAGCCAAAACAATCTTTCAAATATCTTGGTCACAAATGTAGATATAATATCATTCATATACAAATATCAACTTCATAAAAATGAAAGATATCAGACAAATTTTTTTGCTGATACTACACACTAATTAATCACTTGATAATTTTGCACAACTTGTTTGTACAAAGCAAAGCTCTTAACAGTTTGTGTATATGGAAATTAACAAAGCAGCATATAAATACTTTCATTTTCAAAGAGCCATTTCAAAGAATTCCTCTATAGTACCTAGATTCTGAATTTAAGTGCAGTACCAAATTGGCAGCAAGATCTCATCATTTTACACTTGAAATTGTTAGATTTAACTAGTTCTATGCTAACAGTTTCTTCTCTCTCACTTGTGGAACTGTCTTCTGGCTTACTTTCAAAGTTTAATCTTCAAAAATTTAAACGCAATGTCAATCGTTATCTACAGTCTTCTATTGTTCTAGCTCCTCAATAATAATTCTATTTTCTAATGATTTCATACCCAGTAACTCCAGGTGTCTTAGTGACTTTGTTGCCTTGCTTGGAGTGAAATTATTAAAAAAAAAAAAAATTTAACTGAAAACTATTTCCATTTATAACGGAGATTTCATCTGACCTAGTATAGAATTATTAAGTAAGTTTTGCTTAGTTTTGGCACAAGGCCAGATATATATGGCACCCAGAGAGAATCAAACTCTTTACCCAGTATTAATTATCTAAGAAACCAGCTTCTTAACCATCATACCACTAGAAAGCAACCTCTAATCTCAACACTGACAATAGTAAATAAATAAAAGAAAGAACAAAATAAGGATGTTAAAATAACACCCTTGACACAAACAATATAGGTATTTACATATACAAAAGACTTAATTGTAGAAAATAATGAAAAATCTAAAGCAATGATTAATTTGTTGCTTTGGCTACATCAAAAACAAACATCATCTAATAAAATTAATCTTGAAAAAAATATATTCAGTCTGCATATAAAAAAAAGAAAAAAAAAAAGAAAAAAAGCATCATACTTCTTTACAAAACTCAATTCACTTGTCATCCCATTTTTGTTACTTCTTTTAAAGTATTTAGAAATTGTTAACAGTTTATGAAATGTTCTAAATATCTAAGAGTAATTTAAGTTAAAATTCAAACAAAAGCTACCCTTGTTCTGATTGACAGTACAGTGGTTAAAAAAAAACTGAATACTAGGCCACAAAGTCTGTGGTATGATCTTTAGTGTAAAATAGGTGTGTAACTTGTAAACTGTAACTATACATTTTTTAAATATTCCCAATCATATTATTAAAAAACTATCTGAAAATTGCAAAGTTTTAAATAAGATTTCAAATTAAGCTTTAAGCATTTTTTAAAGTTTAAAAGAAAGATTCCTGCATTAATTTAATGCCATAGAATTTTATGACTCATTAAGCTGTATAGTATCTTGGAAGAATCATACAACACTAACTTGTCAAATAGCTTAATTTATTTATATCAATTGTTTATTTGGCTGCTTTTATTTGAAAAGTGCCAAAACCTGAACAAAAGAGAACTGATAGACATAAACCCAACCTTTACAAAAGAACCAGCATAAAAAAAATCCAATTTTAAAAGCAAAAACTAAATTGATAATGTTAAATTATTTATATTCTGAGATCAGGTATTTACACTTTTTATCACAAATTTTGCATAAAAGAAACTCCAAAGATATGGACTGATTGATAGTTTTTTCTTTATGATTTATCAATCTTTTGTAGCTTACAAAACATTTTTTGTGATCGTAAGAATAATAATTTTCTTTTTATGACTGAATAGCGCATCAACTGATTTTTCCAGATACAAGTACTACTATTTAACATAAAGCTGGGGGAAAAGATTGATTTGTTTTCTACAGCTTATCAACTCTTTACAGGTTATTTAAAGCTAGAAAATATTTTTTCATTATAAGATTATTTGGGGGGGAAATAATAATGGTTTAGTGATACAAATTTTACTAACCCATAGCTATGTGGAGAAGAGGTGGATTTGTACTGTTCCCAGGGGTATTTGTATTTCCCGGAAAGGTAAGAATCTTCCCCACACCAGCTTATGAGCTAACGGTATTTGCACATAAGTGAATGGAGCGAACTTGGTTGGAATTCAAACTTGACTTTCCAATTTCTCATTCTGAACCGCTATCCATTACACTACCCCCACATCCTTCCAAGATATGGAAGCTACTTCTTTACACAACATACAAGGGGGCTACTTAGAAATCTGTGATAAAAAGTAACAATAAAATGAAGACTAGTCAAAAACTGATAACTGAAAATTGTTTAGAAAGAAAATGTATTTGTTAATAATTAAATGAGATTTTATTTATATATATTATATATATATATATAAAAATAATAAAATAAAAAGTTATTTTAATTCACATAAAATAGTGGTTCCCAAACTGAGTGGTACTGCCTCCAAGAAACTTTTAAATTACCTCTGGTCATTAAGAGGCAAGATAGGGAATGCAAGCAAGAACTGTGTTAGTGGCAGATCAGTTGCTTATATATTATTTCATTTTCACACAATGGTTCATACCAAAATTACATTTTGCTAGGATATAGTCTGTTCACATCTGTCCAAATTTTAAAACATGTCATAATAATGAGCAGTGAATTTCTGTATCAAGTCTACTGCATTAAAAATTTACAAAACAACGAAATAACTCGGAGAACCATCCAAATATTGAAAAACTTAGTAGATGAAGTAACATCTAAGATTTAAAATTAAAGTTGAAGTGAATTTTAAATAAAAGGGGGAAGTCAAAAATTACTTTTTGGATTTATATTATCATCAGCTATTGGAAATCAGACCAAATACTTTTTTTTAAAGTTAAGGAAGTGTTGATTGGGGATAAGTTTATAAAGCCATGGAGATGTTGGCACCCAAAAGTTTGTGAACCACTGGTATATAGTATACTTGCAAGTACCTTTATTTCTTTCTCTTTCTGCCTACAAGTAGGTTTGCTTCATTGCTTCAACATGGTCAGCTGCCTTTCCTATTGATGCCAATAATAATAATAATATTGGTGCATCAATTAAAAAATAAGAAACATATTAATCTAGATATAAATTTATGTTAAAAAAAATAAGTTAGGACATATTTGTGCAGAGATCAAATTTATAATCATAAATTGGAAAAAAATAAACCTGAAACTGATATTGTTTTATTTTATATAAAATGAAGGAAATGGCAATTATTTTAATAATACAAAAAACAAACTTTTCATAAATAAAAATGATTTCTTGTGACAGTCAAGTATATGGTCAAATATGTATGTTTTTCAGTTAATATTTCATTATTACTGAAACTATATATACCACAAATGTTACAATGTAAAAGCAAATCTAAAAGCAAAGCCACACAAATCTTGTACAGGTAATTTTATCAGTAACAGCAGAGATGTTTCCAAAGATAGCTTAAAATGTTTGTAAAATATTTTATGTAAAATTATGTGCTAAATGTCAGCTGCTAAGTTTATATCAATGAAATCCACATAAGCAGTCAAAATCAGATTTTTAACATTAAGTACTTGATCAAAATTGATAGAATTTATTTTTATTCCATATGGCCCTGTATCAAGCTAAGCTAAACTGAATAAATACCAATGTTTGCATCAACAGCAAATTTTGAAATATACTGGGGAAAAAAAAAAAAAAAAAAAAAAAAATCTTTTAGATATTTTTCTTGTTTATAAATTTATTCAGACTGTTCAAAGTTAGAAAAAAAAAAAAAAAAAAAAAAAAAAAAAAAAAAAAAAAAGAGTTGATATAACAAAATACTTTTTGTAAAAAAATCTACTCAGAGACAAACTTTTTTTATTATTATTTTAAATAAAATTTTAACTAAAGAATTTATACAAGAGAGAACACTGAAAATTCCTAGGTCGATTCACTCTTTTTAAGAGGTTCTTGGTCAGATGGAAAACTTTCCAGCAATTTCTTTACATAATGTTTTTTTAATGTTTATAATATATATTTATTTTAAAAATGCTAAATGCTTTCAAAATTTCACATTTTATAAATGCTTCTTTGAAAAAAATAACATTATTTCTGACATTAGTACATCATGTCTTGACATATTACATTTAGGCTCAACACTTTTTTTTAGGTAGAGAATAAAACTGCAAATCAAGACACTGAAATTTTATAGTTGCTTAAATTAAAATGCTGCTTTCCATGAGAAAATAAACCAAAAATGAAGTTAGGATTGGAATTGAATGAATTTTTAAACAAGTAAATTTTATCAATAAAGTATTGGGTTCAACCAAAATGTTTGTATTTTGTCATCAAAAGACACAAGGATCATTTGATTTTAACAAAACTTCATTTAAAAAGACAGCTTTTTTTTTTCTTATTACAGTTACTGTATCAGGGTGCATAAAAAAGTAAATTATCAAACCATATTTTTGTTTTGTTTATTGATTCTAACAGTGAAGATCAATGAAAATAAGCAACATGTTTGGTATATTATCTTTTTATCTAAAGAAAGGTAAAAATACAACTAAAATACATACACACACAATATGCAATTTATGGAGAAAGTACAATGAATTACTCAACATTTCAAAAGTTTTTTGCGAAGCTGCATGATGGCAATTTAGTTAGCGCAGACTGGAAGTTGAGCAAAAATATTAAAAAAAATTAAATTCAAGATATGAATTGAACTAAATTTAGAAAATAAGTTTAATTTATTGTAAAGTTCATTGCAAAATAAACTAAGTATCAATATTCAACAAATTCCAGACACTCATACTTTGTCATGTGAGTATAAATTTTAATGTTGTTTACACAAAACTACATACTTTCTGACAAAATGGATACAATTCTATTATTTACAATGCTCAATTAGATAACATACACAATTCTGATTCAACAGTTCTCATAGAAAATTAAATATCAGGGTGCCATGCAAATACAATGTTGAGCAAAAATTGTTTTACAAAGTAGTGTAGAAACTTTAAACTTCACTAGGTGCCCCACTACTGTGGCTCTGTGCAAAGCCAGACTAAACAGAGTAAGTAACTGGGTTACATGCCAGAGAGTGATGGTAAGCAGGGTAGTTTTGGAAGCTATTGCTAATGAGCTTGATCCTCACTTGATGCCCCATTATTGCGGATCTGTGCCAGAGATGAAGTTAACAAGCACCTTTGGATAGGTTTACAAAAATAATACAACTTTGGGAAAGTACGGTTCAAATAACTTTTCACATTATACAATGAGGATATATATGATTATTTTATGAAAACAAAGAGGAGGTATTAGCTTAAATAGTACAACAATAGAACACACTAGTCAATAGGGTTAAACAATGGACATCCATAGGTGTACTCATAAGCAACACTACAAAACATTAACGTATCTACAAAATGAGTACAGAGCCAATTGAAATACCTGCATAGATTTTCTTGGTTTAATACAAGGAAAAGATGAAAAGTTTTTGGTTTGACCACAAGCCTTCTAAAAAAAATAAATAAATAAAAACTCATGTTAAGTCATTTGCATAGATTTGGAGCCAGGCTGAGAACTTTTCAGCACCCTTCTTATGTTATTACTAACAAAATACATCACAAGTCATACTAAAATATTCATAAAATTCAGAGAATTTCCTTGATTGAATATAATTATTCTCTTCCTGGAGCATTTTTATATTAATTATTCTTGAATAAGCTTTATAAAAAAAGAAAAAAAAGGAGATCAAATAATACAAACTATTTCTCTGCATTTATTTTTTACAATATAAAAGACAATAGATATCATCCCTGACACAATCTTTTCAGCAGCTCATACAAACTTAGTTGTAAAAAGTTTTCTATATTTACCCTATTTCATTTGTTGGTGCAGTTTAGCATTGACCTACACATAAATTTTTATGAGGCAGGTACATATGTAATCAAAATGACAACATCAAAACTGCATTAAGTCTAGCATTATACTTTGAGCTTCTTACAAAAAGTGAGTGATTTATTTGATACATTTTCTTATAAGGGTGTATTAGAGCAATAATTAAGCATTAAAATAAACTGGTAAGTAATATGCATAGAGATTTTATATTTAGACAGAATTTTGGAAGCAGTAGCAAGATCTATGTAAGAAAAAAGAAGAGTAGGGAAGCATATTTTTATTTTTTAACATTGCATTAGTCATCTTGTATTTCTAAAAAGGTAGTCCCCTGGCAACTGCCTCCCCAACAATTGAGCTACAACTGCACCACATCATGTACTACACACACTGAGTCAGGAGATTAATGGGAGGGAGCAAAAGAAACAAGTTGCCAACTAGGAATTATGAGTACTTGAAAAATTTGTGGGTAACAAAACATGTGTGACTAATGCAAGCTTAAGTATAAAATATATGCGACAAAATTGAAATAGGGAACACTCTAAGTAGCACATGCTTGATAAAGTATAAAATAGTTATACATGAAAATTTATAGTTAAATATCCAAATGTTTTATCTTGGTGTAGTGAGAGCTCTCACATCATCAAAATACAAACAAACATTTGGAGGGTACACAATACTCAGTGGGAAATGGGGATCATTGCATTTTTCTGTCTTCAAGGGCCAAAGTTCTAGGTAGTTATGATCATGAAATTAGTGTTAGATTAGATGTTTTAAATTTGTAGTGAAAGAGGTATGTATTTGTTGGAGGTGAGCTAGAGATGTGGCAGCCTAAAAAATGTTATGGGTAGAGTCCAACTGTATAACATATTTCATATATTAAATGCAGGTATAATAGTAAACACATTAAACTAAACCCTGCTTTTGTCTCATATAAAGTTTTAAAATAGATACAAATATTAAAAGGCTTAAGAAACAGCAAAATGTTAATCCAAGGCAAATCTTAAAATTATCACCTCCCCTTTAAAACCACCATATGGCCTGATCTTAAGTCAAATAGTACAAATAATACTTTCTGTTCACCTGAAACCATAACAGCTCCTAATTTTTTAAAATTTTACTTAAATAAAATCTTTAACCCAACACCACACAGAATGCTTCAGTGTGAAATTAATTCTGTAAAGTTTAGTATGAATATAAAGTCAATGAATTTATGATCATTGAAACATGAATGAAGAGATCAATTTCATTAAATTTTTCTTATATCAAACTTCAACATGTACAAAATAAACAAATCATTCTTCTGCATATCAGTTTAAAACCACAAAAGATTTTTCTGCGATTTACTGTTTTGCAATTTTTGAGCATATTACAATTATGCTCTTCTCCTCACATGTCCACAAATAATCCTTTTCTAAATTTCAAACAAATTTACAGATTTCTAAAAATCTTTTTCTTGTCCATAATTCTAAGAGTCATTAACATTACTAATATTATTCCAACAATTGAACCCCATTTGCATAAACTTAATATACATTGTATGCAGTCAACTGAATTTTTAGGTGACAGTATGTATTAATGTTGTTGAAATGGGTTGATCCAGTTGGTTTATTCATGACCACTTTTTTTGTCACAGTGTTTTGTTATTTTTACTTTCCCTTTGTAAATAGGTTTCTTTCCTCTACTCACAGAATATAAACTTAGTGAAGATTGAAAAATAAATCAACAGAAATATTGTTTTCATTAAATACAAGTTAAATTTTTTTAACAATATTTGGAATTTGCTTTTTAGTTGTAAATTATCCTCTCTTCATATTGAAACAATGAGTGATTTAAATAAAACATTTTCAATGGTTAACTCACTAGTTCACATTGTCAGTGAAAAATGATGAATTTTCATAATATGGTTCACTAGTTAGTTATGTGCCATGCATGATACATGCTTAGGTGATCATGTACTTTTGATACATGACTGACGAGGCAGATTTTTCCTCACAGTAGGTTGCCATTTCTTCCTGCAGTAGACCAGTTGCCATCCAAGGCTATAGAACCTGGTCTGTTCTGCTGTTTACCCATAGCAGGGGGTGGGAGGAGAAAAAGAGGATTCATACCTTTCCCAAGGGTATTAGCACATAAGTAAACATAACGGATTTGACTGGAATTCAAGCTCAGCTCTCTGATCTCTCAATCCAAGTCATTCTTTCATACATTTTATTTTTAAATATAGCATTTCTACTAAATGAAAATGAGAAAGAATGCTGTGAATCATTAACACATCATGTTCATGCTATGTCGATGGGTCTATAAAAAAAAAAAAAAGAAAAGAAAAAAAGCTTCTGAGCTTTCAATTCTTCAAAATCAAAAGTTAAAAAATAATGAATATTTGAATATAACTTCATAAACGGATGTTGGGAGAGAAATATGGAGGCTTTTTCATGTAAACAAATATCAATTGAATAAACTAAAAGCAAATGATTCTAAAACACTTTATTGTTTGTGCTAAATGAAAAAAAAAAAACAAAAAAAAAAAAAAAAAAAAACGATACATTGTTTTGAAACCACCTATTTGGTCATTTACATATTTGTATGCTATGGATCATTTCAAATTTTTCAATCACTAACAACAATGATTGTAAAATACTGATAAATAAAACTATGCAATTGACATTGCAGTAGGATTTACATTTACTGCTTGAGTATAACATCATCAAACGTCACAAGTGCACTTTATTCATAAGAAACATTTCGCAAACAACCAGCACCTTTTACAAGAAAATAAAATTAAGAAAAAAAACTTTTACTAAATAAATATGAACAAAGAAAGCAGTCATTTACAGTTATTTTATTCACCTACGAAATATTATTTTTTATTTACTAATGTTAATTTTCATGATTAGTAAATATTAATTTTAAGCTTTTATAATTGATTTGTATTTTTGTTAAGTTTATCTAAATCTTTTTAAAAATGTATTTTTAAAAATTTGAAAAGTAAACTTTTTTAAACAACTTTTCATAAACAGAATTTGACATGGACTTTCTGACAACGTTCAGAACATGCTTTCAAAATAAACCTAAAATTAAACTTTAAAGTTAAAAATGAAAGAAAAAACTTCACAGAACGTGACTAAACAATTGATCATTATCATCATACACGTGGAAACGTGTAAAGATTTCAAACTATTGATGACACTTTCAATGATGATAATTAAAGTGCGAAACTTATAATGGGATGAGACAGGAGCAGATAAACAATGAAAGACTAATAAGATTAACCCATTGTACACTATCAGCGATTTAAGGCACAAATTAAATTTTTTTTTAAAATAACGACTCTTACAATAGGGCTTCAGTTGACGGATTAATTTGACAGGATGGGAGGTTTTAATTGGCTATTATGAGTGTTTTCATGTTATCAACATAATGACTTATCTGGTAGAATGTGTTATGATGTTTACATTGAAAAATTAGCAACAAAGTTAAATTTTAAACAAGACATGAAAAAAAAGTGGTGAAAATATTGAGATAGAAATGAGAACACCACCAATGGCCAAAGTTCACAATTATAATTTAAACGTGATTAGATGAATTTATTTTGAATTGTTTTATTAACGAGGTTATTAAGCACTAAAGACATTTGCTAAATAATTTAGCGCATTCATAATAAAACATATTCTGATTGTGTGAAAATCGAAGCATTTTATTAAAAAAAAAAAAAAAAAAAAAAAAAATGCCATGCGATATATAAATTGGCTAGATTAAATACCCATATTGAACTTCAGTCCATGTTTACATGGAAAACCTATTTACAAGAAAATCATCTTTCAAAGAAACTTAAATACATTAAAATAATGCAAAGCATTTGTAAACGGATTAGTTACTGTTACAGAATCAGAAAAATACCAAAATAATAACGAAAACATTGAAAAACGTGTGCTTCGAGCCGTAAAATAACTTTTCTAGATAATGTATGTGTTGTAATACAAGAGGTTACTTCTAACCAATTTTATATTTAACACGGCATGAGTAAACAATGACTATTCTGTTATTTTAAAATTAAGATAGAGAAAAAAATAGAAATTTTGATACCACTAAACCTAAAGTTCGAAGTTGGTGGATAGTATTAGAAAACAACACTTACCACATGTACTTGTGAAGCATTTTTTGTTTGTTTAAAAACAATTACCCATTAGACAGACTAAAATTATTGATATTACAGATTCTAAACAAAAAGCCTACTTGAACTACTTTAATTAAATACTATTTTTCATTTGAAAATTAAAAAGTAAAGCGATTTTATGTGCAGAGGTCTTAGTTATTATTATTACAAAAGAAAGAACTTCCTAAACATCATGGGAATGAACTACAGTGGTAACTTCCGGTGTATAAAAATACGGGAAATAATCGTACAACTTCAAGTGATTATTTAAAAACAAATAGTACAGAGTTATATAAACTCAGATTAATTACTGGGACATTATACTTCACCATCAAAAAAACTTTAAAGAAATATTTTTCATATTTTGTCAATGATGTAGAGTTTACAGCGGAAGAGTAATGCAGGATGGGAAAGTATAGGGCCACTTCCGGTATGAAAGGGAAACTGTGACAATTGTACTATTTACAAAGAAAAATAGAGTTTTTTTCACAGAGAAAAGTATTTTCGGAAAGTTACACGAATGCCTTTTAAATAAACAATCATTATTTAAATAAAATACATTAATTTCGAGAGCAACTGAGAATTTTTTTCAGCCACATGGTGCAATATTTAAGTACACAAAAAGCAATCACCACCATGTGGTAAGTCGGTATACATAATAAAAATAAATAAATAAATTAGAAAATTCGTAGCGTATAACTTATTTTAAAATAACGAGGAAAACAAGTACTTGTAATATAATTAAAATTCATGAAGTATGTAAATGTATGAGAGACAATCAAAGAATAATAATAAACAAATATCAACAAAGGTGAATCACAATCAGGAACAAATTTTACGCAACATTCAAAGACGTTTAGCTAAGAAGACTATAATCGCTAAGGTTATATCAATATACAAGATCTGGATGAAAAGATGAGAACTTACTATAAATCTATTTAAGTTAAAATATATTCTTACGTACATAAGACATAGCACGATATAGATACACAAATCTAAACAAAACAAAAAAATATATGCGAAATTGATTCTTTTATTTTTAAACACGAGTAGAAAAAAAAAATAATAATAATAATAATAAAAAAAGAATTGTTTCGGTGAAAAATAAACATGCCATCCATATAGCTCATTTAAATATCTGGGTATATTTTAATTGAATAAACAAAATTATTTGGGTACATCACTTAATAAATGACAGAAAGAACAGAGAATATAAATATTAACGTTTTTTCAGTGTAAGGGTGCGTAAGAGAAAAGGTAGAAACACGGAAGTGTACACAATTCTGAAGGTAGACTCAAAACTTGGAACAATTTTAATTTGTTTACGAAGTCTAAGAACACTTACACGTCAAATTTGACTGAACAAAAGATCGATTAAAATCGTGACGTGACAACATAACGTAAATAAAATGTTTTACAAAGGATAAGACAATTGTTAAAGAGTCTCTAAAATCGGCAAACTGAAAACAGACGCATGCTGCTCGTTCGACTCAAGAAAACTTCAGAACTTCTATTTCACCAAAATAAATTAAATACACAAATCCTTGATAGTTTTCGACATTAAATTATTAATCCTACTAAAAATAAGCAACGAAAGAAGTCGGGAATTTAGCCAACAATGCGAACAGAGAAGTTCGAGTGAGAAAAAATAAAAGTAGAGGAGAAAAAATCGGAGTATAATTTCTATGATTTTTATGGGGGGGGTTTACATATACCCGTGCGCTTATTTCTTAAAGTCACGTATTTTAAGAGCACTACTGTGGTTCCTAGTGATTCGGGGCTTACCTTGTTTTAAAAATCGGGTCATTTCTTTTCCGAAAAGCGACTCATAATTTTTCGTACGTGAATAGTTGTCCAGTAAAAATGGCCGCCATAAGCTGCGTGTAAATTTATGCGGATTTATTTATTAGCGTGACCAGGACAAAGCACCGCCTGCACTAAGGCTAACAGAGGCGCCTCAACTTTGGAAAGCATTTATTCAACAATTACACATTTTTAAAAAATTATAACTGTAGCATAACTAGAAAAAGCACATCTAATTTACAATTTCGGACATAAACAACAAAATTATTATAGAGAAAATAGTGAACTTCGATGATTTTGGTTTACGTGCTTATCACATTGCGCATTCGTACAAGACATTCCTCCGCCAAAGAATCGAGTTTACATCAACAACGATTAAAAACACTTACTACTTCTAAAAATTTCGATTTACATCCATTTAGTTCTGTACTGATATTAAATTTTACAAATATTAGCGGGCAAATAAAACATAAAAAACTACATCTAAACTCAAAATCCGTAGCCGACTAACTGGAAATAGTACCAGCGCTTGCTTACTGAAGCCCTTGACATGAAGGTAGAAACCCCTTACATAATAAAAGCTTCCAGTGTAGTCTGAAAATAGCCCTATAGCCATGACTACGCATAGTATGTAAAGAAATTAGGAGATTTATACAGGAAAAACAACACCTGAAATAAAAGAGGCATGTCGTTTAAAAGATAAAGAAATAGACTTTTCTGCTATCAGGTTTAATGTTATTTTTAATGAAATTTCTTGCAGAAAACGCTGCGTCAAATACGTGGATTTCTTGTAACGACAACTTAAACAGTTCGGCTCGTGAGATACGACCTTCAGAGCGGTACTCTGATTGGTCAATAGCGAAATTATAATACAAATTAAGTACTCTGATTGGTTGGTATACTTAGCGTTTGACCTATTTAACTGAGCAAGCGCTCTTCAATTATTACAAAAATTAATTTAAAGTTTGCAATTAAAAATATAATATTATATCAAATTTCTACAATAAGCAAAATTCCTTATTGCATTCTTATATTGGTTAATTTTAAAAGGTATAACCCGTGCTACTTTTGTTTTTTAAAAATGTTGATTGAAAGCTTTTAAAAGTGCATTTTTCCTCAAAAGAATTTCTTCTTTGTCATTAAAATTAACAAATTAATTTGAAAGCTATGCTAATTATTTTAACGATTGAAATACCTTGAAGTATTACTAAAAAGTAATTAAACAGGAAGCATGCTTAATTAACACTAGAATTGGTATTTCTTCAGACAATGCTTTTAGTTCTTGCTTATGTGTTTAATATTAGGGAGAGCACATTCTAATAAAATTAAAGATATCTATCTTTAGAAGAGAGAAATTATTGCATTATTCATAAAACTAAAATAGGTAAAATCTCAGTATATTGGCACATGAATAGGGCTTACAGTTTATTTCAGAGGCACATTTCAAAGCTTGAATTTTATATGTACAAATATGAACTTCTAAGTTTTTGTCCTTTTAATTTTTTGAGTTAATAGTCATCAATATAAGTTTCAGCATAAGACAATTTGTAGAGACTTTCCACAATATTTTACAAAAAGAAGGAGGTCAGTTTTACTTTTAACTGAGCATAGAAAGTGCAACACTAAAATATGAAGGCATATCGGAATAGCAAAAGAAGCATTCCAAAAGCTAAACAGAGTATTAAGAAACAGAAAAATTTGATTAGAAACAAAGAAAAGAGTACTGAAATGTTATGTAATATCAGTCCTCCTCAGTGACTGCTGGACAATTCCCGAACAGATGAGACTTGAAGCAACAGAAACGTGATTAGAAGGATGCTGAGACTACCATGGAGCAAACATGTGGGCAACAACAAAGTTTTAGAGAAAATGAAAACAAAAAGGAAACTTATCAGGAAGAGATAGTTGAAATTTCTTGGGCACATAATGAGGAGAAAGATCTTGAAAAATCTGATATTTACAAACAGGTTGAAGGCAAGAGGGACAGATATTATGTTGGTGCAAAAATAATGTCGGTTTTTGACGTTAAATAATACGTCAAAAACCGACATTATTTTTGCACCAACATAATAAAAACAATGCATAACCAGTTTGGTGAGCTTGAATAACTAGAGGGTTTAGGAGAGACAACAAAACGACAAAATTTATTAAAAGCTACAAAGTACAGGAAATTGTTGAGAGCCATTATCACCTATGAAAGGACATGGCACATAGAAGCATATTTCAGCATGTGAAAATAACATAATGGTATAAACTAGTTTATTTTTATATATATATATATATATATATATATATATATATATATATACAATATGTTGTAGGTTATATCATTTGACTTTGCTAAAAAACATTTACAGAGGATGCTCTTAAACCTATGAAAATGCATGCATTTTTCTCCTTATCCTCTTTCACAACTCTAGCTATAAGATGTTGTCACATGTCAAAAAAAGTATCCCCCCACTGATGAATGTCCATCTTCACAGTTTCCTGTCTTGACATTTTGTACTCTGTCATACACACATACAAGCACATGCTTATTCTTTTTTGTCACATGCAATTCTTTTGTCAGTACATGTTATGTTTTGTTTTGTGTTAATCATTTTTTACCTCGACTCACATTGAATCTGCCAATATTGTTTGTGGAATAGATTTTTCAGGAGCCTGTAAGTATTTACTCTCCAAAGTGTTGATTCCTGCAACATAATGGTAACTAAATATTTAGTTAAACATACTAGCATCTTGCAACAATGTTGTATGTTTTGTGGGTAGTAGGGAGAGGGTGGCTAGCTCAAGGGCTGCCCATGGTTGTACACACTCTGCTCTGGGTGGCACACACTTTTGCTATGCTACTGTATCTAGAATAAGTTTATTATCTCTTCTGAAATTTGTAGAGTATTTCAGAGTTTAAGACAATGGAATATTTTTGTTGTAATTTCTCAAGAACAGAAACAATATATAAATTCACTTTCATCATATGTTTAGGTTTTATTACAATTCTAATCATTGCTTTTTTTAAACAAGGTTGGGAGGTAGTAAAAACAATAATGATGCCAGTGGAAAAATTGCCCTTTTGACACACCGTTTTTTGCTCTCTTTTAAAAGTCTGAGAACCTCATCTGCCTTCCAATAGCATGGCTAATGTTATCTCTAGATAAAGAACTAATTACACCTGCTTGGTCTCATGTTTTCCACTGACATGAAGTGGAATGTTTATATTGAATCAATTGTGAGGTCTGCTGCTAGGAAAGTAGGTACACTATGTTGAGCTAGACAATTTTTCTCAACAGAACATATTTTGCACATATATAAGTCTACATTTCATTGCATTGTAGACCTATAAATGCATTGAATATTGCTGCCACATCAGGCCTGTTGCTTCTGCTATATATTTTGAGATTCTTGACTTGTATTTCAAAAAATCATTGTTATTCTAAATTAAAATACATTGTTAATGCAATATTTACTTGCAAAATTATTCTCACAATCCAAAATATGTTTCAGCTTTAAATAACTCACAAAGGGTTGATAAATCATAAAAAAAAACAAATCAATCAATCAAGAGATTCTTGAGAAAATCTAAAGAATCTGCAATATTATCAATCTTGAGCTGGCATCTCAGCATCTGTTACTTTCCTACCACCATGAAATAGTTTCCCTGTGCCTTTTCTATAGGTATTTTTAAGGTAATTATTCTGAGGAGCTTTCCACTTTGGTATCTCAACTTCACAAATTCAAGTGCAATACTAGATTGACAGATAGGTCTTATAATTTCACTGTTGAAATTGCTAGATATAACTGTAAATTCTATGTGAATAGTTTCTTTGCCCATTCTTTTTGCTTGTGAAACTCTCTTCTGGCTTCTTGCATTTCTGTCAAATATGGTATTCAAAAATTTAAATGTCTATTATCATCTTCTGTCTCCTTGAATTCTGTTCTTTTATTTTCCTCTCTCAGTTTCATTTGCTCTCAATAAACCCCTTGTGTCTTAGTGGTTTTATTGCCTTGCTTAGAATGAAATGAAAGAATATTTTGAAGAATCTTAGAGATATAAATAAATTTTTCAAACTTGGATTCATACATCATAATTATCCAAATTTAGATATGCATGTAGGGATGTGAAGAGTGATTCTCTTTCTTTGGTTAAGATGATGTCATGAGAGTCATATAAGTTCCAGTAAATGATGTTTGATTGTGGGGGTAGGTGTGACAAAACCACAGTTACTAATTAGTATGTGTAGAGGCAAGACATGTCTGTCCATGCCAGTTGACAATTATAGACTGTCAAGGTGCTAGACACTATCACAAATCTACAGTAGTAGGGAGAATAGAGGAGACCACATGGTATATTGAAGGATATAGATGATACCACCGGCCTGTCTTCTTTTTTCCTTCAGGAAATATTACAAGTCAGAACCTCTCACTTCTTCCCTTTTTACTCTGCTTGTTCTATTCATATGTTACAATTTCTTTGTTTGGGACAAATTAGTGACAAGTATTTATATATTTGCATATAATTTATTCTATGACATAGTAGTATATAAAGTCTCTATAAGAATAATGTATGTTAGTCATTCCTTTCTTTCAGCCATTCTGTTCTGTCCATGTATTAAGGTGTTACTATATAATGGTTATAATAATGCCTACAATGGGGAGATGGAAACTGGAAATATTCTCTCTTTTAACTGGTGACTTTCCTGATGTGAGAATTAACAAAAATACAGTTTTAACACATATTTCCTATCACGGTAAATGTTGGAACAGAAAGTACAATGATGGAACTTCTATGGTTGGTGTGATGACCACATTCTAAACACTTTCCTTCCAAGTACTGCTATAAACAATTAAAGTAAACAAGAATGTTATAACTTAGTGTGTATGCATAACAGAGTTCAATATCAATATGTGCCAAACAGCTTCACTCTTAGTTCTGTTACCATAGTAACAGTCTGGATAATTTTTTAACTCTTTTTGAGATATAACTTTTTTGATGTCCTATAATTAACATATTATTTAATTCAAGTGCATTAAAATATGTCAAATTATAAAATGTATAAATTAACAGTAGTAACATTTGCAAAATCCAGATGAAAAATTAAAATTGTTGCAACTGTTAAACTGGAAAATGTGATGTTAAACCCATGTTTCAAAGTGTGGTGTATATTTGACAAGACAAGATTGCAATTAGGAGCAATGATACTGATGTAATGAATATGGATACACCTGTGTTCCGCCTCACAGGAATTTGATTGGCTGGTGTCAGCCATAAATACAGGCTGATGTAGAAGTGCAGATTATGACCCCAGACTTTAAGAAGTTTGATCAGGGAAGCATCCTCTCAATTCCAAGCCATTATCTATTACACCACCTGCATACCCTAGTTTACAGAACTGATTGATTTGGTTTTTAATGGCATATCAACATTTTATGAGTCATTTAATACCAGAAATATTGTTTTTGGGGTGCTTTGAAGTAATAAAAATATGATATATGTTATTCTGCTTTCACAATTGAATACATAGTAGATGATTGGTTGTTTGTATTTGTTTAGCAGCATATCAACCTCTATGGGTTATTTAATGCTGAAATCTAAATATTTTGAACAGAATTTTATAACTTCAACTCCCAGTAAATACTTCTCCCACTTCTCTTGAACAGGAGTAGAGGCACATCCCTTGTTTCCTGTTTAGGAAGAGGTTCCCAGATCCTTTCCTTTTCTCTGGCCTCAGTAATAATGATGTTGTGAATCTCTTGTGATATTCGCAGTTTGTGGCAACCTCTTTTCATACTGAGGGTACCGGGTTGGCAATATTCTGGCTGCTGTTCCTGACTGGTAGTTAGGAGCCCAAACTCTTGTGTAGCATCTTGAGAGGCTGCTCTGATCAACAGTTGCATAATATCAGGGTGCTTGCAGTGCCATGTCATGTATGGAAGTGTTATAGATAAGCGTATGGTTGCAAGAAAGAAATACGACAACAGCAGAAATAGATTTACGTGGTTTATTTCAACAGGAACGTGAGGGTTTGGGACAGCTACCTTGTGGTATAATTCATAAGCCGGCTTCGGATCTAGGTTGATCTCTCATAGTAGTTCACACATGTTGATGCTGGCACTCCCCTGCTGTGAACAGGTCTCTTCGGTGGCCACCTGTTGACTGTCCGTTGAACTTCCGTGTGACCTCTTTTATAGCGTTTTTTATGGCTTAACAGGCTCGAAAAACAAAGCAAGTATAATTAGGAGGGAAGCATTTTTATTGGACGAAAAATAGAGCACTTTAAATATTATTTTATTTTTCAACCAGAACTCGAGTGTCGGGAACATTTGTAAACGAAGATAATGTTCATTTTGTGACGGCGCTTTGTCCCGTGCACATCCTGTTCTCGCTCTTGAGTATTTGCCTGTAAATCAGCTGAGATATGACTTATTTTATTTTATAACAGAAGGGTGTCCCTGCATGTACCTTTGGTGGGCAACCCTAAGGCGACATTATGTCGCAGTCTGTGCCAATTCCTTTCTGCTCATGACACTTACGATGACCATCAGCTACTATTACATTAGGCCTTTTCCTTACCAACATACCTCAACATGACCATAAACAACCAAAAATATAAACCTAAACCAGCTCAAAAAAAATCACCTAAACCCTTTAACATTTTCTTCTCCAACATCCATGGTATTCATATCAAATTCTACAGTGTAGAATCGTTCCTCTTAGAAAAGACTCCTGATATACTAGCCCTCAGTGTGACTAATCTTAACTTGTCAATCTCTTCCTCTGATTTCTCAATTCTTGGCTAACTTTCTCTCTTTAGAAAGGACTCTAAAATCCACATGCATGGCCTGGGAGTTTATGTCCGTGATCATCTCCCGCTGGTTAGGGAACTCTCTTTGGAATCTCCAGACCATTCATATATGTGTCTCCATCTATCTCTCCTCAATTCAGTAAGTTATCTCTTCTTTACCCTTCCTCACAAAACTGTGGTCTACTCAATAGCATTCCAATAATATAGACAAGGCTATATCTCTACATCTGTTTGCACATATATTCGTGTTCAGTGACTTTAACAACCACCATACCATGTGGTTTAAACACTTTATAACTGATCTCGCTGGCATCTAAACTTTTAACTTTTCAATCATTCAATCCCTCACACAAGTGGTTGACTTTCCTACATGTTTCCCCAGTAACACTGACAGTAACACTTCTCTTCTCAATCTCTGTTTTACCTTCATCCCTGATTCTTATGCTATGCAGCTCTGCCCTCTTGGCAAATCTAATCATGCTATAGTGTCTATTAACATCTCCT
Source organism: Acanthosepion lycidas (assembly GCA_963932145.1). Taxonomy (NCBI): domain Eukaryota; kingdom Metazoa; phylum Mollusca; class Cephalopoda; order Sepiida; family Sepiidae; genus Acanthosepion; species Acanthosepion lycidas. The sequence continues at coordinate 49,793,308 of OZ010608.1, read as the reverse complement.
TCCACTCTCCCTCTAGTCAAGAACCTCCTACTAACAGAGTATCTTTCTGTTATCAATGCACATACTGGGACTCATTCCATGGTTTCCTTTGCGATGTCCTTGAAATGTGGTTTTTAATCATCCCATTCAAAAATGTGCATCTGAGGTCTCCTCCTGGGTAAAAGCCGGTATTGAGGTTTCAACACAGCAAGAAAACACAGTTAAATCATGCTCATCTCCTTGGTTCTCAGCTGCTTGCTCAGCTGCTATAGCCCATAGGAATCACTTCTTCCATCTGTACCAGAGTGACATGTCTGATTGCAACAGACATCTCTTTGTCTTGCTCATAATAAGTGCAAGCATGTTCTTAATGAAGCAAAGTTACTATTTGCAAGATTATTGACAGCTCTGAAAGCATGTGCTGAACAACAGCAAATCCACAATCCCTCCTCTATTCGATCATTTCAAAGTCCTAACTTCCACAACTGATAAAGTTGAATACTTTGCTCAGAAATTCTCAACCAACTCAACACTTGACATCCAGAGTACCCACACCTGGTTTTCCCCCTAGAACGGAGGGCTCTATTGAGTGAGATGAGCATAAGCCCACCAATGGTATTGGACATCATCTCTAAATTAGACTCTCATAAAGCAAGTGGTGGTGATGGGATACCAACTGTAGTACTAAAGAAATGTGCTCCTGAGCTGGCTCCAGTTCTCTCCACACAATATAACTATTGCCTCGCTGACTCTTGCTTTCCATCCTGTTGGAAGTCCTGATCTGTTGTCCCTGTTTCTAAGAACTGTAGAGAGCCTTCTGACCCATCTAACTACCATCCTATCAGCTTCCTACCACACTTTGGCAAAGTTTTTGAGGCTTTAATCAATGCCAAAGTGGTTAAGCATCTTACCTCCCATGACCTACTCTCTGACAAACAATATGGTTTCCACTTTGCTTGGTCTACCACTAATGTGCTTACGGCTATAACTAAATTTGTATACCAAGCTCTTGATAACAACGGTGAAGTTTGAGCTGTGGCTCTAGATATCTCAAAGGTGTTTGATAGGGTTTGGCATGCCAGCCTTCTACATAAACTTCAGGTATTTCAGGACAATTATTTGATTTAATCCAATCATTCCTGTCAAACCATGAAATGAAAGTTGTCCTCCTCCAGTTCCTATCATATAGCACAAAAGAGACCTCACAAAAAACAACTTACTTAATGCTCTAGTCATACACAGAAATAAATTCAACCACAATTTTGATTTTATAAATGCTACACTCATAAAAAAGAAAATAATTCATTTAGAAGGAAAATCCTCAAGAGTGCTGCCATTGAATATTATTCAAATATTAATTTACACCCAGGTTTTTTCCCAATATCACCTTTCCTAAGAGAGTTACTACTCTCCCAAGCCAACGTACACAACTATATCAAGAAATTAAAAGAAAATGGTTGAATCCGTCCACACAACAATAAAAACTATATTTCTACATGTGAAAATATTTGGTGTAATTTTCAGTTGACAATATGAATACAGTAGCATTTTCTAAATTCTTCTAGTTGCTAAGGACATTTTGTTTGTTGTTAATAGTTACTTTGTTTTCAATAAATTAATTTCGTTTTTGCCTTGAAAAAGTCCACATTGGACAAAACACATTGGCAAATAATACAGTTTTCCTGTTGTCTTTTACCTTTATATATATAGTCTTTTTCTATAGGTTAACTCTGAGAAATTTTTCATATATATATATATATATATATATATATATATATATATGTGTGTGTGTGTGTGTGTGTGTCTGTGTGTGTGTGTGTGTGTGTGTGTGTAACAGCAAAATTGTTATTTGTTAGATTAAGTTTTGAACCAATGTATCTTAGAAATTATTAAAGATATCTTACTGGAATTCTCCAAGGTTTTTATAACACTATCAAACTCTACTTTGGAGTAACATGGTGCCTTGAAGGTTTCATGTACAATTTCATTCTCAAGTCTTTTTTCACTGCTCTTTGGACTATCATAACTGAAACTCCTCTCTCGTGTACAAAATGCTTTATGGATTGAGTTGGATCTTTTCCAATTGATCTCTTTAGCTCTAAGTTGAAATGATGATCCCTCTTCCTGTTGTGACCTCCGGATCCAGTTTAACTCTCTACTGTTCCCTCTTTTTTAAACTTATTCACCATTCTCTTGATGGTTCTTGAATAGAGTTTGAAGATGCAAGCCAGAGTATAAATGCCTGAAGGTGTGAATGATCTTTTTCTTCTCATTATTGTTCAGTTGGGAAGTCAGTGAGGCTGACACAAAATGATTTTAACCCATTCACTTTTTAGCTGAATAACTTAAAGGATTTTTCAGTGATTCTTACAACAAATGGCATCAAGATGGCTAAACATCTGAAAACCTGGAAAAAAGAAACTCATTTAGTTTAGTGGTTTTTTAGATATTAAATATTTTATAGGATGAATAATTATGCGGTAACACAATTTGGACAATTTTGCTGTTACACCCGGTATATATTATATGATAAACATATGTATATTTCATTGAAAACGCCCAACAAGGAAGATTAATCTATTTTTTTGCTTTTTAGAAGTTAAAGAATATAAAAATTGCCCAAAGTTATTATTGTTTTTTTTCTGAGCGCTTTTGGTTAGTTCTATAGACATTAGCAAGGATATATATATATGTCCTGAGATCCTTGCTATTGCTCAATATGTAGACTTGTATGCAGGAAACTAGCAAAACTGCAGTGTCACATATAGCACAAACATAAAAACTGAATGAGTCCATCATATATATATATTTATATGTCTATTATATCATATCATTATTCAACTGTAGTCAGGATCATCAAACCAATGTGAATGGTCCCTTCTTTAGCTGTATAGTATGTGCTATGCAAGAGCTACATACAGTACAGTGTTACATTCTCCAAGACAAGTTGTCACCCAAGGCTATAGAACCCAGTCTGTTCTGTTATTTACCTATAGCTGGGGAGAGAAGAGAATTCATACCTTTCCCAAGAGTATTAACACACAAGTGAATGTAATGGATCTGTCTGGAATTCGAACTCGGCTCTCCAATTCCTCAATCCAACCCACTATCCATTACTACATGCTTCCTATTTTTATATATATATATATATATATATATATATATATATATGGTATTTATTTAAAAATTATAAACATGTTATAAAATCACTACAAAAATAGCTATTTTGTTTCAACACTTCTGGTGTCAAGTGATGGTGTTGATTGCAGAATAAAGTGTTTTAAAAAGTTCAAAACCAACAAAACTCTCCTCAATAGGGGAAACATTGTTACATAAGCTACAATGACCAATCAAAATACAAGTATATGATAATTAAAAAAATACAAGTATATGATAATTTAAAAAAGTGTTTTTGGTTATTGGAATTTTATTCCGTCTATACCAATCCTATACTTATATATATATTACTCTATTTATTGAACTATTTAGTTCATGCCACATTGACTGATAAACTCCTACAACAAAAAAAATTCTCAAGTAAAAAACGCACTCTCTTAAATTTTCAAAAAAATTCAACCTTAGTGTTGCGACTGCATGCTACAAAAGTTTGTATCCGTTAACAATAGCACATTTCAAGAAAAACATATTTCAATTTGCATTATATTTTTTTGTCTCAGATGCTACCTGAATTTTACCAAAAACAAAATAATTTCCATGCCTGAAGATGACTAATATACAGTTGAAAGTACTTGCGTATTAAAGAAAGACCTTATACAGCTTATAATTTTTAAAAACAAGGATCATAACATTCATCGAGTGATTTGTAGGTTAATGTACCTTTAAAATTTTGTTAGCGAAGGGATTTCACTATTTTATATCATTAACTTTACTAATCTACTTTTTGTATGAATGATTCATTGTAATATATATATATATATATATATATATATATATATATATTATTTAATAGACATACATATATATATAGGATGAGGAAGTAAAACTGGCAGTAGAATAATGAACTTTTTAGTTTAAATTTCCACCAACATCTATACCAAACAATGTAAAACAATTGTAGAATAAAAATTATACTATCAATTGTTAATACACACATTATTATTTAGGAATATTGTAGAAAATAGTATCAGAGATGGATAAATAGTAAAAGTGTCAAATTTGCTTCATGCAAAAATTGGACCAAAATGCATTCCCAGAATAACTGGTATTTTCTGGCACACAGAAATGTCAAGAAGACCATAGACATGAGTAACAGTATACAGAGTCAGGCAAGAAGCTGTATCAAGACATTATTAATGGTATCAAGACCAAAATTGCTTAGAACCCAATAACATCAATACATACAATAGCTGCTGAACTAAAAATGGATCCCAAAACAAGCAGATGACCTGTGCTTTAACTTGTAGTGAGTCCCGATAAAAATAAAATATAAAAATAATATATATATAAACAAAAAAAGAAAGAATTAAAATTAAAATAAGACATGTGTACTTTCCTTTAAAACCCTTATCTTTTTCTTTCTCTGTCTCTCTCTAAACATCTCTGTATATTTTCAACTAACAAGAAGGCAACCTTCAAGTAAAAAAGATTTTATATAGGAATAAAATGTTGCTGCTGACATTTAAGTTTGAACATAGACTGCCAGTGAGCAAACACAGGCAATCCCATTACTGAATTAAGTAGACCACATGATCATAGAGGAAATGCATATATAGGAAGTTGTGTGACATTGAAATACTCGTATTTCTATTCTATCCTCTATTACTATTCAGGTCACTATTTCTAGTCTATCCTCTATTACTATTCAGATCACTATTTCTAGTCTATCCTCTATACTATACAGAGCATTATTCTCTACTCTATTCACTATACTATTTCTCTTTTCAGATCACTATATGAATTACTATTCAAGCGAGTATTATTGAGCAAGTATTATTATTGCAAGATTATTCAAAGGCATCTGACACCAGCATTGTTCAACGGCGTACTATAGTTGTATCTGCAATTATAAAGTCTCTACTACAATGAGCATTACAAGTGACAATGAGCATACGTTGGTGTTATATTCCGTGCTAATAGGAATATATTCTTGAAAAACAAGGTGGATAAAATAAGTAAAGGTTTATTGTAAAAAAAACAGTACAATAAGAATAAAGTTAACAGTTATGCACAAGGTCATTGCAAGTCATTCCAGTAGTGAGTGCTACTATTGGAAGGTTGGTAGTTCTTGCGAAAGTCCGAATCATACTCAACAGATCCCAGCTAGTATATTTAGCTACCCCACCACGAAGGTTGCTTGTGGCACAAGGCTGGTTTAACGTGGGTTCTCTAAAGCCCGTAGACTCGGCCAAAAATATTCCCTTCTTGAACCCACATAAACAGGTTCAGGATCAGTCTACCTCCCCGAACGAGACTCTGCCCCCTCGGCAGAACCCTGTCCGGGGTTCTCTCCACTAGAAGAGGAGAAACAAGAGAAAACCATGAAACAAAAGAATGTGACTACTGGAGAAACCAGGCATGCATAGTTGAGGTCATTTTCTATTGATATTTTCTGCCCTTCTTTGGACCAAGAAAAACACAGTAGATTGATACTGATCTATTTCTAAGATGACTACTTCCACTAGCACTTCAAAACTACCCATTACCGAGATGAAACAAACTTTCTCCAGACTGCTACCAATACATGCCTCGTAAACAAATATGCTATAAAATTGTTACACCAAATATTAAAGGACTCACTCTAAAGCAAATAAAAAAATATTTGATTATACCCTATACACATGAGATCCAGTCCTTTTATATCCAAAATTTCCGATAAATGAATACGAAGAATACTCCATCCTGGCACAATATCACAAATTTATACACCAGGATGCCAAGTTATCTTCTCTTTATTTACTGACTATGCTATATACTGTACCTGATCTTGAGAATTCATTTTGCCCTTTTTTATTTCTTTTCTTTTTCAGTTCAATTTTTGGATGTACATACACCTGAGAAAAGTTAAAGAATGTTTTAGCTGAAATGTTATATCAGTTTTTGCATGTATCCCCCATCTGGCAGCCAATGTCTCCTTTCCTCTGAACTACCTCTAACAGCTCAATAGGGGTGGGGGATAAACTGGCTTGTAACTTTCAATACCTAAAAAAACAAAAAAAAACAAATTAGTAACATTTTGTCATCACTGAGCAGACATTGTGTTTCCTTCAGTCATGGTGAATGTTTGCTCTCTCAAAGCGACTTCTTGCTTTGAGCATCTATTAGGTTTACAATGTACTTACTAAAGTTGCTGGGAAAATGGTTCAATCCTCATACTGCTCCAGAAATGGTTGGCTCCTCATATCTGACTCCACCTGACATACTCTATCTTTACAGGAGAGAGATCAGACCAAAAATGGAGTAATGTTGTCGTATCTGGGTTTGAGCTGTCCAATTCTGCCTTGACAAAGGTGTTTATACTGCCTTATAAGCAATTAATTATTTTCCACCTTACAACCTCTTTTCCACAGACACAACATTTCAAGTCTATCACTACTCTATTGCTATTTCCATGGCAAATGTACAGATGGTCTCCATTCTTTAGTTCCACCATTTCAGACCTTTACAGCTCGGACAATTACACAGTCTGATGAGGCATGTCTTATTCGCCACTATATAGATCCTTTGTCTCAGGTGCAACATTGCAAGCCCATCACTATTCTATTGCTATTTCCATGGCAAATGTTCAGAAGATCTCCATTCTTTAGTTCCACCAGTTCAGAGCTTTTACAACTTGAACATTTACACAGTTTTGTGAGGGAAGTCTTATTCTCCACTCTGTAGGTTCTTTCTCTCAGATACAACATTGCAAGCACCTCACTACTCTATTGCTATTTCCATGGAAAATATTCTGATCAGCTATGTTCGTTAGTTCCAGAAGTTCAAACCTTTTCAGCTAAGGCCTATCATGCCATGTGCACAAGAGAAAACCATTCTCATTCCTTCCATATTTCATGAGTAAGAAGGAATTTCCATTTGGATGGCTTCTTCTCAAGAGCTGCTGCCATATGGTATGGAACAGACTCCAAAGAGGATGCTTGCTCTACCACTACAATCTTAACCTCTTCAACTCTAGGGTCAATTGATATCTATCATAATCTACAATTCTTACATCCATAAAACAATCTTACTCATTAACCCTCTACCTTTGGTAGCTCTTGCACCTTGCACTGGATGAGTAATAGTGTAAAAAATATGACAGTAGGAATTCTTTTTAGCTCTTAAAGATTTTACTAGCATAATATTTATATATTGAGGAATAAAAGTATTAAAATATGAATTTTAACTTTGTCTTATATAAGTACATCAATAAACACACACACATGCACACACACATATATATATATCAGTTGGGTTTCGATCCCGGCTTGAAGCAATCGGCTGTCTAGCCACACTGATGAGCTCTGATATAGTGAAACAGTCTATCTGTGGATGACTATATATATATATATATATATATATATATATATATATATATATATATATATACCTTGAATTCAGTGGGAAACCACCCTGTTATCTTTATGAAGAAGTCAAGGTAATTCAAATTTGAGATGAGAGCATGATTGTCTATATCCTGCAGAGACATGTAAAAAGAATAAAAGAATTACTAATATTGTCTTGAATTTTTTTTATTAGCTGAGGCATTGCCAGCCATTATTAATTTTTAACTAGTATTTCTTTCATCTTATTTCTCTTGTTTTATTTACTCAAGCAGTAGTAGTAATATTATCTTATTAATATAAATGCATTCATAAAGTATCCAACCTTTAGGCATAAAAAATCAATTTTGTAAATTTCACAAATTTTATTTAATTACTTTCAAAATACTCCCCCCTGGGAGTTCACACACGTCTCCCAGCAGTTCTACCACCTGCTGATAACACTTCTAGAATGCCTTTTCAAATGCTAACAAGCTCTGTTGTTGCTTTTCTCATAATTTCCTCTCACAACTCAAATTGCTTCCCTTTCAGCATGTTATTCCAGATAGGGGAAAAGCCTAATGTCACACAATGCCAAGTTGGGAGAGTAGGGAGCCTGTCAAAAATGTAGTGTGTTGTTCTTGACCAGGAAAGCTTTGATTATGTGGGTGGAATGAGTGGGCAAATTTTTGCCAGCACTCTCTGCATGTACAAATTAAAATGGAATGCACTGATCCAGTGCTTATTCCCAGTTTGTGAGAAATTTCCTGGATTGTTACATGATGGTCTTTCACCAAACCTTCTCAATTGGCTCCTTGTTTCAGCTTGTGGATAGCCTGTCTGAGTGTAACTCACTCTCCACTGAGTTGCTGCCATGTTTGAAGCAGTTGTACTATTCTTTGATCTGAGTTTTGCCTATGGCACCATTGCCTGTTGAATCTTCTGGATCACCAAGCTTTTAGCAGAACTTGATTCGATATCTCTGCTCAACGTGTTCAATCATCTTGCATGAAAACAAAAGTCTAACAAGCACATACGATATATTCCTACTCTAAGCATAACACCCAGGAACTGACAGAGCCTACTGGCATGAACATTTTCATGTATGCACTGGAAGGGTGGCATCACCTCCATGCCCACCCCAAAGGATTTTACCCATGCAGCATATGTTTTGGCAGGATAAAATAAAGTCAGATACTTTTTGAATGCATCATGAATATATATATATATATATATATAAATATATAAAATACTAAAAACAGCAGACATTTTGTTTTAATTAATCTTAATGATCGACTTTCCCAAGTTATGAATAATCATTCTCAGACAAGGAGGAAATTTTATTAGAAATTTGTCTGAGATTCATTTTGGAAGAGAAGTACAGGAAATATGGTTCAAGCTTTCAAATTCCTTAAGTCATCATCAGGAGTTGCACAGAACTATTGAGTGTCGTGACGTAAGAAAAGCGTGTTAGGATTTAAGCGAGGTATGAGGTGTGTTTTTTATATATGTTATGAAGTAGAGTAATCTCTGGAACAGATGTTGTCAGGTCAACAAAAGATAGCTTGACTGGCATTCACTGTGGTGTACTGCTTTTATAGCAATATCTCATTTACATATTAGGTTGGTGCAAAAATAATGACGTAATAATGTCGTTTTTTGACGTTAAAAATATGTCAAAAAATGACATTATTACGTCATTATTTTTGCACCAACCTAATACAATACTACACTTCCATGAACTGAAATGACCTTATGACCTTCATTGATCTTTGACTTCTTCTAATTAGTCTTGGGAATCTAAAATGTCCTGTCTTTCTTAGTAGGGGATGATGTTTCTTATAGGGGACCAAGATCAGAGTTTATTTTCCTCTTCTGACTCCTTGTCAGATTTCTGGTCATTATCATCCACAGATTGTTCATTAATGGATTCATTAATCCTCTCCTCCTCTTCATATTCTTCAACTTCAGATTCTTCGTCCATTTCTATATCCTCGGGTTCCATTCTGCTTCTCAATTGATCTGCATGGACCAGTACATTTTGTACATTTTGTCCATTTTTCATTAGTATTGATGTGTTGAGTCCTTTCTGTACTACAAAGTTCACTTTCTCTGGACTGAATCCTTTGTCTTTTTTACACCATACACTTTCACACAGTTTTTCAAGTTCACAATATCTTGATGCTTCTTTCAATCTGTGTAAATATTGCATTACGGTTTCATGAGGGTTCTGTCTATTTTCCAGAAATTTTGTTCTTTCTGCAATAACCAGCTTTTTTTTTTGGTTGAATGTTTCTTTTTATGATGGTTGAAATTTCCTTATATGTTAAGTCTTCTAGTATTTTGGGATACATCACAATGGATATTTTTTATGTCTTCACATCCTGCCAAAACCAAAAATAAATCAGTAATTTCATTCTCTCCTCCAGAGGCTTTCTTGTTTTTCAGTTTCTTTATCATAGGCAGTGCGGAGAAACATCTAATCCAAGTTTCTACTTGCTCCAGTTCATCCAACATAGTTAGGGATCCTATTGGCAATGCCATATGAAGTAGAGTACTCTCTGAAATAGACGTTGTCAGGTTGATAGTGGGTAGCTCAATTAGCATTCACTGTGACGTACTGCTTTTATAGCAGTACCTCATTTACATGCTATACTACAATACACATTTAAAGATGCAAGCACTTAAGTTATAAATGTTTTTATTTATTGATGGTTGTTTTGTTGGATGAGTATTGCTTATTCATAACTTGGAAAAATTAACTGACACAAAATATCTGTTATTTTTAATAGTAATCGCCTTAAAGAACATTTGCTGCCTAAATACACAAGGTAGATAGATAGCCAAATGAGGAAAAAAGCATTTATTTTAAGCACATATTTATTTTTCAATATAATCTCTTTAGTTATCAATGCACTTAATTCAGTGTATACATTCATGGTGTGATGGATAAATTATCATCTAAATTATGCAAAAATGAAAATAACACTAACATCTCATTTTAACAGATATATTTACCAGAATTACACAGAAATATTTTGAAATACTAAAGAGGAAATTTATTCAATAAATCACCATTGGCTTCAACCACAGCCTCCTGCAAGTCTTTTGGACAATCTCCTTGTTTAAGCTGGTGAATGCTACCATAATCTTCGATTTCAGTTCATATTTGGCATTAAAAGTTTTGTTGGTCTCTTACTCAACTGCACTCCACACAGTCTGGGGTGTTAGATGGCCAGATGTAAGGGGTGATGTGGTCACAGAAATTGTCTGATAGCCATGACTGGGTTCTCCTGCTTCTGTGGCATGGTGCAGAGTCCTGTTACTAAACATAGGGTCTTTCAACAGCTACCCTGTTGACCCATGGCAGCACTACCTTCCCAAGGCATTTGTGTTGTGTTGAGTCTGAGGCCCTCACCAACAAATTCGGGAGTTATTTTCTTATCAGAATAATCAGAGTGAGATTTCTGAGCTGCCATACCTTCATAATCACCATTAGACTCATCCAACTCTTTCCAGATCCTCTGTACTCTCCTCAGATTAACAGCCAAATACTCTGAAATGTTTGTATTGGAGCTTCCAGCACAAATGCCAAGCAGTACAGCATGCCGTTTCCAAATTTCTGCCAAAGTCAATTGTGTCATGGTGTGCTTTTTCTCATAGCCATGCCCAACTGACCATATACTGTGCAGTCAACAAAATCAAAAACAATCAACGTGTATGCACTAAATTAAAAATATAAAATGGCTGTACATATTTCCATATATATATTCATTTGTACATACCATGTTTTTGATGAGGTAGGACCTGGATTAATCTTGCATATAGCAAGAATATCTCTGTCTTTAATTCCTGATATACAAATTCAGACACTCATAGTAGTCCAAGTACACTGACTATTTCTATAGAAACACCATCACAAGGAAGGTTGGGATTCAAAACTTTAGATTCCATTCTAGCCTTATATATATATATATATATATATATATATATATATATATATATATATAAAAGCATAAAGAGTCCTTTTACAGAGGGTAACTTCAATAACAAATAACTAAGGACAACCCCCCAAAAAACAAAACAACTAGCCATTAAAAAGGTAAATAATAGTAAAATTAACTTAATAGACTTAATTTATAATATACTTGAAAGCACATAACATATCAGCTTTAAAAAAAAAAGAGAAAGAAGTAAAAAAACTATATATAGAGAAAAATATAAAAATAATTTTAAAAATTCTTATAGGTTATGAAATATAAGAATCTTATAGGATGTGAAAAAAGAAATTTTAAATTCTTATAGGATAAGAAATATAGAAAAATAACTCTTTAAAAAGTGTATGAGATATATAAAAAAATACTCTTTAAAAACAATTTTAATTAACTAAAAAGGGGAAATATAGAAAAATAACTTTTTAAATAAACCTTATCATGTGGTGAGGGAAAATAATATCAAATCTATACTATTAAATAAGTTAAACAAGCACCATATCAGTTATACATAAGTAAATCATATAACATAAAAATAGAATAAACAGAAAAGAAAGAGAGGTCTCAATTGAAAAAACTACAAATATAAAGGAAATTTGACGAGATATAGCTAGCAATAAAATAAAGGAAAAATAAGAGAATTACAGGTACCGAAAATACACCATAGTATCATATATAAAGAAACCAATAACAAGAGATTTAAATAAAAGGAGTAATCAGGAAAAAAAAAAAACACATACTGTGGCCATTGGCTTCTATAAGAAGCTCAACCGCACTTTGACAGGTTTTGTTTTTCATCCTGCAGGATGACATGCCCCCCTCCACCAGTAGAAAGGCTAGTTGGGGAGCTGGTTTAGATGCCAACCATCCATCCATGTGACAGATTGTACTGGGTATTCAATGGTGAATATTAATCCCATTTAATGAACGGTGGACATTTTTCAGAACCAAATCCAGTCAGAATCTCCATGTTAGAAAACAGACTTTTTATCCACCCTCACATTAGTAAATGAGTATTATTTGTTAATGAGTACCGGTATAGATCTGAATAATTTAACTCCTAAGTTACATAAAATAATGGATTCTTTTTGTAGGTCAGATAACTATAGGGAACTATAACTATAGTGCAAATTATTTGTTAAGTGTTGAGACATGTCAGACCTCTTCCTCCTTCTCGTTCTCCTCCTTTAGTCCCATAGACTCCACTGAGGAGTATGGGGCTACAGCTCTCAACAACACTAGGCATTGTTACTGTGGTTTCTATTAGCAAGTAAGATTTTACAAGATAAAGTTGCTAGCCCTGTTCCCAAATGGTTTTGTACCCAGTTTTCACTTAGTACCTAGTGGCATGCTAGTGATAAGACCTTTTTTGTCAAAATATTTGGCAGTGAGACAGAGGACAAAGACAAGTAGATTTCTCAAGTGCATTTTGTGGAAAGGTTTCATAAGCAGTCAGAATACAAAGCCAATTTGCTGATTTTTGGATTCTTTTGCTGTTGACCATAACACCATCCTATATCTCCCCAACTCTTAAGATCAACTGGTAAATTTTCAAACAAATGTATCAGTCATCAACATTTTAAAATTTGTGTTTAAAGCTTCTGGCCCTATGTTTCAATCATTCAGCTGTTCTTTTACCACTTGACAGTATACACAAGACATAGCATTGACTTACTTGCTCTCAAAAGATTTCTCATTCAATTACCAGAACCTGTTTCCTGTATCAGTAAAAGCAATGTTCTCAGTTTTATCTAGGTATTGTCACTAACCCTGACCTTAGGGCTAACCCTAAATTAATTGGCCCTAAAGAAAATAACCACAGAGCAAAGTCAACTTGACAGTAGTGACATGTGTTCCTAACAAATAAAACACTTCCTTGCAAAATTAAAATTAATTTCACTTTAGAAGAGGTAGTTGAAATTTCTGGGACACATAATGAGGAAGGAGGACTTGGAAAACCTGATACTCACAGGACAGATTGAGAGAAAGAGGGACAGATGAAATCAGTGCATAAGGTACTTGATGGGATAACTAAAAATTGAGTAAATGGATGGTAGAACAAAGTTTGGGTGAAATAACAAAAAGACAAAACTTATTAAGAGGTACAAAAAACAGGAAGATGTGGAGGGTCATGATCACCTACGTTCTGAAGGGAAACTGCATAAAAAAGAAAAAGTTGTATTCAGTGGGTAAAATGAATACTATTCATTCATTATGAAGCAATAGACTATACTATACATCCATAAATCTACTTATATGCAAGAATACACATTTATGGAGTATGGATTGATGAAGGTAAACCATAATTATATATGTATATATAATTATATATTTATTTCTTCTTCTGATGTCTTATCAAGTGATGGTGTTGAATCAACACCATCACTTGATAAGACACCAGAAGTGTTGAAACAAAATAGCTATTTTTGTAGTGATTTTATAACATATTTATGTTATAATTTTTGAATAAATAATTATATTTGCTTTACTCTGCATTTAGAATTCATTTAAGAATAGTATTTGTTGGTTATTGGAATTTATTCTGTATACACCAATCCTATACTTGGGTATATATATATATATATATATATATATATATATATATATATATATATATATATATATATATATATAATTATTTATTTAAAAATATGATTCCAACACGCTACATAAGAGTTCTCATGTTTCAAAACAAGAGCCGAAAACTTCAATATAATTATTTGAATTAAATTGAATTAAAGTAAGCTCTGTTCCATCTTCAAGCGAAATTTTTTTTGGAATAACTTATTTCTGAAATTTATGTGTTTTAATAGCATATTACTTTAATTCAATTTAATTCAAATAATTATATTGAAGTTTTCTGCTCTTGTTTTGAAACATGAGAACTCTTATGTAGTGTGTTGGAATCATATTTTTAAATAAATAATTATATTTATGCTCTAATTTTGTATCAAGCACTATTTTTTAAAAATAATAACAAAAATACTAAAGAACTTTTGATTATTTACCTAACCAGTTCTTTCCTATTTTCTATATATTTTCACACACACATATATATATATATATATATATATATATATATATATATATATATATATATATATATATATATATAATTATATAAATATATATATAGGGAAGAAGTTATAGTTATTCCAATGATAGAAAAGTGTATATTTTAAAAAGAATATAAACTGCAAATGTTTTTGGTTGGAATGTGGATTTTTTTTTGTCAGTTATGTGCCATGCGTAATACATGTTTAGGTGATCATGTATCTTTCAATACATGACTGACAAGACAGATTTTTTCCTATAGTAGGTTGCCATTTCTTTCTGCGATACACCAGTGCCACCCAAGTCTATAGAACCCAGTCTGTCCTGTTATTTACCAATAGCAATAGAAGAGGATTCATACCTTTTGCACGTAAGTGAATGGAAAGGATTCAACTGGAATTTGAACTCGGCTCTTCAATTACTCAATCCAAGCCACTATACATTACTCCACTGTGCCTCTTAAAGTATATACTATACTCTATTTTCCATAATTTTCCTACATGTGTTTCTGGGTTTCACTGCCATGCAAAAAATTTATTTTTATAATATGTGGAAATATCTACTTTTTGCTTGCAGAAGGTCACAAAACCAGTAACAGAATTATGATAAATAGAGTATAATATATATTTTAAAATAAAAAATCCATATTTCAACCAAAAATGTTTGCGGTTTATCTTCTTTTGAAAATATATATATATATATATATAAATATATAGAGATAGATGGATAAATAGTCATCTAAATTACGCAAAAATGAAAATAACACTGACATCTCATTTTAACAGATATATTTACCAAAATTACACAAAAATATCTTGAAATACTAAAGAGTAAATTTATTCAGTAAAAATCACCACTGGCTTCAACCACAGCCTTTAGACGACTTTAGAATCACCTGCAACTCTTCTAGTTGGCGAATGCTGCCATAATCCTTGCCTTCAGTTCATATTTGGTATTACAAGGAATTTTGTTGGTCTCTCACTCAAGTGCGCTCCAACAGCCTGGGGAGTTGGGTGGCCAGGTGTAAGGGGTGATTTTGTTGCAGAAATTGTCTGACAGACATGACTGGGTTCTACAGCTTGTGTGGTATGGTGCAGAATCCAGTTGCTAGATAGAGGGTCTTCCAACAGCTATCCTCTTAACCCAGGGAAGCACTACCTCCTCAAGACACATGATATAGGGCTTTGTGTTGAGTCTGAGGCCCTCACCAACAAATTCAGGAGTTCTTTTCTTATCAGAATGATCAGAGTGATGGTTGGTTGGTTGGTTGGTTGGGTTTTATGGCAGATCAACCACTGTGGGTTATTTAATGCCAAATCAAGTTTATATATATATATATATATATATATATATATATATATGCCTATTTTGTATGGAACATTTTTAGCAAGCTAGAGCTTATTTGCTTGCACACTGCAAAATAATCCTAGGTATTTTTGTTTAAGTCAAGAATTTCCATTTGATAAGGACAATTTATTTGCAAAATGTTAAAAGGTAGGATATGTTGTTTATACATCAGTCTACATCTCCAGGATGTGGGTAAGATCTGGAAAAACTAGCAGTTCACTATTTACCCATAGCTGGGACCCTAACAGGTGCTATCACCCCGGGTCAAGGTGGACCTGGGAACACCAGCAATTAAGAGGTGGTTCCACACTCCTCAAAAGCTCCTGATCAGAGGCCTTGCTGTTGGATGCAGTTTAACGTCATACCCAGGACATGGATGCAGTTTAACGTGATACCCAGGATGGTGATCAGAGTGAGTTTTTCAATATGCCACACCTTCGTAATCACCATTATACTCATCTAACTCTTTCTGAATCTTCTGCATTGTCCACACATTGATACCCAAGCATTCTGAAATGTTCATATTGGAGCTTCCAGCATTAATGCCAAGCAGTACAGTCTGCCATTTCCAAATTTCTGGCATAGTAAATTGTGTCATGGTGCCCCACTGACCCTACTATATTGTGCAGTCAACAAAATCGAAAACATACAACGCAAAATTAAAAATATAAAATGGCGGCAATTTACCCATGGCACCCTATATATATCTCCTACATACACACACTCACACATATATATGCACATACACACATCACTCCCACCTCCACAAAAAAAAATAAAAATAAAAGATAACATACACTTAACACATATATCCCTTTTCCAGCAACCAATAAAGCTGTCAGGATGACTAGGGAGGTAATTCTGAGACTCATGAATCATCCAGCCTCTATTTAAAAAAAACTTGAAAGGGGCCTTTTGATCAATACATGAACTGACCAAAATTAACAATAAAAAAACACATGAAAAATACAGACACAGTTCATTTTCTTCAGAGACAGTCATTTATTCCTGTAGTTGACTACTACTAACAGGGAGGGATTTTTTTCTACTGATGATAGCCATCCATGCTAGCGAAAACTAGTCAAGGAACCTAATTTAAATAATAAAATAAAAAATATTAATATACAACCCAGTGTGTTTGAAATTTTAATTTTTAACATTTTTTATTGTCCAAGACATACATACATATATATATATATATAGATAGATAGATCTGCTGCTAAGGAAGTTGCTTCTTTGTGTCATGCTATACAATTTTCCTCTCCTTTTATAAGTCTACCATTTGTCCATGCATTGAATATTGCTGCCACATATGATCCAGTGCATCTGCTATATAATCTTTTGATAAAATCGAAAGAAAAATTCAGCAATATTATTGATCCTAACATAGCATTTCGGCTTCAGTCACTTCCCTACCACCGTAATGCAGCTTTCCTGTGCCTTTCTATAAATACTTCTGTAGTAACTGTTTGGATGAACTCTTCACTTTCGTACCTAGACTTTATGGATATAAGTGCAGTACTAGATTGGCAGTAAGGTCTCATCAATTCATAGTTAAGTTGTCTACATGTAACCGTAAGTTCTATGCTAACAGTTTCTTTTCTTGAACTTGCTTGTGGAACTCTCTTCCAGCTCCATGCTTTCCATGGAGGCACAGTGGAGTAATGAACAGTGGCTTGGATTGAGGCATCGGAGAGTTGAGTTTGAATTCCATTCAAATCCGTTACATGCACTTATATGCTAATAACCTTGGGAAAGGTATGAAACATCATCTTCTCCCCCCAAGCTATGGGTAAATAGCAGGACAGACCATGTTCCATAGCTTTGGATGGCATGTGGTCTACCACAGAAAGAAATGGCAACCTACTGCGGGAAAAAAATCTGCCTCGTCAGTCATGTATCAAAAGATACATGATCACCTAAGCGTGTATCATGCATGGCACATAACTGACTGCTTTCCTGCCAACTTTGATCTTCAAAAATTTAATGCATCTATTGTCTTCCTGATTACTATTCTATTGTTCTTGCTCCTTAATACTGTTTCTCTCTTTTCTTATTCTTTCACACTTAGTAACCTCTTGTGTCTTAAGGACTATACTACGTTGTGTTGGGGTGATATGAATAAAAAATTAATATACAGGGTGTCCATAAAGTTCATGTGCACTTTTTGAAATTTATAGCTTTAATGTGCACATGAACTTTATGGACACACTGTGTGTGTGTGTATATATATATATATATATATATATATATATATATATATATTAGAGGATTAATACAAATAAAATTTGTCACTTGGCTGAATGATGTTATATTCAGCATCTTGACTCTGAAGTTTTGTAGATGAACTTTTTTGCAACTGTTGCATCCACACATCAGGAGGTTTCAGCAAGTTACTTCAGATTTCCTCATGTTTGTTAATTCTATATTAAGTTAAAAATTAATCTCTGTCATTTCTTCCTAATGTACAAACTCAGACATTCATTGTAGCCCAAGCACACTGAGTGTTCCTATAGAGACACCATCGTGAGGAAGGTTGCGATTCAAAACTTTAGACCCCATCCTACCCTTTTCTATAAATACAAGGTTGATCTTTTTTCTTTTGTGTATGTGAGTGTGTGTGTATGTATTTGTGTACACATGTACATATGTGTACATGGTATATATATATATATATATATATATATATATATATATATATATATTGATGCATGTTTCATTAAATAATATAGACAAGTTTTGTCTATTTTAAGTAAGTTCCTTTCATATTGTCTGATAAGCTTAGTAACATTATCATTGAAGGATGAAAGGAAATCACCATACTGATACATGTTTAAATCCAATCTAAGCTTTCGGCTTACATAAGCCATTATTGAAGATGACAATTACTTTTCAATATATGAACCAATACACAGAACAATAATGATAGTCTGTCATGAGCTGCAATGCGATTTTTGCTTCCGCGTCTCATATACACTAGTTAGTCATTGCTTTGAAATTTTTCATGCAACAAAAACAGACTATCAATGAGAAGCAAAATTGCTAAGAAGGCCTTGACTTCATCAAAAAGTGTTTCTTTGTGTTTAGAATTCAAAATGGCATTGGAAAATGGAAGTTTAGTCTTGTTCCAAAGCAGAAGTAGGCGATTTCCAGTTTAAAATAACAGTTGACAAGTGTTTATTTAGAGCAACTGTCTCAAGGTATGCACCTAAAGTAGCAAGAGAAAGAATTCTATGGCAATTATTGTCGCCTGCAGTGTGGTAACGGTTAATAAAGCAAGCCTATATTTATGCTTGTTTAGTGTGGGAATGTTTTTGAGTATAGAATGTAGGCCTTCTGCATCATGAGTAGCTATGAAACAGTTGCAGCTAAGTGATAAAAGGGCTATATCTTGCTAACAAAATACACCCGGCATTGAAGGTGTTGCTTATTGTTGGCAGGGTGAAGTGCTGAACTAAAACATATTCTGGGGAAAAGTGCTCAACTACCAGGCAAGAACATAATATAATACTAAAAAGAAAAATAGTAGGCAAGACTAGAGTCAGACCAATTCTTGGATATTTTATAAAAGTACCCAATACACAATTCAGAAAAATTGAATTTGTAGAGCTGGCAATAAAATACATAAGGAAAAATCCACACACAGTGCACTATCCGCCCTTACAATCTTGTCAGAGCAGTTACTTGTGGCTGGTTAATCTGTAACGCTATTCATGCCCACTTAAATAAATTAAAAAAGCACCACAAATCAGATATATCAGAGGGGCAAGGGAAGAATTGGAGGAACCAGAAACAAAAAAGAAAAAAAATAGAGAAAAAAAATAAAATAAAAAAATTTGTGTATGAAGTGATGTCACTAAGTGGCCATCACATAACCCATGTGACTTATCTTCACCAAAGAGAGATAATCACCTTCTGTATCCCTACAGCTGCTTCTATTTTTTTCCTTCATCCTTAGGGAAATAGGAGATTTTAATATTTTACAATGCTTCATGAACATATCACAAGACCAGACAGGATAAATGAGGTAGAGAGATTCTCTTAAACCAATCTTCCAATTTAGGAAACAGTATTAAGAGCTACAATGGATAGGAAGTTGTGGAGAGTAATGATTGCCAATGTTCTGAAGACACATGGCACATAGAAGAATCCTGATTTGAACATTGTTGGCTTTTAATTTAGTTCAAACACAGAAAATAAAGCTTTTGTCAGTTACTCAGAAACATGATACAGTATAAAACTAAACTGAGTATGCCATTTCTGAATCTGTACTCAAAATTGACCAAGAATTTTATGTTTTGAGATGTGTACATAGCATTTTTATATTCAAGGCAAATATTAATAGAATACTGATACTATCTTTGGTATACATTCAAGGCAAATATTAATGGAATACTGATACTATCTTTGGTATACATTCAAGGCAAATATTAATGGAATACTGATACTATCTTTGGTATACATTCAAGGCAAATATTAATGGAATACTGATACTATCTTTGGTATACATTCAAGGCAAATATTAATGGAATACTGATACTATCTTTGGTATACATTCAAGGCAAATATTAATGGAATACTGATACTATCTTTGGTATACATGCAAGGCAAATATTAATGGAATACTGATACTATCTTTGGTATACATTCAAGGCAAATATTAATGGAATACTGATACTATCTCTGGTATACATTCAAGGCAAATAACATTAGTAAATAGTAAATTCATGCTTAAGGAAAATTCAGATGACTGCTGAAAATAACTGAATAAATATAAAATACTTATAATAATTTTTGAAATCTTCAGGAATTTTTGAGACTCTTGTGCTTGTGCATGAAGCTGAGATCCTTTTGTAGTAACTAACAGTAGTTGTTGATCTTGCTTGTAATGAACAAACTTTGATGCTTCTATAAATATTTATGGGGAATTTTTACCTACCTCCAGAATACATATATATTTGGGATGTATTTCACTTACAGAATATGTCATAACTATGTTCAAAGAAATGCAAAAATGGAAGCTTGGAATGTGAAGACATCAAAAGCAAAGTGCAATTATCAACACCCTATTTTAGTGCCATTGACATCATATTGTTTCAGCATGTGTAGCATGTATATTTGTGTGGCAAAAATAAGAATAAACCAAGCTGCTGAAATTAAGTCCTATTTTGTCATGTCATGTAGCTGTCACAGAAAAGGCATTACTTATGCATAAAATAAACAAGTAAAAAATAATAAATAAATAAAAGGTAAAATATTAGTATATAAAAAATAATATTAGAATAAGAGAATAATATTAAATAGGAAATGTGGTCCATCTGACTAACTGAAAGGGAACAGTTTATTTTTGACAAGGGCTTCATAAAGTGCACATGGCATGGATCTTCATCCCAAGGAAGATCAGTGTTACATAAACACTTGTAACATTTCATGAATTAATGGTCAGAAAGGCATACATGATATATTACTATCTTTGTATTATATTTATTATTACTCTGCAGTTTAATGCAAATAAGTATTGATATTGTTTATAAGACCAACCGTTTTATTTCTGAGGAAGTCTAAGGGACTCAACCAAACATTGTTATCCTTCTCCTAGACTGGTTGCCAACCAAAGCTAGAGACCACAATCTGTCCTACTATTAACCTCTAAGTGGGAAGAGAAGAAATTGATTTATACCTTTCTAAAGGTATTAGTTTGAAAGAAAATGCAATGGCTTTGGCTGGGAATTGAACTTGACATGCCAATCTCACTTTCCATGCTGATAACTGCTATATGATGGACATATCCACGATTAAATTGTAATGGTAATAGGAATATTAGTTTTCTTATAAGGAAATTATTTGGCATTCATTGACTGAATAGCCAGTGCTACTTATGGTTGAAATTTATAAAATCTTTCAAGAAAATTGGTTTTGCAGTTTCAGTAACTGTTATTGCTCTTTTCAGCATTGATAGGGGTTTCCTTGTTAACTTTTTGTTCAACATTATGTGGAATGTCAATATTTTGATTATGTAATTATTTTCTCTTTGTGTTACACAGGATATCCATTTTAGTTGCTACTGTTGTTGAAAGTCCTCAAGTGATGTGGTCTTCCATTTGCTTGTGATTCTATAACACCAGTCCATGAGATTTGAAGAAATATGGTCCTCTCAAAGATCTATAGGGTTCATTCGCATAAAACCATTGTTAATTATATATATAAATATATAACAGAGAGAGAGCTATAGAAGAAAGGTTTATCTCCCATTTAGATTTCCCCCATTATGGGCATTATTATATCTGTGATATAATAACACCATATTTCACACACAGAATGGAATCGCTGAAAGGAAAAGCAATGGCAAACATGCTTTGTTCTCAGAGAGATTTTTATAACATTAAGACTTACACAAAACTATATATACATACATACACATGTTGGCATGAAGAAAAATATATCATATATCTACACAGTCAATCAGAGTGTAAGTTGAAACAAAAAGGAAGGGTCTTACATATAATATGGAGATTATTCTGTGTTTCTGGAGAAGCCATGTTTAGGACTCCAGATTCAAATGGGCTGGAATCATCTCCTTTGTCCCAGGCAAGGAAATATTCCGTGAAAGAGAAAAAGCTATATCTGGGGAAGAAATATTCCAAAAAGGAAATGGCACCATGGAGAAACAGTACCATAAGCTGGAGCATTTGGCAGCTGACTGCCCCAGGTGTTAGCCCAGGCAGGCTAAACAATGTGTCTTGACACCAATAAGCTTACTAACTGAATAAGGGCCATTTTTATCACTGTATGAAGTGATGTCGCTAAGTGACCATCACATGACTCATGCGACTTATCTCCATCAAAGGGAGATAATTGCCTTATGTATCCTTATATATATAAATATATATTAGGTCAACACCAAGTGGCAACAGTCTGTTTCATGTTTCAATGCAATCTTCAAGTCATTTGAATTATTTGAAGATTGCATTGATGCATGACTGTCACTGATTGGTGTTTATCTCAGTGTTCACATTTATATTTACATACACTCTATCCCTGATATTGAGCACTTTTACCCATAAATATGGCATACCGTAAAACTATATATATATATATATATATATATATAGATAGATAGATAGATAGATATGGTATATAGCAAGAGCAAATACTAGGTGGCAAAACAGTTTGTTCTTTTCATAAACTTCAATTAAATGAGGTTGTTTTATTTCTAATATTAACTTTATTGCACAATGTATTGTTTTTATTTTCATGATCTTCTGTTCTCCTTCAAGCAATTTCATAATTCCATTCTCCAAGAACTTTTATCTGTCTCATCTCTAGACATCTTTTTCTGACTTCCAAGGTACTGGACTTCAACAAACAGGAGTAGATAGGTCCACCTATCACCTGGTTCACACTTGTGGAGTTACAGCACTTACTTTTCTAAAAAAAAGCCACTAGGGGATGCTTTCTGAACCTATAAATAACTGTAATATTTTCTATCATTCTCTTTTTCAACAATGTAACTTTTTGTCTTGCTATCTTATACCTTATCATTTCTTTGTAAATATATTGGCTTTAGTTGTTTCTTTGTATTTTATTACCCGGACACACACGCAAGTCCACTATTTTTGTTGTGGGATAAACATTCCAGGAGACACATGTTTCCTAACCTAAACACCCAACCAGCATCCTTCTCCTTCTCTTTCATTCCCAGTAGCCCCTTGCATCTCAGTGGCATTATCACCTTGTCTGGGGTGAAATGATTAAAAAAAAGGGATATCTACTGTGTCATAGGTTACTGATTATTCTCAATTTGATCACTGTCAACTCATCTCTCCATCAACAGAGCATATACAAGACAAAGCCCAATTTTGGCACAGTCCCTCAGTCACAACACCTCTAGAAATTACACAAATCTTTTTTTTTTTGTATCTGAGCTGTATTTTTACCTTTCAAAAAAATGAAAATGTTATGGGGTCCACCCATTTTCATACAAGTGGACTTGACCAGTGTGTACTTGTACTGCTGCCAGTGAATACCTAAGCAAGAGACAGTAACAGAGATAGAGTGAGGTAACCGCTTTGTAGGAGTCACAGTTGGATTTGATACTGAATTTCCCAGACTGTATATATATTATTATTGCTACTAACCACATTTCTGGATCTACTAACCGTATTACCAATTGTATTATTATGTCAATACATTTATTTGCTATATTTCATTCCTGTGTTTGTCATTCATGTGAGACCAGATTTCATCTCAGAATCCACAACAGAAAAAAAACATACAAGTTTTTCTTGTCTATTTATATTTCAGATTATTGCAAAAGTTTGTGTTCAGTTTTCAATGTTAATAAAAAAAATAGCCACAATTTGAGACTGATGTTTGTTTTAGTGCCAACATCAGGTTTATTCTCAATTGAAACCTTGTATCGTTCAGCTGCAAGTCAGTTTTCTTGAATTTTGATGTTTTGTCCACAAATGAATGCCTTAAAGATAGAAGATGAAAAGTTGCACTTTCATCATATTATGCTCTATGAATTTCAGAAAGGAGTAAGCATCACAACTGTGACAAAAAACGTTCAGATGGTTTATTTGGATCATGCTTCAGATCTTTACATGGTCAAAAAGTGGTTTGGTAGATTTTGTCAGGGTGATTTTAACCTAAATGATCAACCACACTCCAGATGACTTTCTGATGTTAATAAAGATGTTCTGCTTGCCATCATGTAGAATAAACTGAAGATTTTGACAGAAGAGATTGCTAATAGTTTGAAAATCAATATCTCAACTGTCTTTCACAATTTGAAGAGACTTTGGTTCATTTCCAAAATTGACATGTGGATATTACATTCTTTGGCAGAATAGAACAAGCTCAATTGTCTTTCTGTGGTGATTTCTTTGCTGCTATGCCAACTTTGATCTCAAGAATGCAATACTTATTAAAAGATGAAATAACTTAATGAAAGGTTCTTGAGAGTACAATTATCAGTTGTTGCCAAAATGTTAACTTATGCCCAGGACTTTTTCAAATACACACTTTCTTAAAAAATACACCTTTTCCAAGGCAACATACATAATCATAAATGTTTTTTTTTAAATAAAATAAAACGGTTAATTCAAGACCTTTAAATATTTAAAATAAATAAATTAATATATAAATAATTTATCAAAATAAAATAATAAATAATAATTACATAATATATATATATATATATAATATATATATATAGAGAGAGATATAATATATATATATATATATATATATAGAGAGAGAGAGAGAGAGAGATATATAATATATATATAGATATATATATATATATATATATATATATATATATATATATATATAGAGAGAGAGAGAGAGAGAGAGATAATATATATATATATAGAGAGAGAGAGAGAGATAATATATATATATAGAGAGAGAGAGATATATATAATATATATATATATATATATATAGATATAATATATATATATATATATATATATATATATATATAATATATATATATATATATATATATATATAGATAGATATAATATATATATATATATAGAGAGAGAGATATAATATATATATATATATATATATATAGAGAGAGAGAGAGAGAGAGAGAGATAATATATATATATATATATATATATATATATATAGAGAGAGAGAGAGAGAGAGAGAGAGAGAAATATGGTGAAAAAAATAGACACACACACACTTACAAATATACATTATAATTTGAATCTCACATAGACAAACTAGAATTATTAGGTTGGTGCAAAAATAATGACGTAATAATGTCATTTTTTGACGTATTTTTTAACGTCAAAAAACCACATTATTACATCATTATTTTTGCACCAACCTAATATTACACTTACAAACATAAAGCAATATTTACAATTTTTCATTTAGGCATGGAATCCATTAATTTCTTGAAATTTCAATAGGACGCATTGTCTCTCCTTGAATTTGGAATGCCATAAATTATACTAACTTTTTAACAAGTTGAATGCATGTGAAAAATGATTGAATAATGAAAATCAAACACAAAAATAAAAGTACCAAAATTTTTTTCTTCTTTTTCTTCATATCTACTCATATCTACTCTAAGAATGTAATCATTAGAGTGAATGAAAGTTTTAAGATGCATGTTTAATAAATAATTTTAATGTATTTCTATAGTAAAATCATTGAAGTGAATGAAAGTTTTAACATACATATTAATAAATAATTGTAATGTATTTTCTAGTAAAATCATTAGAGTGAATGAAATCTTTGACATATACCCTTAATAAATAATTGTAATGTATTTTCTAGCAAAATCATTAGAGTGAATGAAATTTTTGACATATACCCTTAATAAATAATTGTAATGTATTTTCTAGTAAAATCATTAGAGTGAATGAAATTTTTGACATATACCCTTAATAAATAATTGTAATGTATTTTCTAGCAAAATCATTAGAGTGAATGAAATTTTTGACATATACCCTTAATAAATAATTGTAATGTATTTTCTAGTAAAATCATTAGAGTGAATGAAATTTTTGACATATACCCTTAATAAATAATTGTAATGTATTTTCTAGTAAAATCATTAGAGTGAATGAAATTTTTGACATATACCCTTAATAAATAATTGTAATGTATTTTCTAGTAAAATCATTAGAGTGAATGAAATTTTTGACATATACCCTTAATAAATAATTGTAATGTATTTTCTAGTAAAATCATTAGAGTGAATGAAATTTTTGACATATACCCTTAATAAATAATTGTAATGTATTTTTTAGTAAAATATTATAGTGAATGAAAGTTTTGATATCTATGTTTAATAAATAATTGTAATATATTTCTACGGAAATCATCTCCAATGAATTTCTGTAAATGTGGTTAATATTTACTCTGTCACTATATAAAGGGTGTAATGAGTAAATTGTTACCATTTTATATATTTTTATTTCATGTATGCGCATTGTTTGTTTTGATTTTGTCAATTGTACAATACAGTAGGGTCAGTTGGGCACTGTCTGCATGATCCAAATGGAAAGTAATGGCCACTATTATCTGAGACCAGAAATCAGTCATACAGTTGGAATTTATGCCTAATGGTACCGCTATCAATTCTGAATCCAACATGAATGCATTGCCCAAATTCAAATTGTGTCTTATTTGAACATTTAAAGGTAGGTGATTTGCTTTTTCAACATGACAATGCAAGGTATCAAGTCAAGTGCTATACATGAAACACACTTGAGCAAACATGTTTCTTTCAATTCATGACTGACTAGGCAAAAGATTTTCCACACAGGAGGTCGCTGTTTCTTTCTGCAGTAGACTGGTTTTTGTTATGGGCATTTGGCTGAATAGTTGGAACATTCGCTTTCTGACCATGAGACCTGGGTTTGACACAGGGCAGCAGTACCTCCATGTTGAGAAGATGTGAGAAGATGAATGAACGCATAACAACACCATCACTAGAGCACTCCAAACACCTTCATAATCACCATTAGACTCATCCAACTCTATCCGAATCCTCTGTACAGTCCTCAGATTGATACCAAAACACTCTGAAATGTTTGTATTGAAGCTTCCTGCACAAATGCCCATCAGTACAGCATGCGGTTTCTAAATTTCTAGTGGAATGAATTGTGTCATGGTGTTCTTTTATCTCACAGATGATACCCAACTGACCTTACTATACTGTGCAGTCAGTAAAATCAAAAACAAACAACACACATGCATGAAATAAAAATATAAAATGGCAACATTTTACTCATTGTACCCTGTACAACAGCCAAATTTGTGGAAAGTTATTTGCATATTAAAAAAATGATTAATAAATTTAAGACATAAAATGACTGTTTTTTATTAAGACATTACTGACAAAAAATGTGTAAATAAGCTCAATCTATAATATATATATATATATATATATATATATATATATATATATATATATTACAGATTATATATATTATAGATTGAGCTTATTTACACATTTTTTGTCAGTAATGTTTAATATTTGCTGTCCTATAGTGAGCTCTCTAACACTGGCCACACCAGGTGGCAGTGTCTTTGTTATGACATTGGTGCATAGTACTAAGCCAGCATGTGAAAAAACCTATGAGTATTAAACTGATCCTCCACCCCAAATTACTACATATTGTAATGAGAAAGTTCATTTAAAAACTCACATTTGAAAAGCTACTAGTTTTTTTACATGGTGTCTGTATGTGTATATGTATATATATATATATATATATATATATATATATATATATATATATATATATATATATATATATGTATGTATATATATATATATATATATATATATGTATATATATAATTATTTATTTAAAAATATGATTCCAACACGGTACATAAGAGTTCTTATGCTCTACTTTTGTATCGAGCACTATTTTTAAAAAATAATAACAAAAATACTAAAGAACTTTGGATTGTTTACCTAACCAGTTCTTTCCTATTTTCTATATATTTTCACATATATATGTATATATATATATGTATGCATGTATGTATATATATATATATATATATATATATATATATATATATATATATATATGTATGTATATATATATATATATATATATATATATATATATATATATATATATATATATATATATATATATATGTATGTACGTATATATATACGTATATATATATATGTGCGTGTGTGAGTGTGTGTATATAAAAATTTGTGGTAGAGTATATCTGTAAAAGTAGATGATGAAATTCTTAACTAAACGCTAAAAAATGCATATATTCAACTCTCCATGTTATTTCATTCAATATCTCCATAAAAAGATAATGCATACCAAATAACAGCTTATTTCATTAATTTTGTTTCTATCCTATTTATTTTTATATATACCACAGTGTGCGAGAAAAATTTTTACTAAAAGGACAATATAAAAAAGTCAAAATGGAAACTTAACTGACATGTTTGAGGGACCTTATCAAGGCAAATGATGAGGATGAAATGTGTTGGCTAAGATAAGTTTTCATTTTGTCTTTTTTCATATATATATATATATATATATATATATAAAGAAATATAGTCTTAAGGTGTGCTATATTTATGGAATAAAGTGCTCAATATCAGAGATAGAGCGTGTGTAAATATAAAAGTGAACATAGAAGTCAACACTTAGAGGCGACAGTCTGTTTCATGCTATATGCAATCGTCAGGCCTGACGATTGCATATAGCATGAAACAGACTGTCTTCTCTAAGTGTTGACTTCTATATTCACTTTTATATATATATATATATATATATATATATATATATATATATAAATTAATTATATTAAGAAACAGACAACTTTAAGGCTTCATGGGATTATAATTTATTTCCTTAGGACCGGGATTTTGGTCCTAATTCATCAGATCTATATTTTCATGCAAAAATATTGGTGATTAATTTGCTCTGTTTTTACATTGAGCTTTCTAGATTATATCCTCCTTCGAAGAATCCATAGAGATTACCAAATAACTTCATTAACTATCTATCTATCTGTCTATATATATATATATATATATATATATATATATATATATATATATATATATATATTAGGTTGGTGCAAAAATAATGTCGTTTTCTCACATAGTAACATATGTGAGAAAACGAGATTATTTTTGCACCAACCTAATATAATCATTTTTTGACAGTCAAGGTAATAATGTCATTAAGATGCAAAAATTACTGAG
Organism: Acanthosepion lycidas; assembly: GCA_963932145.1. Lineage (NCBI taxonomy): Eukaryota > Metazoa > Mollusca > Cephalopoda > Sepiida > Sepiidae > Acanthosepion > Acanthosepion lycidas. The sequence continues at coordinate 49,763,723 of OZ010608.1, read as the reverse complement.
AATGAAAGATAATGAGAAAATATTAGTGAAGGGAAAGAGCAATAAAAGAACAGGTTTCAGGAAGTTAGTAAACAGTGATTGATGTTGCATTTAAAATTTTTAAGATTGTGGTTATTTAAAGTTTATTTTGAAAGAAAAAGTAAAAATAATATGGTCTGAGCTTTTAAATTTCCTTGTTTGTGAAGGATTATTCATAATTTCCAAAAGTCGGTCATTAAAATTAATCAACATAAAATGTCTGTTGTTTTCAGTAGTATTTGCCTTAAAGATCAGTTACTGCCTAAATACACAGAATATATCTAAAGATTATTGTATATCTAAATTACTGCATATCCATTGTATATCTAAATATTCTACTTGTGTAGAAGGCATATGAAAAGGCTGTTTTTATGATTTGTCAATTACATTCAAAATCATCAGCTATGTGCCATGTGTGATAGTTACTTAGGCGATCATGTATCTTTCAATACATGACTGACCAGGCAGATTTATTCCCCTCAGTAGTTGCAATTTCTTTCTGCGGTAGACCAGTTGCCATCCAAGGCTATAGAACTCGGTCTGTCCTGCTGTTTACCCATAGCTGGAGGGAGACGAAGAGGATTCATACTTTTCCCAAGGTTATTAGCACATAAGTGAATGTAATGGATTTGATTGGAATTTGAACTTGGCTCTCCGATTCCTCAATCCGAGCTGCTATCCATTACTCCACCATGCCTCCTTCAAAATCATAGCACCTTAATTAAAGATCTTATTTTGTTTTAGATTCTGTATTTATTGATAAGTGCTTTATAAATATGTAACCTTTTTGCTGTTAATTTAGTATAATAATGTAATTAACAATTGATTGATACTAAATAAAGATTTCACTTGTACATTGTGTTGTCATAATGAACAAGTGCCATAACAGCAAAATTTAAAAACTGAATTAAAAACATCAGCTTACATCTAGAAT
>OZ010608.1:49680271-49757771 GCA_963932145.1 Acanthosepion lycidas | reverse complement strand
TGTTCGGTACCTGAGTCCATTTTACAACTCAGAATCTCACACAACCCACATGAATGCACGGTACAGCTCTGTGTATGTAAAAATAAAAGAAAATAACCCCAAAACAAATGTAGAAATTCCAAATGGAAAACAAAATAAAAGACAAAAATATCAAAAATATTTAATTTTTTTAGAAAAAAATATGGTTCTGATCTACTATGATCTCATAAGCAATCAATAATAGCATCCCACTACCAATAATTAACATAGAAAAGAAATTAGCAAATGACCCACTGGGGGATCGTGTGGGCCTTGCAGACATACCAACACAAACCTCTGGTGTGTTGTATGGGAGCCAACATGTTAAAGGCACTATTAAGCCCTGCTTAATTGGCAAAGGTTCTTTGTAGCTGAGTTGGTTAAAGCACGTTGGATCTAATGTCAGTTCCCTCTGCTCTGGGGGGGGGATGCAGGTTTGAATTCTGCAAGAGTGCACATTTTTCTTTTAATAAGATTTCTCAAGTGATCAGGCTGGTAGACGTAAATAAACAAATATACTGTTTTAGAAATAAAAGGAGCATCTACTCATATATGAGTATCCACTAAAAATAATGTTTAAAGTGATAAAATCTGTTGGATTAATAAATAAAAAAATCCGTTACTTCTTTAGAAATTGCTTTGTTTACAGTTGGATATGAAACTGTGCAGATAAGAAAATTTCAAGAGTATGATGAGAAGCTTTTCACTTAAAGGCACTATTCAGCCTTGCTTGATCTGCAAAGGTTCTTTGTAGCTGAGTTGGTTAAAGCACATCAGATCTAATGACCGTTTCCTCTACCAAGAGCGACACAGGTTCAAATCCTGCCAGAGAGGACATATTTTTCTTAAATAAGATTTCTCAATTTTTCTGGCCAGTAGACAAAAATAAATAAATTTGCTGTTTTAGAAATAAATGGAGTGTCTATTCAAATATGAGTATCCACTAACAAATAATGTTTAAAATAATAAAATCTGTCAGATTAATAAATAGAAAGGTTCATTACTTTGTTTAGAAATTAAATATATGTATATAAGATAAAGTTATTTGTAACATATGGTTATTTTAGATTTTATCAGTTCGCAAATGCTTTGAGTACAAAAAAGTATTACTGGTAAATATCTTTCACACACAAAAAAGTATTTCATGAATTTCACATACATATGTTAAAAACAAGAGTATAAAGGTTTGACAAGAAACAGATTCAACACATGGAATCGTTTAGATGTGTGTACCAGAAGATAAACATAAACTCCTATATTTAGATACGTAAGTATGTTTCAGACTCAGAAGTAGAACTAACCTTTTAAGGTTTAGTCAATGAAAAGCACACAGAATTTAAAAGAAAAAAAATATCCTCATCATCTGTGTGGGTTTTCATGTTTGATAACTGTTTTCCAGTATTTTGGCACCAGGGATCAGTGTAACATCTCCCTCACTATACTAAGATGAGTACAGACATGTGTATGCAAGTTTATGTTCATTGATTCTATATTTTTAGATTGTAAGAATTTTATTATTTTGGACATAATAATGATTTCGTGAAACAAGTCATACTAATTGATCCATTGGTGGGGGAGAAGAGGTGGATTTTTACCTTTCCCAAGGGTATTTGCACAAATATAATGAACCCAACTGGAAGTGATTGATATTGGCTCCTGGGTATCAATATGAATATCCAGGGGTCTTGAGAAATGCCTGGGAGTCAAGAGGTGGTTGATAAATACCTAAGGGTCTATAAACAACAGGAGGGGGACTGATTAAACTTTTGGGTCCAAAAACTGATATTTGTATAAGTTGTCCTCTACTGTGTTATTTTCAGAATGTTGCCTGTTGTGGATAGGTGTAGGATAATTATTTTATCAGAAACTTGGGAATAAAATGAATGAACTCAAGGGTTTAAAATAAATAATTTATTTTTATTTATTTTCTTTCAAGTGATGAGTGAGTAGCAAAAAGTTTGTTAATAAGGTGGATATTGATAGCGGTCTTCAGAAATGCCCATTTCGGTAGTTGGAAGTGAGACCATGATAGGGGTAGTAGTAATGTCAAAAATTAGGTCAGATGTCAATCTGCTGTGTTTTCTCTTGGCTGCATATTTTTGTTTCATCCTTTCCTGGTGTCATTCTGTTTGCCTCTCTGCTTTTGCATAGAGGTGTCAGGTTTTTATTCTTTTGAATAAGCTCAGGAATTTGAAGCAAACATCAAAAAGTCTCTTTGTGTCAATTTTTTTGATTGGCCAAATTTTATTTTCCGGCATTCCTTTCTTTTTCATTTATTTTGTAATGAAAGTTATGTATGTATCCTCCCTGATTTTTAGTATTTTTCAGTCATAAATAATTAAGCTTGGATCCTGCAAACTTCCGTTGTTTTGGCTGGATACAGTTTTTTCGTCTTCTTCCTTTTTTTATTTGAGGGTTACCTTCTTGTAAGTTGAGAAAAGTATAGAAAGAGAAGTTTAGAGCAAGTGAGAAAGAAAGAGATAAGGGGTTTAAAGGAAAGTGTAAATGTCTTATTTTACTTTGAATTCTTATTATTTTTTGTTTATATATTTTATTTTTATCAGGACTCACTACAAAGTCAAGAAATGATAATTGATAAAATACACGTGCATATGTAGATTGTTGTTGATTTTGAAATTGAAAATGCTGACACTGAATCTCATTAAGATGAACTTTTTGATATGCTTGTTGATCTCAAATTATTTTTTTTTTACAGTGAGGTTTACTCTGTACAAGGCCCAGTGAGGGGCACTCAAGGTAGAGGGTTACAGAGTAAAAGGCACAGTTTATGCTCTATGAATTTTGGAAAGGAGTAAACATTGGAATTGCAACCAAACAAAGCTTTCAGAAGCTTTATTTGGATCATGCACCAGTTCTTCGGACAGTCAAAAAGTGGTTTGGCAGAGTGATTTAAACCTAAATGATCAACAACAATCTGGGTGACCTTTTGATGTCGATAAAGACACTCTGTTTTCCATCATAGAGATTTTGATGGAAGAGATGGCTAACAGTTTGAAAATTGATATCTCAACAGCTTTTTCTATTTGAAGAAACTTGGGTTCATGAAAAATGGCTGATATTGGTTAATTGAAAAGGTGTCATTTTCCACCATGACAACACAAGATCACATATAGCAAAACAGACCTTGCAAAAGCTTAAAGTTGAAATGGGAAAACCTCCAGCACCCACCAAATTCTACTGACTTGGCACCTTTGGATTTTCATTTGTTCTGGTCTTTACAGAATAATTTAAATGACAAATATTTGACTCTGTACAGTCAGTCAAAAACTATTTGATAATCTTTTCCCAACAAAAACTTCTATGAAAATGGCATCAACAAGTATGTAGAAAGATGGGAGACTGTTGTTAAAAACAACAGAGACTATGTACTTGACTAATAAATGTTGTTTTTGTGTGTATATAAAATTTTGTTTTTAATTTTTTAATCAGGCACAAACTTTTGTACAGATCTAATGGTTTACCTCTTCTATCTAAAATGGCAACATATTTTGTTAAGTCATTATTAATAGACTTTCAAATGCAAGTCTTAAAATATACTTTCTAATTACAATATCTAGTAATTTTTAGTAAGGGATCTGTTTAATACTTGATAAGAAAAGATAAAATATCCTCCACAATGAGATACAAATATTATAAGGAAAACATGAAAAACACTATTTGAAAATACTGAAACTCAACATAATGACCTCACCTAAAGAAATAGGTTTATGCCAAAACATATAACACCTACAATAGACCATCTACAAACTATATATCTATAAAATATATGTTTACTTTGAAAGTATAAAATTATGTATAAAATATCTGTAGAGAAGGCATAAAATTGCATTCAAAATATCTGTAGCGGAAGCCATAAAACTGCATACAAAATATTATATTTCAGCATTAAATAACCGATAGAGGTGTTGATATATCACTAAATTAAAACAACCAAAATAATCCTGAAAGGACACAGCACATAGAAGAAAACTATCAAACCTATTATTACAGTTCACTTAGATTATCTTTGTTTTCTTTTTAAAAGATCTGTGCCTTTTCTATAAATACAGTTCTTATTTAGTGTAATATTATTGATCCTGACCTGGTGTCTTGGTTTCAGTCACATTTACACTGTCATAATGTAACTTCCCTGTGCCTTTTCTATAAATGCTTTTATGGTAATTGTTTTGATGTTATGGGAATTATTCATTAGGATTTCATTTTTAAATGTTGATATTATTATCCCCCCCATCAGACAAATTGTACTAGTTAGGACTTCATAGAGACTTTGAGGCATTATAGTAGCTGTAGTAAGAATGGTAAATAAGTAAATGTTGTTTTGGTGTAAGGAATACTGTGGTATGCTTGGGTCAGTAATTGTGGCTAGCTAAGTTTAAGATAAGACAGATTGAAGACCAGCCTTCCCTTATCCCCACTTTTGGTTTTCTTCTACATTTTTGCATCATTGAAAATAAATATTACTTTCCTCTATGGTACATAGACTTTGCGAATTTAAGTGGAGTACTAGATTGGTGGTAAGGTCTCACCATTTTACAGTCGAAATTGCTAGACGTAATCATAAGTTCTATGCTAACAGTTTCTTCTCTCGCATTTCTTGCTTCTGGAACTATCTTTTAGTTTCCTACCTTCTAGTTAACTTTGATCTTCAAAAATTGAAATGCAATGTCAAGCATTATCTTCTTAATTTCTGTTCTTTTTATTGTTCTTTCTCCTTAAAAATGTTTACTTTTCTTTATATTCTCCCACACTTGGTAACCTCTCCCTTCCATCTTAGTAGCTTTATTGTCTTGCTTGAGGTGAAATGATTTAAAAAAATAAAAAATAATTTTTTGATTATCCCTGGATAAAGTTTAACAGTTCTTTTTTTTTCTTTGTTGGATTTCCTGAAATTCTTTTGAACAATTCTTTTTTTGTTGTTTTCTTTTGCTTTTTTGGTCATGGTATCATTTAAACAATTCTTTTTTTTTGTCATGGTATCATTTAAACAATTCTTTTTTATGTGCTTACCCTGAGATTCAATTTAACATGTTTTTTAACATTTATTATGGCTATCACAGGATTATTTTCTTTTTAGCAAAGTTTTTGAGGTCATTTTTGAACTCTTTGAAACCATCCTTAATTTTTTTTGGTATTTTTTTTAACAATTCTAATAATTTTTTTTTTTGGAGTCTGTCTGTATTTCTGAGATGAGGTATTATTATGTACATTATTTACATTATTATGTCCTCATCTTTGTCGCCATATTTATCACAACATTTCGGCTGTTGTATGCTCCGGCCTTCTTCAGGTAGTTGGAATGTTGAACTGAACCCTTTATTTTGCTCACTGGGGTAGACTGTTCTAGTTCCACGTGCCATGTTTGATGGATGTCAGTTATCAGTTATCTCCTCTTAATTTCCCTGTGAAAGTTCTCCACTGCCTTAACCGGGTATTGAACTCACACTCTTTGGCTCCTGTCACTGGATCTAACCAACACCTTTATCCACTGTGCCATGTGTCCTGTGTCATGGAAAGGGGAAGTAACAGGAGATAACTGACATCCATCAAACATGGAACTAGAACAGTCTACCCCAGTGAGCAAAATAAAGGGTTCAGTTCAACATTCCAACCACCTGAAGAAGGCCGGAGCGTACAATGGCCGAAACGTTGTGATAAATATGGCGACAAAGATGAGGGCAATAGTCCGAATAATGTAAATAATTTTTTTTTGTTTATCCTAGGATTGTTCTTAATTATTTCTTTGGTAACTTGGGAATCTTTTCTGCAATTTATTTTTTGGTTAGCTTGGGGTTGTTCTTAACAATTATTTTTTGGTTAGCTTGTGATTCTGTTTATGGTTTAATATTAGGTTGGTGCAAAAATAATGACGTAATAATGTCGTTTTTTGACGTATTTTTTAAGGTCAAAAAACGACATTATTACATCATTATTTTTGCACCAACCTAATATTTAGCTAGTGGTTTTTTCTCATACAATTTTTTTTTGTTTTTGCTTGGTACATTTGTTTTTTTGTTGTTTTTTTTAATAATTCTCTTTTTGGTTATACTGGAATTCTTTTTAACAATTATTTTTATTTTTCTTAGCCTGAAATTTTTTCAACCTCCTTTTTCTTTTGTCCTGTAATTCTTTTTTATAATTATTTTAGAAAATCTGTTTTTGGTTTCCCTAAGTACCTGGGATTATTTTTAAGAATTCCTTTTTGATTGTTTAAGAGGACTTTTTAAGAATTATTTTGATTATTCTGGAATTCTTTAAATATTTTCCCCCATGGTTATCTTTGATTTTTTTTCATCATCTTTTTTTGTTTTTTTGGTTATACTTAGATTCTATTAAATAATTATTTTTTAATTATTCTTTGATTCTCATTAACATTTTTTCCCATGGTTATCTTTGATTTTTTTTCATAATTTTATTTTTTGGTTATACTTAGATTCCATTAAATAATTATTTTTTAATTATTCTTTGATTTTCATTAACATTTTTTCCCATGGTTATCTTTGATTTTTTTCATAATTTTATTTTTTGGTTATACTTAGATTCTATTAAATAATTATTTTTTAATTATTCTTTGATTCTCATTAACATTTTTTCCCATGGTTATCTTTGATTTTTTCATAATTTTATTTTTTGGTTATACTTAGATTCTATTAAATAATTATTTTTTAATTCTTTTTTGATTCTCATTAACATTTTTTCTCATGGTTATCTTTTATTTTTTTTATAATTTTTTTTTATTGTTATACTTCGATACTATTAAATAATTATTTTTTAATTATTCTTTGATTCTCGTTAACAATTATTTTTTCGTTACCTTTGATTCTAATTAACAATTATTTTTGGTTACCAGAAAATTTTTCAAAAAATCTTATCCAATTTTTGTTCTGGATTGTTTTGACTTTCTTCCTGACCTTGAAAAATGTTTACAGTCCCAGTAGACTTGACCTTCTTTGAGATAGTTTATACAGAAGGTTTGGGAAGTTGCAATTGTTTGAAAATAGCTCCAGACAAATGCTGTTATTCTCACTGTATTCTTTCAGTTCCATCATGGTAATTTAAACACTTATGCTTTCTATAGAACTATTGTTCTATATAATTGAACTAAATAAGAACTGTCATTCAAAGAAGAAAAGTACAATACCTACATGCTTATACATATTTGCTTTTAATTCTTAAACCACAGAAGTACCTACTGCTAGGTAATGTACATATACTTTTGTTAGAGCTTATTAAAAAAATCCTACCAAAAGTTTTCACTCTGACGACTTCTAACGCACTGGAAATTAAAAACCAACAAAGGCTCATCAGAGAAATCATTTCTCGTTCAAAACATGATATTCAAAATCAGCTCAACATAAAATAAAAAAAATTGTTTTTCAGTCAATGAAAAGTTTGAAAAAATAAATAAATAAACACATTTACCTGAGCCACTTCTATGGAAGCTAATTTTATAAGAGGGATATTTAATGGCAGAGCTAAGAACAGGGTTAGCCAAATCAATCAGTTGACAATATTTTGTCTAGGCTTAAGCACTCCTTATAATACCATGGCAATGAGAAATGGGACACCAAAAGAACATGCATTAAAGAACTTTTTCAAGTTTACTTTTATTATACCTTCCTTTTTTTTTATTAATTTCAACTGCATTATTAATTTCAAATGTATCTGATTTCAGAAACTTTAAGCTTCTTTTTCTATGTGCCGTGTCCCGGGACGTCTTCAGGACGTAGGCAATTATGGCTTCTCCACAATTTCCTGTTCTTTGTAGCTCTTAACAAATTTTATCTTTTTGTTATTCCTTCTAAACCTTGTTCCGCCATCCATTTACTTAAGTTCATTAAGTAGGTTATGCATTGTTTTTCTCTGTCTCTCTTGCCTTCAATTTGTCCTGTGAGTATCAAATTTTCCAAGCCCTCTTTCCTCATTATGTGCCACTGCTCACATGTTCAGTCCGTAGTATTCTCAGCATCCTTCTGTAGAACCACATTTCTGTTGTTTCAAGTCTCTTTTTAATATGTGAGGAGATTGTCTGGTATTCAATGCCATATAGGAGGACTGATATTACATAACACTTCAGTACTCTTTTCTTTGTTTCTAACAAAATATTTCTGTTTCTTAATACTTTGATTAGCTTTTGGAAGACATCTTTTGCTATCCCAGTGTGTCTTTAGATTTCAGTGACACACTTAATTCCAAATTTAAAATTAGTGAACTCTTTTTCACCGAGATTACAGAACTGCATGGTTTTGCTTTGCTTGGCAAAAGAGCTATTGTGAAATATCCATGTGTCCAGATTGAAATTCCCTAGGTAAACTGGTGACAAAAATGGTTTCGTCCCTATATCTAGCATTGCTGAAATGAACACATCCAGAGGTTAGAATATTTGTTGCCATTTTCTGAAGAAATAAGAAATTTTTCCCTCTTTTCTCATTATGTGCCCGAGAAACTTCAGTTGTTTCTCCCTGATATTAAGTATAAGTTTCCTTTTTGTTTCCAAAGCTTAAAAGTGAAATTAATACAAAGGTATATTTTCTCTATTACACACAAAGGAACATAGACAAACTCTAATACTGTAGGGATACAAAAAGCGATTATCTCTTTGGTTGAGAGAAAGTTACATGGGTCACATGATGGCAGTTAGTGATGTCACTTCATAGAAGGACAAATTGTCCAGTCTGTCAGTTAGCTTCCAGAAGTCAAATCTAGCAGTTGCTTTTTTTTAGACCCTTGGCCTGGGCTGAAGCTAAATCTCCTTCCCTCAGTCAGCTGCCAAATGGTGCAGCTTACAAGCCCATGGCACTGTTTCCTTTTGGCAATTTATCTTCACCAGGTATAGAAACTATCTCCATGTTGAGAAAAACTCATGGCTTGCCAATTTCCACTTGATTTCTCACTGGTGACATTGCAGATAAATCTAACCCACTTGAATTTGGAAATATGGTTTCCCTAGAAACACAGAAGAATACTCCAGCAGGGAATTATTACAAGTATGACTCTTTTCATACAGCTTGTTGTTGCATATATATGTATGGGACAAATGTAAATGTTTATAAATAATTTTGTGTATGACTTAGCAGTATAGAACTCTGTCTGAGAACAAAGCATATTTGTCATTTCTTTCCTTTCAGTTATTCTGTTCTGTCCGTGAAATATTGGTGTTATATCATGGATATAATAATGCCCATAATGGGGAAAATACAAACTGGGAGAATATTCCTTTCTTCCATAGCTCACCCATTATTACATTTCTCTTTATTCCAACTGTTTAAAATCTAAAAAGCATAATGTATATAGATAAATAAATTTGTTGTTTGTTATGTCAATGTAATTTGTACTTTCTGTTTTTGCCATCCAACTACAAATATGTGAAAGTCATAGCTTAACAAAGCCTATTTCTCAAACTTAGTGGAATTTGTTTTTTAACTGATTTCACCCCAAGCAAGGCAGTAAAGCCACTAAACCAAAAGTGAGTAATGGATGTGGAAGAATTAGAAACAGAAACATTACTAATGAGTGGGAACAGAAAAGAGTAATCACTATCTACTGTCCTCCTGGACAGTAGATAGTGATTACTCTTGACATTGCATTTAAATTTCTGGAGATTAAAGTTGGCTAGAAAGCATGGAGTCAGAAGGGAGTTCCACAAGCAAGAAGTGTGAGAATGCTAAGCATTCAAAAGCTATTAACCTTTTCCAGTTAAAACCCTTAGCTTAATAAAAACTTGGTAATTGTCCAGCTTGATAAATGCCATATTTTGTTGGGAATATTGTTTATATTGTAAAACTTGATGAAATCATAAGTGAATTGCCTACTTTTTGATATTGATGTTGTAAGTTACCCAGTGGGTGTGCAGGTAGTTAGACTGCTATTAGATAGGGGAAATCAACACGCCAAGTTCAAGGAGTCTGTTGCGTTCACTTTTGCTCTAACTCTTGGGAAAAGCAGGAATCTGTTTCTTCTCCCCCCCACTCTCTCAAATATAGACTAAATAATAGGCTAAAATGGGCTCTTTAACCTTAGTTTGAAAACAGTCTTAGTGAAGGAATAAATTTGAATTTCAAGCCCTGGAAAAAGGAAACAACAGGAAACCACTCCACTTCTCAAGAAATCATGGTAACTCGCAAATAATAAAAGAAAGGAATCTTTGGAGAGCCACAACCATCCATACTAGGATAGGACATTGTAATTTTATATATAAGAGATTTTATTATCATATTTATTAATTACTCTTAATATCATTTTAATTTTACCCTTATAGAGTATCATACAACATATTACATTTTATTTTATTGATTGAGTGATTCATTTTTTATGGCTTATCAACCTTTTGCAAGTTATTTAAAGCCAGAATATATATTTTTAGATCATAAGAATTTCTTTTTGAGATAATAATAGTTTAGAGATACAAGTCTTTCTAATTAACCCATAGTTGGGAGAGAAGAGGTGACTTCACACCTAATCAGAATTTGATAAACAAACAAGAAATTATGATGTGGATATAAAGTGGAAGATCAATTCTATATTACAGTCAATATAAAAACTGATCCCTCAATTTATATTCAAGACAGTGTAAATAAATCTGAAAGACATGTCTGTTTAGGTAAGCAGTAATTCATTTTCTATGGCTTATCAGCCCTTTGCAGGTTATTTAAAGCCAGAAAATAATTTTACATTGTAAGAATTTCTTTTGAGATAATAATAGTTAAGCAATACAAATCTTACTAATTAACCAATACTTGGAGGAGAAGAAGTAGATTCATACCTTTCCCAAGAGTATATGTGCGTAAGTGAATATAACGAACCCAATGGGAATTGGAACTTGTCTCTCTGATTAACAATTCTGAGCCATTATCCATTATATCACCTACATATCTAAGCTTACAACACCTGATTTTCTCAAGTGGTTACCCATCTAGGTACTGACCAGGCTCAACATTGCTTAACTTCATCAATTGTACAGGAATCAGTCTTTCAACGTGATGTGGCCATAAGTCAGATTTTATTCTAGATATAAAATTTGTAAATATGGCTTACAATTGTATCTTATTGGTTATTTTCTTGAACATTGAATTATTTTTTTTATTGATTTCTCATGTTTCTATTTACATGAAAAGGAAAAGTGTTATAACTTGTGTAATAACACATGGCCATCAGTAAAAGAATGAGCCTGAAATGCGATATGCAGGTCAGGAACACTAGAATCAAGCAGACATGGAAGTTTAAATATCTGGGAAGCGTTCTGACAGAGGACGGTAAGTGCGACACTGAGATTCGTAGAGGTATTGGGATGGCCAAGGATGCATTCCAAAAGCTTGGCAGAGTATTGCAAGACAGGAGGATTTTTTTGGTAACAAAGAAAAGAATACTGAGCTGTTATGAGACATCTGTCATTCTTTACAGCAGTGAATGTTGGACGATTTCCTCAAAGATGAAGAAGAGACTCGAGATGACGGAGATGTGGTTCTACAGAAGAATGCTAAGGATATCATGGGCCGAGTGTGTGAGCAACAGTGTGGTTTTAGAGAGGATACAAACAAGGAGGCAGCTTATACTTAACATCAAGAAGAGGCAGCTGAAGTTTCTAGGACACATAATGAAGAAGGAGGGCCTGGAGAATCTGATATTCACAGGTTGAATAGAGGGAAAAAGAGACAAGGGAAAACAACGTATGACATACCTAGCGGCCTTAAGCAAGTGGTTGACAGAATGTGGTCTGGGGAAGGTAGCAGAGGGATGGAACTTGTTGAGAGCTGCTAGGGATAGAGAGAGGTGGAGAGCCATAATCGCCTACATCCTGAAAGGATATGGCATATAAAAAAAAAAGCAAATGTTGCAGTATTAAACATGACCTGAGATTAAAAAAAATTAACAATGTGCAATAAAATAGTAACAAAAAAATAAAAATGAAATGAAAATTTTAATGGAAAATATTTTTTAATTCAGTTATTTTTTCAAAGTTCAAAAAATTAAAATGTGGTTTTATTATTTAGCCTATCTTGATTGAAGAGGGAAAATAGAGCAATTAAAAAAGTAAGCAGTATGGACAAGAGGGAGTAATATTAATTAACATTGTCAAAAGAAAGCATAGAATTTAAGGTCACTTACACACCTGGTTATATTAGGTTGGTGCAAAAATAATGACGTAATAACGTCAAAAAACGACATTATTACGTCATTATTTTTGCACCAACCTAATATTTCCTCTAAAATCTGGCTTTGTAAATAACCAGTAACAATAAACTCTAGATTAACTCTTCTTTATATCATCTTAATTTTATTCTTATAGACTATCATACAACATTTTCGATTTCATTCTAGAGATAGAATTTGTAAATGTGGCTTACAATTGTATCTCATTTGTTATTTTCATGAGTATTGGATTATTTTTTTATTGATTTCTCATGTTCCAGTTTGCATGTTATAACTTGTGTCATTTAAGACTAATGTTGCAGTATTAAACATGACATGAGGCTGAAGAAATTCACATCATGATATTAAATAATATTATCAAAATTGAAGTTTTAATGAAAATTTTAATGGAAAATATTATTTTTTGACTCAGTTTTTTTTTAATGTTTTTTTTTAAATTTTCAAAAGATTAAAATCTGGCACTTGGTTTGATGGATCAATGATTTCCCCTGTCCTGATTGAGGTGAGAAAATAGATTAATTAAAAAGGTAATTAGTGTGGACAAGAGGAGGAAATATTCCACTAGACGATTCTTTGAATTTAACATTGTCATAAGAAAGCATGTGAATTTAAGGTCACTTACACACCTGTTTATACTTCCTCAAAATCTGTCTTTGTAAATAGCCAGTATTAATAAAGTCTAGGCTAACTCTTCTTTATATCATCTTATTTTTATCCTTATAGACTATCACACAACAAAGTGTTATAACTTGTGTAATGCTAAACGAAAATTAACTTATTCAAATCAAGGATCAATTGTCATTTTTTCTCCTTATTTTCAATCTTCACTCACTAACACCACCTCTTTCATCCTGGGTATGATGATAAACTACATCCAGCAACAAGGCCTCTGACTGTGAGTGTAGTATCATATGCAAATTAGATAGACAAGTATAAAAAGAGAACAATTGGCGAACATAAGGGCTATGCCTAGCAAACCAGGTTGCTATTCAGGACACGGAGAACTGTACTATGACTACTACTACACAGAGAGATGTGCAAAGCATAACAAGGAGATTGGAGGTTTTGAGGAGTGTGGAACTACTTCTTAATTGCTGTTGTTCCCAGGTTCACCCTGACCTGGGGTGGTAGCACTTGTTAGGGTTGCAGCTATGTAAATAGTGCACCCCCAAACAAAAACAAAACACTATGGATGTATAAAAATACATTTTTATAGTAAAAATGACAGTAGTACATTTTTATATAAAAAAATTACCAACAATACATATTTATAGTAATCTTACTATTTAAAATAAATTTTTTTTAACTGTTTAAATACAAGGCTTTATTTAGGAAAACATTACATCTTGACATTAAATGACTTAATGGGCTGATATGCCATAAACCAAACCAAACCAAACCAAATCACTTCTTTTATTCACATCACACACCTCATTCCTTGTAAGCATTTTAAAAGTAACCCTCTATCTTGAATGGTTCTCAAATCTTGTACTGAGTGAACATTATTATAAAATTAAGCTTAATATCAAAGCTTAAAGGCATAAATCTATTGTTTGCTCCAGATATAGGGGTTTATAAAGGCACTCTATCTTGTGTGTTTAATAAAAGGCACATCAGATGAAGTCAAGCAAGGGATTGTTTTTGATTGTAATGGTAATAGTAATATAAACCATTTCATTATAAAGAAACATTTGACATTTTTTGACCGAGCAGCCAGTGGTACTTTTGGTTTATGTTGTAGCATACCTACGGACAATAATGGGTATGTCCCCATTAACATAAATACAGTAGTAAATACTGTATGTTGGTCTGCAGTTAAAGATTCATTGTTGAATTCACTTCTAACAGATGACTACTTCTTCTATGCACCATTGGCGAATCTTATATGTGTTGTTCATGCCCTAAGTATTATCATTCATTACCAACTTTTGTGTGATCATTCTATTCAGTAACCTTTGTTAAGTTACAACAGTTTTATTTACAGGACCTTTCTATTAAAACATTTTTTCAGGAAAATAGGTTTCTCAAATCAACTGTTATTGCTCTTTCCAGTACTGATTGATTTCCTTCCTAAATTTTTGCTTAACATAGTATGGAATGTCAACATTTTTATTATGTTTTTATTTTCTGTTTGATTTATATGTGATATCCATTTTAGTTGTTGCTCTTGTTGAAAGTGAAAGTGAAGAGTTTTTTGCTGTTTGGTACAGTGCTAAATAATAATAACACCCTTCACCCAGTCCCTTCAAATTTGGAGGACTGAGGAAGAAAGAAAGGAATTTGTGAGTCTATGTGAAATGTTCTTTGGATTAATGAAAAACTTGCTTTCACAGAAATTGACTGGTGAGCTGAGAAGAAGAAGGAAAGGAATTTGTGAGTCTATATAAAATTGTTTTTGGACCAATGAAAATCTTGCCTTCACTGAAATTAGCTGGTCATCCAAGAAGAAAAAAAAAAGAAAGTAATGAGCCTATTGTTATGTTAATTTACCTATGCATGCATGGATACTCCCAGCTATAAATAGGAGCAGGTAATGCCTTTTAGAGAGGGAAGTTTCCAGCAGTCAGCTCTGACAGACTGAACATTCTTGCTGTAACACTCTCATTTGTATATTTTTGTATTACTGTTTCTGTTAATATATTTGTTTAACTCAATTCCCCTCTTTGTGTCTTTATTTCTAGCCCTAACAAGGCCACAAGACCTATGAAAAATTCTTTTTGATATAAAATGAGGAGAAAAATGAATCAGTGAAGAGTGTCTGAAGTCATGTGAAAGTTTTCATTTCCATTCATTGCATTAAAACTACAGACATTAAAATTTCTGATTTATTTTCCTGAAATGAGCTACTGACACTACTTCAAGCGTGTAAATTCATGAATAAATTCTTTATTTTGTTTTGTTAAAATTATCCATATGTTTCCTTGTCATTATCATCCTTCATTAATCTTCTTGGCATGGGTAAATCAACTGTTTAATTTAACTACTGAGCCTCACACCACTATAACAATACTTTGTGATTCCGTAGGGTAAATCAACTGTTTAATTTAACTACTGAGCCTCACACCACTATAACAATACTTTGTGATCCCGTAGGGTAAATCAACTGTTTAATTTAACTACTGAGCCTCACACCACTATAACAATACTTTGTGATCCCGTAGGGTAAATCAACTGTTTAATTTAACTACTGAGCCTCACACCACTATAACAATACTTTGTGATCCCGTAGGGTAAATCAACTGTTTAATTTAACTACTGAGCCTCACACCACTATAACAATACTTTGTGATCCCGTAGGGTAAATCAACTGTTTAATTTAACTACTGAGCCTCACACCACTATAACAATACTTTGTGATCCCGTAGGGTAAATCAACTGTTTAATTTAACTACTGAGCCTCACACCACTATAACAATACTTTGTGATTCTGTAGTGCCAATCTAGATTGTTCACTAAGACCTATAGGCTGTATACAACTCACGAGTTTTTAGGTTAATGTTTTGATTTTTTGAGCAATTTGCGGTGTTAGTCAATACAACCTCTAGCACAGCCTATACTACCTGTCTGATGCATGCTAATCAGTGAGAAGGCAGGCATCATAAAGTTATCCAACATTGCCCAGAGCAGAAGTTGCAAACTCAGGGACACAAAAAGGCCTTTATGTGCTGAAGGAGAGCTGCAGCAGGTCAGAATCAGGCTTGTCACCAGATTATTGCTAATGGGGGAGGGTATCAAAAGTAGAAAGGCATCAAGTTCAGAGGGGGAATACTAATACAAATGCATTTTCTTGCATTAAAATTAATTTACACCACATTTACAGAGGGAGCGCATTTTTTGGAGGTGGGTAGCCCTTTTTTTCGCTTTCGACATATAAGGATCTGACAGCTTATTGATTCAGTTGTGAATTTGCAATAATCTTAAGTGGCATTTAAGACAATAAGAACGAATCAAGGTAAACCGCCAGAAAACCCACACAAGTGATTTGATTAAACTGGTGAAGGCTTGTGCAGAACCATCCACACTTTTCGGAACTATTGATACACTTAGTTGGTGCAAATAAATACCACAGACGAAGCAGACAATATATATATATATATACACACACACACATATATATATTTTAAAAAGTAGATAAACTGCACAACACATCTACAAATGTAATGAAGGTAAATTTAAAATAATGCCAATATACCAAACAGATAATTATTCTTACCTTCAAATACAAGAAATAAAACTTCATAAACAAATTTAAACCAGCACTAAATAGATCATAACCCCCCACCCATGCAAAAACACACAGCAAACACATATAATGACCAAATACAGTAGTTGATTCTGTTATGCCGACATAGAAGATTGCTATGCAATGATAGTTGTCATGAAATATTAGATGCAAATTGTAAATTCACAATGCAGTTCTATGATGTTGTACCATGTGAAAGAACAAAATATTAACAAGAGAATATATGCAATATATATATAAACTCTTATCACCAGTCCAAGAAAGACATTTGAATCACTATCATGCAAAAAATTTATTTTTATAATATGTGAAAATATTTACTTTTTGCTTGAAGAAAGTCGCATGTATATTTTAAAATAAAAAATCCACATTTCCACCAAAATGTTTGTGGTTTATCTTCTTTTTAAAATATACACATTTTTCTCATTGGAACAACTGTAAGATCTTCCCTATATATATATATATATAAACTACAGTTCAAAAGTTTGAAGCCACCTCCAGAATTAGCATGTGATGCACTTGACTGAAGAGTCAAAAAAAATGAAAGAGAGCTCTTAAAGTCACTGAAAAAATAATGGAATCAAATAATCAAAGTTATACTTTGAGAAACATTTGCAAAATTTTGTGTTGCACGAATGAAGGCTAAAGGATATTTTGATGAGAGCAAATCATAAAATGCTTTTATTCTTTTTTGTCATAATAAAATTTCTAATAAAAAAATCATGTCTCACTATTTTTAATCATATATAATAATTTTCTCTCATTTAAAGTACAAAACAACTACCTTTTGAGCCAATTTAAAAAATTACAAGGAGTGACCTCAAACTTTTGAATTGTAGTATATATATAGATGTCTGTAGTGTATATATATGTCTGAAAAGTAATGGGACTGGGTGTACTGTGTAAGTTATGGACATTGTCCACAATGAGTTCTTGTCACAGGGTCAGATGATCACTCAGCAAGTCTACAAAGTTATCCTGTGGCGTTTGCTTTGCTCAGTGTGTGAGAAGAGATGAGAGTTGTGGCAGAACAAATCATAGGTGCTTCACAATGACAATGTACCTGCTCACCTGAGGATCTGGCAGTTCATAGCCAAGAAGAACATCACTGTACTTGAAAAACAAGGGGATCTGTTTTGAAGGTGTGGTGGCCATCAAGATGTTTTCGATTTTTTCAACTTCACAGTATAGTAGGGTCAATTAGGCACCATCTGTGAGAAAAAGAACACCATGATGCCATTCATGCTGCCAGAAATTTGAAAACAGCATGCTGTACTACTTGGCATTCATGCTGGAAGCTCCAATACAGACATTTCAGAGTGTTTGGGACAGAGTTGGATCAGCCTTATGGTTATTATGTAGGTGTTTGGAGTGATCCCTAGTGATGGTGATGTTATGCCTCCATTCATCTTCCCATAGGGCCTCAGACTCAACACAAAGGCCTACATCAAGTGCCTTGAGGAGGTAGTACTGCTCTGGGTCAAGAGGGTGGCTGCTGGAAGACCCTTTGTTTGGCAACAGGATTCTGCACCATGCCACACAAGCAGGAGAACCCAGTTATGGCTGTCAGATAATTTCTGAAACCACATCATCCCTTACATCTGGCCACCTGACTCCCCAGATTGCAACCCACTTGACTATTATGTGTGGGACACAGTTGAGCAAGAGATAAACAAAACTCCTTGAACTGAAGTCAAGGATTATGGTAGCATTCACCAACTTAAAGAAGAAGTATATCCAGAAGAGTTGCAGGAGACTCCGAAGTAGTCTTTAGGCTGCAGTTGAAGCTAATGATGATTTTATGGATTAAATTTATTCTTTAGTATTTCAAGATATTTTTGTGTAATTTTGGTAAACATATCTGTTAAAATGAGATGTCAGTGTTATTTTCATGTTTGCATAGTTTAGATGACAATTTATCCATCGCACCTAATATATATTAAGAAATATACATATTATTCCTCGCTGGTAGCACAACTCAGTGTTTCATGCACAATGCAAATATAAATATTATAAATTTACTAATTTAAAAATATCGTTCCATCGCTACACAGGAATTACCATGTTTCAAAAACAGAAACTAAACAAATTCAATTATATAATTAAATTAAAGTCCCTAGTCCTGTTTTATTTTCAAGCAAATTTTGGAACAAACTTTTAAACATGTTTCATTAAATGTGACAGACAAGGAAAATCTTATAAGTTTTTCTAATATTCTTGTTTTCTTTTTGGAAAGACTAAATGAAGTACAGAAAACGTCCTTAATAATTCTTGTCCCAAGTGCTTTTGGCCAATTCATTACCCATTTTCAAGGGGCCCATTTAATGTTTTTCAATGTGCGTGTCTTAAAGTGTATTGTGTAGAAATAACGCTAATCTTAGGCTCTGTGGGAGGATGCAGCTTTGACTTTATGTTTGGGGTGTTTTGTTAGAATACTACCAACAAATTTGAACTAAATAAAATAAAGTTGATGCTTGGCTTAAATAAAGTAAAGTCGATGCTTGGCTCGAATTATTTTATATAAAGAACCTCAATATTTTTTTGCCACCTTTATCAGACAGATTTCATTATAATAATGATGTTTTCAACCAGAATTTTTCTAATGGCGGGAGGCTGTTCTTTGTGGGTGTCAAGATGCTTTTTTATGACAGTGATATCACTTAAGTGGTAACATCAGAAAAAATTAATAAAAAAAGATTTTCCTTGTCTGTCAGATTCATGTTCTTAAATAGCCTCATCAGATTATGACTTTCATATGGATGGCATGTATATCACCAAAGTCGTTCAGAAATATCTAAACAGTCAGCTGTATATAATCACTTTCACAGATTGATGGTTAAAAATGACTTTGAGCAAGTGAAGTGTTTAGGCCTCAGCAAGAAGAAGACAAAAAAAGGCAACTAAAAGAAGGAGACATCAGAAGTTCTTTCTTTAGATGTTCTTTCTTATCTTGACCAAATCATATTTGCAATAAGAACTGATAAACTAGTTTAAAACTGCTTAAAAAATTGGTGAAATTTTCTTCCCATTTTGTTCATGAACTATTTTTAAGAAAATCAAGAAAACTGAGCTTCTATTTAGTTTTTTAATTTTAATTGACAAGTTGCTCTATGGAAAGTGTCTTTATATTATAAACATTCAAGAAAGTTTTTGAACATCAAAACTTGTCTAAGTTCATTCCCTTCATGTAAGCTCTTGAAAAATATCTAGTGTGATATGGACTGTGTGTATTTGGCTGTTGATATGTGATATATAATTGAACTATTATCAGATAAATGTCACATTAATCAGCATGATGATGTAGTAGTTAGGTAACCAATGTATGCATTATTTCAATTATCATCATTAGAAAACATTCTCCAAATTGGCAAGCAAATTCAAAAAAATACATGGTTTGTTGAAGCTTTATTTTTGTTTTATTGCTGGTGTTGGTCATGATGAAGGTTTTTACTTTTTATAAGTGATTTGTTTAATTTGCTTATATATATAATGGGTAGTGGCTTGAATTGAGGAATCGGAGAGTCAAGTTCAAATTCCAGTCAAATTCATTACATTCACTGACATGCTAATACCCTTGGTAAAGGTATGAATCCTCTTCTTCTCGCCCCCCAGCTATGGGTAAATAGCAGGACAGACCGGGTTCTATAGCCTTAGATGGCAACTGGTCTACCGTAGAAAGAAATGGTAACCTACTGCAGGAAAAAATATACCTTGTCAGTCATGTATTGAAAGATACATGATTGCTTAAGTGTATATCACATATAGCACATAACTGACTGATATATATATATATATATATATATATATATATATATATATATATATATAATCAATTCACCCCAAGCAAGGTGATAATGACACTAAGACACGATGGGCTACTGGGAGTGAAAGAGAATGTGAAGACTTTAGAAGGAACTGGAAACTCAATCCTAAACAGGAAACAAGGGATAACATCTATTCCTGAGACAGTGAAGTGTAAACAGGATGATAGGCAAATCTATCTACTCTTAGTGAAGAAAAAAAATAAATAGTAAATAAAATTTCTGAGTTTAGTTAGAGACATTAGAAGCAGTGCTGGAATCCTACCAGTTTGTGCAAACAGATTCTCAAAATTATAAAAGTTCAGCAAACCAGTTGTTGGATTATCCCAAAATAATCTCATATATCAATAGCCGATGGTCGAGGATGGAGACTCTAGATAAAAATATTAGTTATGCTACATTCACGCGTGCACATTTAGTCAAAATTTAATAGACCCCCCCCCACCATGACAATAAACGGCAGTTGGCAGGGTGGGGAGAAAAAAAAAAAAGAAAAAGTAAAAGAAAAACATATATGGATAACAGTAGCTGTGTAGAGAGAGAGAGAGAGAGAGAGAGAGAGAGTTGATGGAAAAGGTTAAGCCAACCAAATGAAAAGTCAGAGAGCTACAAATTCACCAAAATGTTTTTAACATATCACACTCCCTTTAATGAACCTTTGAACTTGATGACTATTCAGTGAACACCTTTTGCTTTCTTTCTTGCTTTCTTTTTTGTTTTTTTCATGATTTGCACTTTCTTATTTTTACTGAAGATTTGCCCTTAATTTAAACACAAAAATGCCCTATTAAGAATTTATAACAAATTTCCATATTGTGTACATCAAAACATTACCATTCAAATTTTTAACATGTTGACTAAGTTATCACCATCTGCTTTTTGGTTGTACTGCAGAATGTATTAGGTTTAGGACATGTTTTAGCAAGATATTGAAAAGAAAATAAGCAGAATAGGTTCCTAAAGATTACCAGCCTTTATAGAACTGGTTCCTGGAAATTTGGGATACCATTATTGATGAGAAGTATAGATGACATAGACTTTAGAGGGAACTGGAAACCCAGTCCTAAACAGGAAATAAGGGATAAACCTCTAATCCTGTTCAAAAGACTGTGGAAGAGTGTGAGCCAGATGATAGGCAATCTTAAATATACTAGCCAAATACCTGTCCTACAGAGAAGAAATTTGCCATGGTAGTTTTTTTACCTCTCTAAAATTTCTGTATAAACAACATTTCAGTAAGACATCTATTTTTTCTGACATTATCCCAAGTTTTTTTAATCAAATTTACCCCAAGCAAGAGAGTAAAGCCACAAAGAAGTCAGTGTGTGGGAAAGAATTAGAAAACAGAAAACATTATAAAGAAGTGAGAACAGTAGAAGAAAAGACAGTAGATAACGATTGATATTGCATTTAATTTTTTAAAGATCAAAATTAGCCAGAAAGCATGAAACTGAAAAAGAGTTCTACAAGTGAGGAAAGAAACAGTTAGTATAGAACTTACGGTTATATCTAGCCAATTCAACTGTAAATTAATGAGACCTTGTTGCCAATCCAGTATTGCGTTTAAATTCATAAAGTCTAGGTACCATAGTGAAGAGCTCATCTGAACAATTACCATGAAAGTAATTATAGAAAAGGCACAGGGAATCAACTTTACACTGATGGGAAAGTGACTGAAACTGAGATGCCAGGTCATGACCAATAATATTGCTGATTCTTCTTTGGATTTTATCAAGAATCTCTAAATAATTACCAGGAGCACCATGCCATATGTGGCAGCAATATTCTAAGCATCTGGATAACCTTCAGAGAATTTTTATCCGAGTCTTTTATTTAATATACAGGGGTAGATTGTTCTCATTTCACTGCTCATGTTTAACAATATAATGTCTTGTTTTTTAATTTGTACCACTCTTTTATTGTTCATCCTGTTTCCACTGAGTCTGTATTACCTGGCCTAATTATTATCTCACCAACTTCACAAATAAACACTTTAATATATCAATTTACAGTTGAGCTGGTTAGATGTAGCCATAAATTCTATGCTAACAGTTTCTTTTATTGCACTGCCAACTTTAATCTTCAAAAATTTAAATGCAATGTCAATTGCTATCTACTGTCCTCCTGATTACACTCTTCTCTTCCTGCTCGTTAAAAAATCTCTAACATACTGGAGGTGATTTGACATGCAAAGCAAAAATTTTATCCTGCCACTGCAAGTAACTCAGATGAATGAATAATTTAATTTTGCAGAATATCAAGCCACCTCCATGTTTTAATGTTGCCACTGTGTTCTTTGAGAGGAAAGAACCACTTCTTCCTCCAAATCCTATGTACATCATTATGTCCAAAAAGCTCAATTTTTGTTTCATCACTCCATAGTACTTGTTTCCAAAAAGCAATTTTCTTTGTACAAGAACATTTTGGCAAAATTAAACCGAGCAACAACGTGACATGGTTTATGATAAGGTGTTCATTGTGGTTGGTTTCTGTACAACCCATTTGTATTTAAACAATGTTTTATTGTGCAAGTACTTGGGCTGATACCTATCATATCCAAAATTTTGGCGATATCTTTCAAAACAACAACACATTGGTCCAATATTCCTTAGAATAATCTCAATGCTTCCACTTCTGTTGAATAAGTTATCAACAAAATCTTCCTAATAGCTGCCCAACCAGAAATAAATCTGTTATTTCATTTTCACCTTCATTTATTTTATTGTCTCATAGTTTCTTTACATTATGAAGCAATGTAAACATTTTTTTTCTTCAGTTAAGTGCAAAATTAAACCGTACAGAAGAGGACTCAAACACACAGCCCATGTGTCACGTGCAGCCTGTAGACTATTTTCAGCCTGCAGGTATCATTTTCACGAATAATATTTTCCTAAAATTTTAATGTTTAATAAATTTGTCAGTCACCCTTCCATACTTTTGCCATAGCTGTATTGAGCTTGACCTACCCACCAAGTGCAGAGGTCAATCAATTTTAAGATCAGCAAAGTTTGTTCTAATTCCTCTTCAGGGAATAGAAGAAAATTTGACCTCCTTACCACCAAGTATTCTTTATTAGCTGTCTTACAAGAAGGTAAAAGTATACTTTGCGACAATATCATGGCCTCTTTTTAAAAATTTTATGAGAAGAAATAAATTTGATGACTTGTATTAGGGAAAGTTGATCCCTCCAGAAATTTTTTGCCTTCCCCACCATCTGTGAATGGGATGCAAACTAATTTTAATTTTAGAAAATGTGCTTCTATCAGTGGGACCTCTGTGGAGTTGATGTCCACATCCCCTGCATTTGATGCCCTCTGGAGTTGATGTCCTCTCCATTAATAATACACTAGCAATAGGTTTGCTTTTGGCATGCTGAACTTCTCCCTGTTATAAAATAAGATAAGACATATCACAGCTGATTTGCAGGCAAATAAACTAACATACTCAAGAGCGAGAGCCAGATGTGAACGGGACAAGGCCCCGTTGCAAAATGACCATTATCGTCGTTTATGCATAGCCCGAATGCATGAGTTCCGGTTGAAAAATAAAATAATATTTTAAAGTGTTTTTATTTTTCAACCAATAAAAATGCTTCCCACGTAATTATACTTGCGTCGTTTTTCGAGCCTGTTAAGCCATAAAAAATGCCATAAAAGGGCTCACACAGGGAAGTACAACAGCAGTCAACAGGAGGCCAAGAAAGAGACCTGTCATGGTCAGTCAGCAAGAGGAGCGCCACGCCAACCAGTGAGAACTACTATGGGAGATCAACCCAGATTGGAAGCCAGCTTGTGAACTATACCACAAGGTAGCTGTCTCAAAACCACACGTTCCTATTGAAATAAATCACGTAAATCTATTTCTGCTGTTGTCGTATTTCTTTCTTGCAACCATACGCTTGTCTATAACATCCCTCAGCATTTTCCCTTTTGTGCCCTTGAGTTAGTGAGACTTGTCCTACAGTATTATCATTCATTTGCAAATTACCTGCCTATTTTCCATTTGTTTTTTCTCTTTTTGAATTCTCTTAATTTTTTTTAATCATTTAACACCAAGGAAGGTGATATTAGGTTGGTGCAAAAATAATATCGTTTTTTGACGTATTTTTTAACGTCAAAAAACGATATTATTTTTGCACCAACCTAATAATTCCACTAAGATACAATAGATTACTGAGAAGACTTTGAGAAGAAAGAACAATAAAAGAAGAGGATTCAGGAATTTAAATTTTTGAAGATTGTAGGTAGCAGGGAAAACAAAAAGAGGGTTCCACAGGCAAGAAGTGCAAGAAAAGAAACTATTAGAATAGAACTTACAGTTATATCTAGCTAGCATTAAAACAATGAGACATAGTAGCAAATCTAGTAGTATGCTTAAATTCATGTGGTTGAAGTACCGAGGAGGAGAGCGATATTTATTCTGTTATTCTGTTAAGCCAAAATGGGGAAAAGGATGATCTTCGATCTTAAACATTAAACTTAGCTAGCCACAAACACTGACACAAACATACAACAGTATTTCTTACACCAAAACAATGTATTCTTACTACACCCACCATAATAGTGCAATGTCTCTATGGAATTCCTAACTAGTCCCCGTATGTAAAATTCATTGTCTGTGCGGGGAGGGGAATAAAATAACAATTTAAAAATCTAAGCCCCAATGTATATTTACAAAAAATGAACAAAAAGGAGAGCTTATCAGAACAAGTGCAGTGAAAATATTTATAGAAAAGACAGAAGGAAGTCATGTCACAGAGATGGGAATGTCATTGAAGTTTAGATGTCGGTCAGGACCAATAACATTATAGACCTTTCTTTGGATTTTTTCAAGAATATCAAAATATATAGCTGGAGCACCAAACTAGATATGGAAGCAATATTCAATGTGGAAGATGGATTCTGATAAGAAAAATTGTCTGGCATAATACAGTGAACCAACCTTCTTACCAGCAGACCTAGTAATTGATTCAATTGCTCCACTTCATGTCAGGAGAAAACATGAGGCCAAGAAGGTACAATGAGTTATTCTTCAGAAGGTCAGCATCATCCATGCTGATGGTGTGTAAAAATAGTTCCCTATGATGATTAAAGTTTAGCAGTTTCATTTTGAAAGCATTAAAATTTACAAGGCGATTATCTCACTTTTTACAGGACTAATTTATTAACATCCTCAGGGTTCTTGAGGGTTACATGAGGGCAGCCTGAGTTGATAACAGTCAGTTATGGATGAGCTCCTGACAAAGATAGATGTGTTGTGTTAACCAATGGCAGCTTAGAAAATAAGTAAATGATGTGTTTTAAAGAACATAAAAATATCACCTGGGCTGGCCATGTCCTTCCCAGAAACATTATAAGTAAGATCTTCTTTATGTTCTCCCTTTCACCTACTAACTATTTTTGTCATATGTGGTATAATTTCTTTGTGTGGTACAAATTGTGATAAACATAGATATATTTATGTAAGCAAATATATGGATATAGATCCGACAGTATGAAGAAAAATATACAGAAAAAACAAACAAAAATCCTTATATGCAATTATGCTGTTTTAATGTTCATATGTCACAGCGTCGACGACGTGGGCGACGCTGTGACATATTAATATTAAAAGAGCATAATTGCATATAAGGATTTTTGTTTGTTTCTTCCGTATATTTTTCTTCATATATTTATGTATGTATAACATATTATCTGATATATTTACATATTTTTGTGCTGTATATAAAATGTTTTCAGGCATAACACAATTTTTAAATTAATTTCTTTGAGTTATTCTAGCCTTTCCTTCCATCATGTTCATGTGTTAATATATCATAGGTATATTAATGCCTAATGTGGGCCTTGGAGAGTGGAGAAAACCAAGAGAGTTCTACTCATTTCCCAAGCAACCTCATTATGGTCATTGCAGTTTCTAAGCCTTTAGTTTTACAGATTTAGTTTATAGCTATAGCTACTTTGTGGGATGGTCAATAACCCTAGCTATGGCTACTTTGTGGGATGGTTGGAAACCATAGTTGTAAATATAAACTTGTAATTTTCATAGTTAAATTCAAACTTATTAAATTTTTAAATAATGTTGTATTTTTTCATTTTGCTTTGTTTTGCAATGAAAGAACTTGTAAAATAAGTCTATATCTCTTTCTTATTCCTTAAAAGCCATGTTTGAAAATAAAAATTGTAATTAACATTACTATAAATTGCGAGGTTACACATAGATATTCCTTTAGTAGGCAATCATAGCTCCCTTTTTTTTTTTTTTGAAATATTTGTAAACTTTGCATTGTTATGATGTTTTTTGGGCGGGGGGAAGATAGTGGAGTAATTTCCTGTTGAATTCTCCAAGGTTTTGAATTCAGAGTACAGTTGTCCTTCTTTCAGATTGGTTGCCCAGCAAGGCTAGTGAGCACAGTTTTACTTACTATTTAACAGAAATTGTGAAACAGATGGATTCATACCTTTCCTATGGTATGCAAAATGAACACAAACTGTTTCTAGAGTAGAATGGTTTTATTTTTATAGTAGTTGTTATTAGCTGATTTTAGTAATTAAGACTACTTTTTAAAAACAAAATAAAAAAAAGTTAAATAGGCATATGGA
Source organism: Acanthosepion lycidas (assembly GCA_963932145.1). Classification (NCBI taxonomy): domain Eukaryota; kingdom Metazoa; phylum Mollusca; class Cephalopoda; order Sepiida; family Sepiidae; genus Acanthosepion; species Acanthosepion lycidas. The sequence goes on along the minus strand of OZ010608.1, from coordinate 49,730,922 downwards.
AGTAAAGGAGATAAATGAACTGTAAAGTATTGATATTGTTAAACATATTTTTTATGGACAATGCTAAAGTTAAAAATATAGGAAGAACATTTTTTTTGTATTTCTAATTTTTTGTATTGCAGCACAAACTTTTACTCATAAACTTTTAAAAGTTTAATACCTTCCTTTCTTCAAATAATTGGAGATTCAACAATTTTTAACTTGATTTCAAAACTTTCAATGAAACAAAAATAAAATTTATTTATTTAACGTTTCCTTAAAAAAATTTCAACTTAAAATATTCTTTCAAAATGACTCAATCAATATTAATTTTAAAGTCGTTAGTGTGAGAAACAAAAATAAAACGAGTTTTTATATAAGATTAAAAAAACAATAATTACAAATCTTAACAAAATATGAATTTAAACTTTTATAATTTTTATCTATTATTATTATTATTATTATTATTTACTTATACACCCTAATTCGGTAAACTATTTGCGAGGGACCAGGAAATCACAATAAATTCAGTTACCTGCCCTTGTCCGTCAGATGTCGTTAGTTACTATTCATGGAGTCATGTTGTAAATATTGGAAGAAAGAGACATGGATACTTTGGAATAATCGTGCTACAGGTTTGTTTATATTGTGCATTTTACAATATTTAAGCGTGCAAACATTTCACAAAGGCCCGACGCATTTCTCAGGACTTGACATTGGCCATAGCATGCACCATATATGTCTCGCGTACAGCTTTTGTTGTAATACGGTATTCACTTGCGTGCGCCTGACGACACTGACAGCTGATGATAAAAGCTATGAGAATCTTTAAAGTCTTTGACAACTTTTTACACCCCCTGTAATTACAGACTAAAATTGAAGCAGTGTTTAGAATGCATTTCTCTGTTTGGAAGATTTATCTGTTTAGCTTTTAATGCCACAAGATGCTGACTTAGCCTTTTAGTTTAAATTCCTCTTTAATCACTTGGCCCTGAGTGACCAGTGGGCGCGGCTTTGACTTAGGTATTGATGCGATTTTTATTTATCTTGGGACAACGTAAATCATTCTTACTTAATTATAAAGGTACTCCGCTTTTGACGCTAACAGAAATGACGGTTGTTTTTTTATTTTTTATTCTTCTATTAGGACAAGAACTTGTGATATCACAGATCTCCCTTCCTAAAGTTTCCCTTAAAAAAATTAGCGGCATGATGATTAGATTACTGATGGTGGTGTTGTACTCAGACTCTGTTAACGACTCTATTCGGAGGAGTTTTAATTACGAGAATAAAAGAATATTAGCTTTGTTTTTACATGACTTTATTTTTATATATTACATTTATTAGTTTTTGATCTGAGAACGAACTTTGATAACGTAGCAATATAGTAGTACAGATGTTAATTTTGGGGGTTTCCTTTTTTCCTGTTCTCTGTAACGCAAAAAAAAAAAAAAAAATTAGAAAAATATTTTTTTTTTTGTTTTGCATGAAATTACAGCTTACCTTTTTTAAACATTATACATTTTTAAAGATGTTTTTTTGCTTATTTTTTTTAAAAAAAGAAAATCCTTATTTTTGCATGTTTACCCTTACCGTTTTTGTGTCATTGTCAGCAGCAAATACTTTTTTGCCATAGCAATGTATGCCAAGATTTTTATTTTTTAGAATTTGGTTTGTTTTTTTTTCACTAGGGGATTTTTTTTTTTGTTTAACTTCTTGCGAATTCTTTATAAAAATGAAAACTCAAACAATATTGTGGGATTTTAATGTTTCTCTTCGTGATTCAGGAATCAAATCCGAAAGAAATAACGAATTCGTATCTGTTCTCTGGCAAATAGCCAAAAAAATTAAAAAAATAACAACCACGGACATGACAATTTACGTCACTTTCGCGCTTAACTTTGAAATATTTTTCTTTCTTTTTTGTAAACAGTTTAAATTAATTGGTTGCTTATTGATTTGAACAGCGTAGATCGATTAATTGAAACTACGTTTGTATGATAATTTTATTTCTAAAGGAAAGCGAAACTGATTAAAAAGTTTTTTAAACAATAATTGTTGTATTGAAACAAAATCAAAATTGACGTTACTGCCGTAGTGAATGAACAATATTGAAAAACGAGGAAAACGTACAGCCTAACTACCAACCTCAACTAAAATTAGAAAATATATTTGTGAGTGTATTGTCTCAGTCTGCTACTACTTTCGTTCATGGGCATTATTTAGGCATGTGTAAGCAAATATAATTGTGTATTTGAGTCTTCTGTTTTCTTATTTGTCTTTCTTTCACCTACCCTCCTGCCTCACCTGTACACTGTGTTACATTCAGATAAGACCTCGTAGCGTGACTAGCTATCAATTGTATCTACGCATTTTGCGGTCTGCTATGAATGAAAATTTTAATCACAGACCTCTTTTTGCTGTCAATTTCAATTTTAGGGTACCCGGTAAAACGATACATTTTTCTTCTGATTTCATAACCGCCCCCGCAATACCGACCGTCAACGTACGCACGTGTTTTTTGGCACTTTCGCGACGTCCAACGGTATTAGTCGTTTTACGTTTCGATATTTCATAGTTGTCTTCTCAGAGAATCTTTTTAACTTACCTTTATTTTCTGACCGGATTTTCGTATTGATCTTTTTTACAATTGAAAACTGGTGACAGATAGACACGTGGGCCAGCTCTGTATAAGAGAAAAAGAGTGAGAGAATACGAGAGAGTTGTATGTTGAGTGAGTGAGTTTGTTCACGTCTCTCTGTCAACAACTTCAATTTCTCCACCTTCGCCTTATTAACATTTCGCTTGTTATTGGCGTATTGTTGGAGGTGTGTTTATTTCCCCACTACATGTTCTTCTGACTGAAAAAAAATTGTTTATTTACCGATATATATTTCTTGCAAATATTCTACTTTTTTTTAATAAGAAGCTAGATTTGTTTTTCTTAGTGAGCATGTGTGCATAATTTAACAACAACGCAACCGGATTGATATATACAAAAACAAGAGGTTTTTTTTTTTTTTTTTTTTTTTTTTTGTTTTGTTTTTTTTTTGTTTTTTTTTTGTTTTGTTTTGTTTTTTTTTTTTTTTGTTTTGTTTTGTTTTTTTTTTGTTTTTTTTTTTTTAAATTACTTTTCTCTTTCTCTCTTCTAGCTTGCATGGATTAAACTTTCCATACTAAAAAAAAAATAAATAAATAAAAAGCCATATTTTTTATTTATTTATTTTTTTTTTTATTTCTGTTAGTTATTTTAAGTACTGCTTTGCAAAATTTTTACTTTTAATTTTTTGACTGAAGCTGAAGTACCTGTCGAAATCAAGAATCTGCTGTTTATTTCTCAACACTTTTACTATGAAATTGAATTAAAAAATTGAATTAAAAACTTTCTTGGTAGAGAGAGAGTTTATTTAAAAAAAAAAAAAATCAGTGTCTTACTTGCAACGCAAAGACGAGGCGAGGAAAATATGGTTTGTTTGTTCATGCACTAGACTAGTTCTAGTACACAAGAAAGGGTAACTTAAATTGAATCCTGCTGTGATTCGAAACCCGATCTGCAGCGAGACAAACAAAATGGCATATTCGCTAGACCAGGATTCTCGTGCGTGTTTGAAAATTCACTGGAATAAAGATTCAAAGAAATCTTTAATTTTTAGTTGTTGTTTTAAAATGAAATTCAAAAAGAAGTTTAAATGCATGATTTGAGAAAAACGATATAATAATTTTGTTTGATTTGCAAAAATATAAAAAATTAAATAAAAATGTCTTTTTTTTTTCTTTTTTTTTTTTTTAAATTCAATTCTCTCAAACTAAAACCCTTCTTGCGTCTTAGTGGCTTTAAATTGCCTTGATTTGCGTGAAATGATGTTTAAAATATTGCCTCATTCAAATAATTAAAAATCTTAAAAAAAAAAAAAAAATCAATCAAGCAAGATAATTTCACTTTATTCAAGCCACAAGTAGAATGATCGCTGTCCATCTTCAGGTTACAGGCTCGAATAACGAAGTTTCTGCGAGTCTAAATAAAAATTGGTTTCAATGTTAATTTACTTTTTTAATCTTTAGAAGTGGTTATGGTAGGTAACTTTTTTTCTTTTTTTTTTTTTTTTTTTTTTTAACAAAATATAAAGCCATTGAAAAATATTCGTCGGTACTTGGGTTCACCTATCGTCCAGTTCACACTGCTCTTCAGTCTTTTGAACAAGAGTAGAGGTTTTTTTTTTTTTTTTACATTGTTTCCTCTTTTAGGATTGGGTTTCAGTTTCCTACATAAAGGTCTCTACTTCAACCCTATACTTCTTAAATCTAACGTCTCCGTCTGATATTTTATTTACTAATTAACTAATTATTTTATTTTTCTTCTCAATAAGAGTAGGTTTGCCTATCATCCAGTTCATGATCCTCCCCGACCTTTTGAACAGGAGTAGATTTTATTTTTATCCCTTGTTCCTGACTAGGATTGAGTTTCTGGTTTCTTTTTAAAGTTCTTTTCATTCTCTTTCTCTCTCTATGGCATCTTAGTGGCATTATCGCCTTGTTTTGGGTGAATTGATTAAAAATTGGGATGAATTAATCATTTGTGTAAAAAAAATTGATAAATCAATGTGTGTGTATCAAGATTCCAGTAAATACTAACTTAGACTTATCATTACAATTGAGACTTAAAGAAAATGTATTCTCTGGCAGGTTTTGTTGGAAAAGTTGCCATCTGATTCAGTGTTGCCATCTGATAGTGTTTGGCCACAAAGTGTGTCACAGACCAACAAGATTTAATTACCCTTTTGAAGAATGCCATCCTCTCATGCAGATCTTCTTGAAAGCTCATATCTGGTCATTTTTATGTACATAAAAAAAGTAATTTGTAAAGAATCAAATGAGTCTTTATCCAACATAATTTCCTGATAGGCTTGTAATAAAATTAAAGTTTCAGTCAACTAATTGTTGTAACAACTTCAAGATCTGTTGCAAAATTCAATAGCACTGTTCTAGGTCAAATGATGGTATTTATCAATCCACCCACAGGGATTGAATGTGGCACAAGGCCTTTTTAATGTGGGTATCTCCGAGCCCGTAGGCCCAGCCAAAAATAAATGACCATCGTCCCCACCGAGGCAGGTCAATTCCGTCAACCTCCCCCAACGAAACCCTACCCTTCGGCGGAGCTTCGTCAAGGTTCCTCACTGCAAGCAGAGAGTTCGACAGATACCCGACCCGGCAGCTCACAAAGCACAGATACTACACTTTGATCCTAGCCACCGGGCCGAGCGGGTACTAGGTCAAATGATGGCAACTGGATTTGATCCTGTTATTATTTATAAGAAATATGAACTCGCGTGACTTATACATTTGAATATTACAACATTCTTCCCTCCTAGAAAAATTAGAGCCATTTTAAAAAAAAAAAAATTATATACAGAGTTATTGAAAAGTAACTCCCTATCTAGCTATAATTTTTACAAGACATACATAAAATAGGGAGTTACTTTTCAATCACCTTGTAGTTATAATTTGTAAAGAATACAATTTATTTATTTACTACAGAATAATTATATTAAATAATACAATTTACTTATTTTAATCCCACTCATATTGTGTAGAGGGCTTTTACATATGATTTGACCTCCAATGTTGGGTCATATTAGACGTCATTGGTTCCGGATATTGGTTTTCTCTTTGAAGTCTTTCACTTTCAGGAGGTATCAATAACACCTCTATAGTAGGTGATTGAACAGGCGTCAGATTAAAACTTTCTTCAATGGAAAATTTGGTAGAGGCTTGTGAAGTTTGCCGAAGTGTTTTGAATGATCAGGACAAGGAGCCAAATCTTGAACGAGTACAATTATTTGTCTTCCGTTGAGATACCGGATGTTAGCAAATGTTGGATCATTATCAATCAGTTTAACTTCATCTACTAAGAGGTTGCTCTTTTTAGTATGGACAAATCATCTTAACAGTATGGGTTCAGGTTTCATGGAGTGCATTCATCTTTGCAACTTCAAGAAACGCTCATGGGGTGTACAGTTAATAGCAGTACACAAGAGATTGAATAGAATGAAGGGCCTATAACAAAACTTGTTCCCACTGTTTTTCTGTTAGGTTCCCAGATTTAAGATTTAAGCAAATAGTTTTCCATATACCCCAATATATCAAACTGCCTATCCATTACCTTGGGGGTGATGTGGCATCAAATTATTGGTAGCATCACCTTTATCCTGCAAATATTCCTTCAATTCTTGTGATATAAGAGAACGATCTTTATCTGAGTGAATATAACCTGGCATTCCACACATGTTAAACAAGGTTTCTAGGTAGTTAATAACAGCTGAAGTTTGAGTATTTGGACATGAGTATGCAAATTGGTAACGAGAATATTCATCAACAACTAAGAACAAGTATTGACTATGAGTAGCCATTGGGAGAGGTCCCTTAAAGTCTACTAATGCATTCCATTGGTTCAGTAACTTCAGTGTACCTTTCGAAGATCAATAGAACTGGGATTTTATTTCAGCATAAACTCTGCAGGATGTGCATATTATTTTAACATCTTCAGTTGAAATGGGAAATTTCTTGGTCTTATAAAATGCGTAAATCTTTATACACCTGGATGGCATAATTTCTTGTGTAAATCCACAAGAGTCGAACCATAAGAGAATACAGATACTAAATAAACACAACTAAAAGTATCTGCAGCTATATTACTCCTCCCAGATATTTGATGTTAAAACGTAGTTCACCAAGCTCCATTCTCCATCTTAGTGTGTTTTTTTTTTTTTTTTTTTTTTTTTTTTTTTTCCTTTCAGTTATCATATGTAAGACGCTGATCTGTCATCAGTATATAATTTTAAATGGCATCATGGCAAAAGATACCTCTGTTTGCATATTGCAATGATTATTGCCAAGGCTTCTTTCTTGACAATATATTACTTTTTACATACTTGTAGTAGTTTTGACGAACACCACAGGCCTTTCATTTTGTTTTAGTACTACAGATATAGCATTATTTAAAGCATCACAATCCACCTTGAAAGGCGAGTTTTCCTCAATAACCCATAAAGTTGTTCTACATAGCTCATATTTTAGCAACTCAAACGTATGAAGAGCTTCTTTATTCTGTGGGAACTGATTAACTTTAACTTAGGGATGTATTTTATCTGAAAATGTTTATTTTAGGAATCTGTTTTGTGTAGTATGCAAACATTTCACTGGCCCTGTTAAGTGTTCCTATATCTTTAGGGAGTTACATTTCTTGTAATAGATTCACCTGTTCTGGGACAGGTTTAATGATGCCATTTTCCCACATAATATCCTAAACTATTGACTGTTGTTGCCTTTCAATAATAGGTTTAGAATCATTTAAGGTTAAATTTCTTTCCTTCATGACTTTCAGAAATTCTTTGACATTTTTATCATGCTTCCTTTTTGTCTCCCTTCCAATGATAATATTATCAAGATAAAGAAACCTGTTTTTCTTTCTTTACTCTCTTGCCTATTTGATCTTTGGAAAGTGAGAATACCATTGGTTAGCCTGATTGGACAATGACTAAACTGATAAAGTTGACCATTGGCTTCGAAAGCTATGTACTTTTTGTCAGGTTGTTTCAGTTTAACTTAGTAATAGGCAATTTTTTAAGTCAAATGTTGAAGTCCTTGGCAAACTTTGTAACTATTAGGTTGGTGCAAAAATAATGACGTAATAATATCGTTTTTTGACGTTAAAAAATACGTCAAAAAACGACATTATTACGTCATTATTTTTGCACCGACCTAATAGAATCATCAATCTTTGGCAACAGGTAGGCTTCAGGTTCAGACTTATTGTTTATAAGTAATCCACGCGTAATCTGTCTTTTAAATCCATCTTTAACAATGATGACTTGGGCAAGCCATGCTGAAATACTAGGGTCATTAATTTAATTAGCCAAATGTTTGTTTATCTCCATGTTGTCCTTCTGTGTCTAATGCAAGGCTGAAGCTTGATTGCAAATCCAATGTTTTATTCTCTAGCAGTCTTTTCTTGTATTGATGGAGAAACAAATTCCACAAATAAAAATTTTGCATAGCTTCATTACCATGTTCTCTAGCTGTATGGTTTTTGAAATTGTAATCTTGTCTTAATTTTTTGAGTCTTCTGAAGAAATCCTCCAGAGTTTCGCTTGGTTCCTGCTTTTTTGTAGCAAGTGAATGCCTTGCAAAATCTCATTTGGGGTTTTAATAAAAATGGTGTCTAATTTAGTTAGTGCTGCATTGTAGTCTGTGCAAGCTTATTATTAATACACAGTTATTAATAAATAATTTGTTTTTCAGTTGTAATCTTAGTTTCTTTAATAACTTTTAATGAAATCCTTGTATATGCTGATATCTTGATAAAAATAGGAAAAAAATATCTATAGTTACATTACCAAGGCATGATAGCAACAAAAAAAAATATCTATAGTTACATTACCAGGCATGATAGCAACTTGGATTGATGAATTGGGGATTTAATTATATTCACTTACATGCTAATACTCTTAGGAAAGGTATGAATCTATCTCTTCTTTCTCACCCCCTAACTATGGGTAAATAGCAGGACAGACTGAATCCTATAGCTTTCGGTGGAAACTGGTCTAGGAGAAGGACAACTCTGATTTCAAGATCTGAGAGCAACCCACGCCATATTCTGTGGTCTACAGCTGTTGGTTAAGAGCTTGAACAGAAGATTGGTGCCACCAAACTATCTGAATGCCCACTGAAAGGATCATGAGGAAGAAGAATCAATTGATGAGAATCTTCTCGTATATTTAATAATATTTTATACTTTTATTCTTTTCTTATTTATTGTTTGGTTTCTAAAGTAATAATAATAATAATGTGGTACATTTAATGAACTATTTATTCTAACAGTGTAAAATATATATGTGTATGTTTCTATGTGCATACCTCTGATGGTTGCTCCTTGTCATGGTGGAAGAGCTTGCGTGGGCCAATGACTCTGAGAGCAATTCCATTAGGAGTTATAAACTCCTGGTAGAGTCACTCTTGGCAGCAAGGTTGAGAACCCATACTAAGCACAACCAACCCCAAAGACCCCAGGCAGATGATGATTACAATAGATCTTAACAACCAACCAATTCTTGCAAAGCCAAATGGTGATATGGAATGGATGGTGGGAGCAGATTTTGGTGAAACTGGAGGCTTCTAGTTCTGAACTTGCACATTGGCATCAAATTTCATCATTACCACCACCACCACCATCATCATAAAGGAAGTGATCAGCAAAGAAGAAATTAAATTCTTGAATATTCCCTCAGTCCCAATGGCAAAACATACATGCCCCAGATCTTATTAAAGATATATTAATTAGATAAAGGGTTCAATTTGAAATTCCCTGTAGGTTACTGGGATTGACAGACACCTGAAGAAGTCTGGAGAGCACAATGGCACAACAACAAAGATGAGGATGTTAGGTTGAATGTAAATAACTCCTCATCCCAGAAATTCAGACAAATATTGAAGTTAAATATTTATCTATAATTCTCTTGAAGTGTGGTAGGTAGTCTTGACAGTAATATATATACTATTTTGTGTACACCCACACACAAACACTCATGAGTGTGACTCATTAAGTCTATTGCCTCAGACAGATATTAGCTGAAATTCAGTCTGAAATTTTCACTAATATTTGATCAATGTGATTAATTAAGAAGTGTCAGGTTAAGTGCATTGACCAGGAAAGAGATGTTAGAAATATTTATTTAAAATAAATGCTTTTTCTGCCATTAAGCTACAGACTTCTAATAATGTCTTTATGCTCATTGCAATGAAAATTTTATCTATATAATACATATATCTATGTAATATCTCTCTCTATCATACAGAGTGGTAATAAAGTCACCATACAGTTATTTATAATAAAAAAAACAAAGCATTGAAGCAGGTGGCTTGTAGTTTGAACAGTATCAGTAATTGATTTATTATTGTTTACCATAGCATTTTATTGTGTGTGTGTATATATATATATATATATATATATATATATATATATATATATAAAAAATTGAGTAAATTATTTATTTGCTTACCTGTGTATCCATGCTAATGCATGTATATACGATTACTAATATCTAGTTATTTGATTTACCAGAACCATTTTAATAAATTTCTCTGGACTGCTGATTAATTGCTTTGTCTTAATTATTATTGTAAGTAACTACATATTGATGTTATTGCCACTAATATATATATATATATATATATATATATATATATATTCGACAGATTGAAGAGGTTGCTATGGGTTCCCCCTTGGGTCCAGCACTTGCTAATGTATTTGTTGGCTTTCATGAAGAAAGAATACAGAAGAATGCACTGTCCTCAACTGTATTGTCAATATGTCGATGATACCTTTTGTTTATTCAACAGCGAAGTTGAGGCTGATCAGTTCCATTCTTTTCTAAATGGTATCCATCCAGCACTGAGGTTCACTGTTGAGAAGGAATCCAATTTTCAATTGACCTTCTTGGATGTATTAGTACATCGAACATCAACAAGTTTTCTTACTTCGGTTTATAGGAAACCAACTTTTGCGGGGTTGTATACGCGTTGGGATTCCTTTTGTCACACAAAACATAAGATAAACATTATTAAAACCCTCCTACATTGGGCATTAAAGATCTGTTCAGAGCCCTTCTTGAATGATGAAATCGATTTTGTTAGGGAAACCCTATGTAGTTTAGGTTATCCTCCAGATACTGTTAATTCAGTTATCCATAACAAAGTTGAGGAGTTCAGACTTGTCAAGCTCTGTACTGTCAAAAAGTGCCCAGTTTATCTTAGATTGCCCTGGATTGGTACCAAATGTGAAAGTATAGTTAAACAAATTTCATCTAATGTTCGTCGTTGTTTTTTCTCTGCTGAGGTTCGTATAACTTTTCAAACTCTGCCTATGCTTTGTTCTGCGTGTAAAGACGTTCTCCCTCCCTATCAAATTAATTCAATTATTTATAAATATGTTTGTAGTTGCGGCGCTGACTACATAGGAAGAACGACTCGACGCTTAGACATGAGAATAAAACATGTTCCTACAAAAATTAGAAATCATACCTTGCCATTGAATGGACTCGTCCCGAACACCTATGGTTCCGCCATATGCTAACACCTATTAAATAGCAGAGAGTGTGCAGCCAAATTTAGTGTTGATTGGTTCCCCTGTGTTGTCCCGGTCACACTCATTATTTCACCTTGAGGTTCTAGAGGCACTTTACATTGGGTTCTGCAAGCCTTCCCTGTGTAAACAACGTGAGTGTTCATTGTGGCTTGCTGTCATTTGTCTCTAGCTCCTTGTGCTCATTTTTTTTTTTTTTTTTTTTTTTTTTTTTCACCTCCACAACTTCCTTTTTATTGTACATTTTCTGTGTTTTTAATTTAAATTAAATCTTCCGTTGAAGCCTGAAGAGCGGGAGCGAAACCGGTTGCTTTGCCCATTTTTAATATGTCTAGTAATATTAAGCTTCACACTTTTATTTCTGTCATTAAATTTTGTACCTACAAAAATATCTTTATATAATCTATTGACGTGGGTAAATCAAATAACTAGATATTAGTAATCGTATATACATGCATTAGCATGGATACACAGGTAAGCAAATAAATATTTACTCAATTTTTTATATATACATACACACACAAGAATCAAGTTTCCAGTTCATCCTGCATTTGCAAGAACTATAAACATAGCACAAGGCCAAATGCTTCAAAAGTTTGGAATTTGGCTTCAGAAAGAAATATCTACACATGGCCAGTTGAATGCTCAAGTGTAAGAAAAACCAAGAATTTATTCTTCACTGTTAAAAAGGAAAAAAAGATTTTCTTAAATACTGTTTATCATGAAGTTCTATAGAATTCACAAAATTATTAAACTGCAAATTAGGCTTTTTGTCAAAGTATTTTTCCAAACAAATCAGCTTATTCAAACTTCATCAATTGATTTGCGAAATTGAATGAAATGTAGAGTTAGTAAATCTCAACAAAAAATGCTACTGATGACTTCAACAATACTAAAAACTGTGAGGGTTTCAACATGTGTCTGCATGTTGCAAAAAAAATATTCTACTGTATAAAATGACTCGCAAGGAAACAAATTTTCAGTGAAATTCGAACTAAACATCTGGTTGCTTTCCAATTCTGAGATATGCCAACATATAGAATAGATTTTAATAAGCACATATATATTTCTTACTGTTTATTTTGGGCTTCACAAAGGCTCAGATAATCTTTAAATAATTACAACTCAAGTCGCCTAAAATCTGTGAGCAGTATAGGGCCACAGCTCTCTGTAAACTAGCCATTGCTGCTGTGGTTTCCATAGCAACTAGTAGGTTTTTATGGGATGGAGTTCCTCATGTCCAACTGGTTTGGAATTCAGAGTTGTCCGAGACTGGTTACAAACTGCAGCTAAAGAGCTTGGTTTGCTCTGCTATTTGGCCCATAGCTAGGAGTGAGGAGATTGATCCATACCTTTGCCAAGGGCATTTGCACTTAAATGAATGCAATGAACTTGACTGGAATTTGAAATCTGCTCTCTGATTTCTCATTCTGAGCTTCTATCTATTACACCACCCACACATCCAAGTAATTACAAGGGGGTGCTGAAAAGTTATCTATGCAACCAAGGAGGAACTGAAAAAAAAATTGTTATTTAGTCAGATTTTAGTGTATGTCACTCTTCATAAGTAAACATTCTATTCAGATTGCAGATTAAAGAAAATATTATCCTACATTAATCAAATGTTAATAAAGTAACTCTAATCTCTGTGTGTTACCCATAAAAGATGCACAGGCATGTTATATGCACCCACATTCAAGTACATTTCAAAAAATGCAAAAGCACTTCAGCTATAGCATAAAACATTCTAACTCTATGTGCCATATTCCTTCAGGGCATGAGCAATCGTGGCTCTCCACAACTTTCTATCCTTTGTAGCTCTTAGGGTTGTCTTTTCATTACCTCTCCCAATCCTTTCCACAAGTTCTTTAGGTAGGTTACTTGCTGCTTTCCTCAGTCCCTTTTGCCATCAATATGTCCTGTGTGTATCAGATTCTCCAGGCCTGCTTTCTCTCATATGTTTTAGAAATTTCAACTATCTTTTCTTTTATATGCACACTTTTTGTTTCCATTTTCCTTAAAACTTGTTACTCACATGTTCAGCATCCTTCTGTAGAAAAACATTTCTGTTGCCTCAGGTCTCCTCTTTATCTGTGAGGAAATTTCCACTTCCACAGAGGAGGGCTAATACTGCATAACAGTCCAGTATTTTGAAAAAAAAAAAAAAATCTTTATTTCTGGTGCAGTGCCTATTGTATAACTCTAAAAAATTTTTAATCACAGTTTGATTTACTTTTATCTTAAAAAAAAAAAAAAAAAATTATTTCCATTGATTCTTGGTCATTTCAATGTGGGTTAATAGTTAGCGAGCTAGTTTGGTAATGAGTTCAGTCCTTACTGACTGCCCCATAGCTTTGTGAATAGCTAAGCAAAGGAAATAACTTTATTTGCCTTTTTTGGCCCTGAGACAGAAATTAACAAAGTCCAGTTTCAGAGGACCATATACCCAGATACACCTTACCTTTATTTTACTCAAAGGTGAGCAGTCTGGGTTAATCCTAGATTTTTGACATGTCTCAAAAAGTACTGAACACTTTCTGGCACTACCTGCATGCTTCACTATGTTGTGCTTGATAATTTTTCTCACCAGAATGTATCGTGCACATTTAGAAGTTTACTATGAATTGAATATTGCTGCCACATCTGGTCTGGCATTTCTGCTATATATTTACAGATTCTTGAAAAAATAAAAATAAAAATCTGCAATATTATTATTATTATTATTATTCTTGACCTGGCATCACAGTTTAAGTAATTTTCCCACTGCCATAACATAGCTTCCTTGTGCCTGTTTTATAAATATTTTCATGGTACTTGTTCTGATGAGCTTTTCTCTGTGATATCTCAACTTTATGAATTTAAGCACATTACTAGATTGGCAGCAATATTTCATCATTTTACAATTCAAATGGCTGGATGTTACCATAAATTCTATGCTAAGTTTCTTCTCTCGCACTTCATTTGTGAAACTCGGTTTTGGCTTCTTGCTTTCCAGTTAACTTTGATTTTTAAAAACTTAAATGCAATGTCAGTTGTCATCTATCTTCTTAATTACTGTTCTTTTATTGTTCTCTCTTCTTGATGTTTTCTTTTTCTCATATTCTTTCACACTCGGTAATCCCTGCATTTCAATGGTGTTATTGTGTTGCTTGGGGTGAAATGATTACCCCCCCCCCCAAAAAAAAAGGGGTGGCTTGTACACTTTTAAAACTGACTTTTTCTGTCTCTCTCTATTTCTGTTGCATTTGCTTTCACTTTTTCTCTCTTTCAACTGGAATGGAATTACTCATGTTAATTCACTCATGGCTACTGTTGTGACTCTGTCTCTAGTTTGATAGATATTTTTCTCCAAAAATTTGATCTAAGCTGGGTATGGAAGTATTAGTGACATGAATTGAGTAGAATTCTGCCGCTGCTGCTTTTTTTTGTGATGTGACGCACATATACACATAAGTTGAATTTTGAGAAAGTTTGTCATTGACAGCTGACATTGTGACCTCCTTCTCTTGTGTCAAGAATAAACATTAAACCTTGCATTCTTTGCTCTGTTAAGACAATTCTTATCACAAAGAATTATCTTGCAACTACTTTTTGTATCACTATCTCTTTGTGTGTAAATTATCATGTCTCTGTAAAGGTTGCTGATTGAGGTTTGAATTTATATGCAGTTATTATAGTTTTTGTTTTGTAATCAGCTTGTTTGTGTACTTAAAAAAAAAAAAAAAATAATCTATTAAAACAAAAATGTCCACCTGTGATGTCCAAAGTTGTGGATATTCTGACTGTTTTCATCATTAGGGTATATTAAAGTTTTTCATATTAAATGAAATTAAAAAAAAAAATCAAAATTTTGTTAATAATGGTAATATAAACTGTTTACTTATATTAATGAAAGCTTTGCCATTGACCAAATCAGCTAATGAAACTGTTTGAATTTATAAATTATACCTAATTAAAACAATTTTTCAAGAAAGTAGCTTTCCCAAGTTTACTGTTAGAGATAGGATACTTTACTAATCTTTTGTTTGAAGTAGTGTGGAATGTTATCTTGATTATATCATTTGCTTTTCAAGTTATGTGATATCCATTTTAGTTAACATCATTGTTGAAAGTCCTCAAGTGATATGGTTTTTACAAGGCATAATTATGAGATTGATCACAGGAATTATAGGATTCTTTTTTTTCTTCCTAATGACCTTTTGGGGATCATAGGTCTGCAACAATACTGATATAGGGATTTATGGGGTGCCAGGTAATTTGGGTAATATCTATATAATATATATATATATATATATATATATATATAGCCTATTTGGTTAAATAATTTAGACATATTAATCATTTCATGTCTACAGATTGATTTCTTTGTGTCTGTAGAAAATTGATTAATAAAAATTCCCAAAATTTTCTTGAAAATAATTTTTATTTTCCCATGTGTTTTCAATCTCATCTGAGACCATCTTCAGGGGGTTAAAATATCTATGGATGTGGATACAGTAGTTCTGTAAATTCAAAATATTTTCACTGTTCATTTCCACTACAATGTTACAAATTCAAATATGCAATGAAGGGTATCTTTGTAATTTTTATTTTAATATTTAAAAATGAAAAAAGATCTTTTAGATTTTTAGTTATAACATTTTAATTTAGTATTTTATATAAAACTTTGCTGCTACAAACATTTAAGAACTTTGTTGCTATATTCATACTTGACTTATTTTTTGGTCGCAATTCTTCAAGAATTTTAAGTTTTTGCTTATTATTTTGATGAAGTACTAATGTATTTTTGACTAATATCTGTCTAAACTGTGAATGTGGACATGAGTTTTCCTTTAAATTAGGTACCTCCATGAGATCGCTGAAAAAAGAGCATAGCATGATGAAAAAGACACCAAACTTGACGAAAACAAAATTTTATCATCTAAATGTTTATTATTAAGAGAAAAGATCAAAGTTTATTTTAATTATTTTAAAAAAATTTTCCTTCTTTTTAGAACAATCTAAATTTTGATTTTAAAAATTTTGATTTTAAAAATTTTGATTTTTAAAAATTTTGATTTTTAAAAATTTTGATTTTTAAAATTTTGATTTTTAAAATTTTGATTTTAAAAATTTTGATTTTAAAAATTTTGATTTTAAAAATTTTGATTTTAAAAATTTTGATTTTAAAAATTTTGATTTTAAAAATTTTGATTTTAAAAATTTTGATTTTAAAAATTTTGATTTTTAAAATTTTGATTTTTAAAATTTTGATTTTTAAAATAAAAATTAAAAAAACCTTGTTTCTCTTTGTATCACTGGAACTAGTAAAATAGCATATACAATTTTTAGCACTTTTTTTTTTTTTTTTTTTTGTATGACACACATTAATTTGGAAAATCTTTCAAAAATAATTGTTGGATGCTAATGAAACTTTCAGAAACTATTCACAGATGATTGAAATTATTATAAATATGTTTTTTTTATTAAAGTCATGGGGCAGAAATATTTTTTTTTTTTTTTTTTTTTTTTATTACACCCCCATAGCTAATTTTATGAAAATGCTAGAAATTTGATCGCATTGGGTTTAGTGATTACAATAGTGAAAAGCGCAAGGCTTTGAGGAATGCAAATCTTTTTTTTTTTTTTTAATTGGACCCCCCCCCCACTCTACCTGAAAATCAGCTCTGAATACAAAACTCAATAAAACAAATACATTATTTAATTTCAAATGAACCCTCTTTAATAATGACTTTCCTAATTATATTGTTGATGGACAAATTAGATGAGCTATTGTGAATATAAATAAAAATGAAGATAATACGTCATCAAATAACTTTAAACATGTCAAATGCATTCTAACTATAAGCAGGAGGAAAATTCTAAAAAGACTCTAACTTTAATATATCCAAGTAAAATATATATATATATATATACACACACACTATACTAAATTTAATACAACCAACCTAGTCATCCGAAACAATTGAATGTCCACTTATATGGTCTGCAAAACCTGCACTCAATGAGCAGGTGCGTTGTCATGGTGGAGTTGCTGCCCACTAAACTCATTCAATTCTGTTATTTTCTGATGAGCAATATCCTGAAAACACCACAACATATCTTGGTAATACTCCTTGTTTACTGTCTGACCAGGTGGAGCATACTCATGATGAGCAGTCAACTTGTAGTTGAAAATAACTGTCAACAGTGTCTTTGATCCATTCGTGGTTTCTTCAATCTCGGAGAGGTTGGGGTCTTCCTCTGTGCAGTTATTACTGAGCTTTTGGCAAAATTTTGAGCAGATTCTCTGCTTGATTTTTCACTGATGGAACTTCTGGTTTTGTGAGACGACCACAATCTACCCACTTTCCTGCCAAGCGGCTTTACTGTGTACTTTAGCTCTGTTACCATAGCAACAGTCCCAGTACTTTTTTTTTTTTTTTTTTTATCAAACCACACACTATATCAATCTATCAAAACTGACAAGGTTTTATTTTATTTGTCTTGTATGCAAAACTATGTTTTCTTTTCTGAGTGTAGAAATTGTACAAATCTTTGTTTATTCAAAGGACTTTTGCCCAATTTATTATCCATTTTCAAGGATTTTTGTTACACCCTATTAATTATAGCAGTATAAATGCTATTGTAGACAGTCTAAAAATGACTGAAAAGTAAATATATTCTTAATTCCTGAATATTGCTAGCGTTCAGCATTGACTAATCATAACATAGCAACAGTGTAATGACCATATTCAGGAAATAAGAATTTGCCTACTTTTCAGTGGCAGCATGAATGGTTTAATTGATATTGACATAGAAAGTCAATTAGGCATGCTGAGTTCATATCTCACTTGATTCTTTTGTGCTCACTTTGCACTAATGCTCTTGGAAAAGGCATGAATTCATCTTCATGAAGCTATCGGTTAAATAGCAGAACAGACAGGGCTCTCTTGCCTGAGTCTGCAACTAGTCTATGAGAAGGAAAACCCTGCATTCAAAAACAATCTGAAGAGGTTTGGGTTCTGCCAGGCAATCTTACCCTCGACACATCACTGCTGCTATAGTAGCTACAATAAATTTGTTACTTTTAAAGCCAAGCCTTATGGGTTACGGGGGACACAAACTACTTTTCATCAACTTTTAGAATGTCTACAATAGTACTTACAATATTACGTATTATAATAGTATACCAAAAATCTCTCTCCTTGATTTGTGCATTAGTTTTTAACAGCACATCACTTTATCTGGGTTTACCAGCCATGCTACAATGCAAATTGGCTCTCTACAAAATCTTTTTCCCAAAGTTAAAATTGTTATTGAAGATTTGAGATCTTGGATGAAATTAAAGAGAACGCAATGAGGTGGTTGGAGGCAATCCTCAAAAAAGCATTTTCAAAAGTGCAATGAATGATAGGCTAAGTGTGTCCAGTCATAATGTTGAAATGCCATGGATGTGATGAAGAAAAAGCTGCTGATTGTGAGTCTAAAAGAGGAATCTGCAAATATTTTTGAAAAATGGAAGTTTTTATTAAATGATTGGATCATATTCAGACTTCTTTTACAAACTCTCTCTCTCAACCCACCCCCCAACACAAACAATAGCTTAGTGAATGAGGGTTTGGAAGTCCATACCATAACTGCTGCTGGATCACCAGTAACTGGTAGGATTGGGGTACGGTAAGACTGATTTTATAGCACTACCTTCACCCTCTGCCCTAGACCTGCAAATAGATTCAATAAGAGTTTGTTTGGAAGACTTTTTCATGCCTTATCGGCAGCCTTTAACCACATTCCAAACAAATCTACTAATAGGCAGCCACCCTGCTTTCCCTTCCGAGGCACTGATGATGAGGTGGGGGGGACTATGCTGACAACATAGGTATTCATAGTTGGGGTAAAAATGATCTTGAACAGAAAATCAATATCCTCTACCAAGTGTTCCAAGAAATAGGACTTGAGATAAATCTTTCCAACAAAGAACCAATGATCTGTAATTGGAATGAAAGCAGTGAAATATCTTGAATATACCACAAAAATTTAGTATATGGAATTAGTAAATACTAAAAACTTCAAATACCTTGGTGTATGTATGAATTTTAACAAATTTAATATAGGATATAAGGAAATTGAACATGGATCTAGCTGCACTTATAGGTAGTTTCATGCATCACTGAAGATTGCTACAAAACTAAAACATTAATCTGAAAACTAAAGTCCTGTTCTGAAGTAGTCTTATCAGATTGAGATTGTCATATGCATGTCATGCATGGTGCCAAACCCACTTACAATTCAACCACTTTCCTAGATCAATGGTTAAAAATGGCTTTGAGTGAAACCTGTAGGTCTTGGTGAAGACCATCCTTGTGAACTGATGCTACAGAATAATAAACCAAAAACTGTACCAAATAGCAGAAATCACATCACTTGAAGACTTTCAACAGCAGCAACAAGTAAAATGGATAGCACATGTAACTTGAAGAGAAAATAATGTCAAGATAATAAATAAATAAATAATTTGAATAATAGAATAGTTCATTTTCATACTTCTGTTTATAAATGGTAGATGTATTGAAAAATAAGTCAAAGGTGTGTTGAGGCTGGAGGAAACACTTAACAGGTAACAGATTGTTCTCTTAATTAATTGAAGTGAGAGATATGGGGGGGGAAAAACAAACTGAATAATAATGAGTGAGGCCACTGCCAAAAACCACAACACGGCAGGTGGTACATAGCTTTCAGAACAAAATGCACCAAGTGAATTGTCTTAACAAGATATTGAATCTCCAACGATAGCAAAAAACAGACTACCCACTGCTGGTTTTCCTGTCATTTTTATTGATATAAGACAGTTGATAAAGACTGGATCTGGACAAGTTGCAGATATGACCTCTTTGACAGACGTGTCTGCATGCGACTCGGTGCCTCTTCTGCATCTATACTGATACACGTTTGTCACAGATTTACATAAGTGACCTATTTTATTTTACAACTAATACTACTGATAGACTGACTTCATAGCCTTGCAAAAATTATGAATTTCATAATATTTTAATTCGTGGCACTTTTTTTTCTGACCCAATTTGACATGTAAAGAAAGACCAGTGAATGAAATAGTACACGAGGAAGAAGGAGAGATGACTTTATTGAAGTATCTTTTACAACTAGATCACTGTTGCTTATTCAAAATTATTCATATCCATATCTTGAAGAATGGAAATGAATGATGCAGGAAGGGATTTGATTTCTCTCTCTCTTAGATTAGAGAGTTCTTCTTTTAGAATGAATTAAAGCCAGGTGATTCCAGAAGTGTGATATATATTCTGGGTCTGGAGTTAAATAGTTTAGCATTTGCAATTTTGTTCATTTCTTATCAGAAGGAAACCAATTACCATGGTAACAACTTTGAGAGGACCTCAGGTTAAAGATTATAACTCCCTTCTCTGCTATTGCAATAAAAGGAAATGCTACAAAGCATATTGAAACTATTTTAAGTCTTTAATTCCAACAGTTCAAAGTCTTATAAAGAAATTCAAGAATGTCCATACTGTGAAAACATCAAAGGAAGAAGGAAAACAAAGATATCACTTTGTGTGGTAAGATAAGTCCTCAGCTGTGAGTTTGAATCTGAGGATTACCACCAAGGATGTTTTTTGCAATATTTTGTTATCAAAATATCTTGGCAGACACTCCAGCAAACATTCCATAAAGCTGAGCTCAAACAGAAGACAACCATGCTTTAATGCTCCAGTGGATGTATAAGTAGTGTAATGGATAATGGTTTGGAATGAGAAATTGAAGAGCCAAGAGTTTGAATTCCATTATGTTCAAATATTCTTGGGAAAGCTGTGAATCCATCTCCTTCCCTCAGCTATGGGTTAAATGGTATCATTGTTATTCTAAAAAAATTGTTAATGCACTGTTCACTTAAAAAATTTTTTTTTACAATCTAAAATATGTTTTGGCTTTAGATAATCTACAAAAATTTAATAAGTCATTAAACAAAAAAAAATAATCATGTGCAATCCAATGTTCTAAGCCAGCCATTTAAAAAGTTGTCTAACTTTTGCTAAGCATCATCTAGACACAGATTCAACAAGCTTTTAGTTATTCATTCTTTGGTCAGATGAACCCAAAAGTAAGCTTCTTCAGTCCAGAGATGTTATTGTTTGGCAAAAAATGTATAAAGCTTTCAACTCCAAGAAAATTGTTCCAACAGCCAAGCATAGTACTAGCAGTATTATGCTAGAGCAGGGGTGGCCAAACTCGCTTAATATAAGAGCCACATATAAAGTTCAGATGTTTGAGAGCCATAAGACTTGAACAAAATTTATATCTTCATATTTTCATTTCGTAATATTTGAGGAAGCCATCTTCCTTTACAGACTCTTCTAAACAAAACTTGTATCTGAAGTGTACCAGATAAAACGAAGGTTAACAAAATATTTACTTTGATTTTTTTTTTTTTTTTTTTTTTTTTTTAATTCTTCACCTGGACTTTGAAAATAATGACTTGATAAGTGGATGATATGATCTTCAAATATAAATAACTAAGGTATAAAATTAGGGATAGAAAAGTGGGGAGGTGGAGAAAGAAGACAACAGATAATGATTTGGTACACTAAATAAGGTGAATAAATCAAATAATCTCTCAAACAACCAGAGGAAATAAAACCCATTGAGTAATGTACTTGTGTGGAAGAATTTAATTTGCTGATGGGTAGAATGGTTGTAATACAAAAGCGCCAAAACTGGGGGGGGGGAAAGGTTAGACAGCATATCCAAAGAATATGTAGCATGAGCTTGTACTTTAACTTAAT
This sequence comes from Acanthosepion lycidas, assembly GCA_963932145.1. Lineage (NCBI taxonomy): Eukaryota > Metazoa > Mollusca > Cephalopoda > Sepiida > Sepiidae > Acanthosepion > Acanthosepion lycidas. The sequence continues at coordinate 49,709,004 of OZ010608.1, read as the reverse complement.
CAACACAAACAAGGCTATCAGGTGGAATGATGTTGAAAAACCTGAAACTTTTAATGAAATCAGGAAAGCATCACTGATGACTCCTCTCAGAGCATTCAAAGAATATATGTTATGAATCAAGAGTAGAAATAATTCTGAGTTTAACTCACAAATCTGGAAGCAGTATAAAACTTGGCTCCATTTGATTGTGTCATCTGGTTTCAAGTTAGACACAGACAACATACTGGCTAACATATAAAAGCCCTTGCTGATTATACAAATGTGTTGGACATAAGAACAGACTCTGGAAAGAAGTCTACAAATCTGTTGTTATTTTCCATTCTTTATGAGGCTGAATTCTGGGTCACATACCAGTGCTACCTATGCTGCCTCAAGCACTTCCATCCACATTGCCTCTGTATCATTCTTAAAGTGCACTAGCACCAAAGTTCATTCTAGAGATTGAATCTATGCTGAACAAAGTTCATCTGGACTGAGCAAGTCATGTAGCAAAGATGGAAGGCTATCATTTTTTTTTTTTTTTTTTAAACTGATTTGTGGACAGTTAAGAAAGGCAACTCTGAGGAGATAAAGGGACCGATTTTGGCTCTTGTGAAATTGGCTGTTGCCATTGGATGATGTAGACAACAGACATGGGGATATAGTCTTCCTAGCAATTCCCTAGCTAAAACAAACCACACAACTACAGCAGAAAAGAGATATGATAAAACTAGAGTTCACTCCTGTTGTCAGACCTTCTGCAGCTGCTTAGGAATTGGTGAACCTGCAATAAGTGTAGAATCTCCTCTTTAATCTTTATTTACAATGACCTGCTCTATAGTGACTGAGCTATGAAGAACTTAGCCGATCAGTCATGACTGAATAGTGCCTTTACGCAAAATTTCTCAAAGCAATTTCTAAAGAAGTAATGGATTTTTTTATTTATTAATCTGACAGATTTTATCACTTTAAACCTTATTTTTAGTGGATACATGTATTTGGGTAGATATTCTGTTCATTTATTAAACAGTATATTTAATTTCATCTGTCCTGAATATTTGAGAAATCTTAAACTCCAACCAACTTTTTATTTTTTTTTTTTAAATTTATGTTCAGATATTGTGTTTGTGCGTGTAAAATTTCAAATAGAATATATCTGTAAAAAGACAATATAAATAAAGGAAAACTTAGCTGATACGTTTTGTCTTCTGAGGTCTTTATCGGGGTAAATGCAAGGATTTTATTTTGTAACAAGTATTTATAGACAAGAGCAAAAATGTTAGTCCTTCAAAATTCTTCAATTTAAGGAATGCTCATGAATGTTCATCAGCGGTAGGGTCTAGGTAAGTTACGAAGGATGCTAAGTGACATAATTTAATATCTAATATATAAAATAAATTGCCAGAACTGCTCCTCACAATACATTGGGGAAACTTGCAGAACAAAAAACACATCTATGTACACAAAAAGGGATTTTATACTCAATAATTTATCAAATGTATTAGTTATACATAGAAATAAATTCAACCACAATGAAAATGTCAAAATATTAAAACTGTTAAATTCATAAACTTGTTATTTAAAATATATAACCCGTAAATTAATCCCAAACTAAAATAGTGTAAACGTTAATTTACATTAAAAAAAAATATTCAAGAACATCTTTGACTCGGTTATGTGCCATACGTGATACATGCTTACATGATCATGTATCTATCAATACATGACTGATGAGGCAGATTTTTTCTTGCAGTAGGTTGCCATTTCGTTCTGTGGTAGACCACTTACCATCCAAGGTTATAGAACCTGGTCTGCCCTGTTATTTACCCATAGTTGGGAGGGGGAGAAGAGGATTAATATCTTCCAAAAGGGTATTAGCACATAAGTGGATGTAATAGATTTGACTGGAATTTGAACTCGGCTCTCAGATTCTGCACTTTCATTTATTAGACATCCTCTGTAACTTACCTGACTTTTCAACTGACCTGATGAATATTTAAGAGTTCCTTAAATTTAAGATTTAGAAAAACTAACCATATTTTTGCTCTTGTCTATAAATAGTTGTTACAAAATAAAATCCTTGCATATGCCATGATAAATGTTTTTCAGAGAATAAAACACATTGGCTAAGTTTTCCTTTTGTCTTTATTTGTTATATATTCAAAATCATAACATCACTACAAAAATTTCAACTTTGCGTTTAAGAATAGTGTTTTTGGTTATCGAAATTTTATTCCATTTATACCAATCCCGTGTGTGTGTGTGTATATATATATATATATATATATATATATATATATATATATATATATATATATATATATATATATTACATGAATCATTCATACAAAAGTAGATTAGTAAAGTTAATGATATAAATGGTGAAAAACATCTTCATGAACAAATTTATTAAAGTTACATTAACCCACAAACCTCTCAATGAATGTTATGATCCTTGTTTTTAATAACTTCAAGTTGTATAAGATCTTTTTTTTATTTTGCTAGTACTTTCAGCTGTACTTACAGCCATCCTCAGGCATCAAAATTAATTTGTTTTTTTAGTAAATCCAGGTAGTAGCAGGACATGAAACATTAAATGTTAATTGAAATATGTTTTTTTAGAAATGTGTTATTATTAACGGATAAGAAATTTTGGAGCGTGCAGTTGCAACGCTAAGGTTGAATTATTTTTTTTTTTTTATTTTTTTTATTTTTTTTTATATATATATATTTGATATATGTGTGTGTATGTGTTGTGAATGATCACCTTGTAATAGCGTATTCCTTCATTATTAAATTTTAGGATATAAATGTTGAGGTTAGCAGAATAAAGATACAGCTAAGCAACCGTTTTTCACTTCGTTATATCATCCACATAGTATCAGCTGAGAAGTCTGAAGTTTTATTGTAAACGAAACCCATTAACCCCTCTGACAATAAGTTCAAATTAGACCACACCATCATTGTAAAATTTAAATTATCAGTGTTGTATCTTGTTTATTTTTGTTGATGAGGAAGTGAATTTGATGTTTTGTATTAGATAAATTGTGAAAAACTAATTGAGAAAATTTTTGAAGTTTTTAATATTTCCTCATTTTGCTGCAATCCTATTTCCATTGCATGTCTAGTACATTATAGTGTTTTTAAACTTATGGTATTTTTTTTTTAATCTCTTGTAATCTACTTAAGCAAGAGTTGATAAGCCATCTTCTGGATTCTTTAATGTGTCATGTATTTAGCCTTCTGGAAGATATCATCATGTTTCGATTCTTATTTTATTTTTATTTTTATCTTTCTTTTTTTGTACTTAATATCTGATATTTATTTCATTTTTTTTTTTTTTTTTTTTTTTTTTTTTTTTTTTTATAATCCTAATGTTTCCATTTTGTTATTTTGCTTTGAGATAAAATGAGCTGCTTTGCCAATTCATTAAACATGTCACATGAGAATCTCTTCATTTAAAAAAATAATAAAGATGAAACATCAACCATTTGTAGAAAAACCACCAATTTTAAAGCAACTGATGATCTGGGGGCTCTTTCAATCTGGCCCAAATCATAAGCATATTGCACATCTGCAGGAATCCTGAAAGACCATGAATTCATTTTTATTCCCAACAAATGTTCAGTTGGTCTTACAGCTGAATGGTTCTGTATGAATAAAATATATATTAATAATAAATATACAATTTTTTTTTCCTTTCCCTGATTGATTCCCAACAGAAAGTGGCAAAAGTATGTAATACAATGTTTAGAAATGCTGTACAAATTCTTTAAATTTTAGTATAGCACTGTGTGTATTGTTTAAATTCTGCTATATTTATTGGAGAAGAGTGCTTAATATCTGAGACTGTGTGTATGTATATATATATATATATATATATATATATATATATATATATATACACATACATTATTTATAAAGACACAAATATTTAAGTAAATGTTCAGTTTATAATAAACAGCATTAACAATATTTACCAGCCTGAATATCAGAAATTTCATAGAAAATATGCATCCTTCGACAGGAATCGAACCTGTGTCCTACATGGAACCTTCATCTAGCCTAGTGTGCTATACCAGTTTAGCTATGAAGGAAGCATCTGGTTAGCAAGGTTGAATTACTACTTTTAAATTACAAACTTACCATGATTTCCCTTAAACATTCATATCTACTTGAAGCGTATTTTAACATAAGCAAATGACATCATATTATGAAATAATATAAATTGCTTAAATATTTGTGCGTATATAAACAATGTATAACAATAAAATATATTAAAATATTTGTCAAACTTAGTCCATATATATATATATATATATATATATATATTTTCGCAACACTTGATATTTATTTATTTATTTATTTTATTTTTCCCCTCACCTTCTACCACACCTCATGTCATGTGCTTATTCATTCACTTTATATATATTTTTTTTTTTTTTAAATATAGCGTTCATAAATTTTTTATTTAAAAAAAAAAAAAAATAAAAAAATATCAGCAATACATTTTGCTAGTAATAAAAAAATTACCAGCAATAAATTTTTTTTTTTTATATTTTGTTTTTTGTGTGGGGGTACAAGAAAATTGTTTCAACATTAAATGATCCATAAGGAGTTGATATGCCATTAAACAAACTAAACTGCTATTACACCATGTGCCCATCCAAGCTTACAGCACTTTGTATTTGCTAGTGGTCACCCATCTAGATACTGACCAAGCTTGATGTTGCTTAACTTCAGTGATTCTACCAGTACCGGTTTCAATGTGATGTAGCTATAAGTGGAAATGTTGTCTTAAGAAAAAGAATCTTCTTCACAATATAATTTCCTTTGAAGACAGACGATGTAAAGTTTTATTTCATTTAGCAGTATGCTCTACCTCTCATATTTTAATCAATAAAAACAAAGCAAGTTTTAAGTGTGGGCAACCCTGTAGATTTTGAGTAAATTTGTTGACTCATGCTGTCGAAACTAAGTTCTTACTATTGTTAAGTCATCATTATGAGGCTATTTTTGCATGTGTCTTTAAATACAGATTAAATATCTAAATAAAATTTCTGGGCAAGACAGATAAAAGATGAACAATATTAATCTGTCTATCACAAGCTGTCCATTTTTGCACCCATCTATCACAAGCTGTCCATTTTTGCACCCATCTATCACAAGCTGTCCATTTTTGCACCCATCTATCACAAGCTGTCCATTTTTGCACCCATCTATCACAAGCTGTCCATTTTTGCACCCATCTATCACAAGCTGTCCATTTTTGCACCCATCTATCACAAGCTGTCCATTTTTGCACCCATCTATCACAAGCTGTCCATTTTTGCACCCATCTATCTATCATTTGTTAGTCTGACCCTCACAACCTCTAAAATAGCCATACATTGACCAATCCATAACCAAATTTTGGAGATAAGTGCAAACAGGTAAGGGTGTAAAAAAAAAAAAAAAAAAAAAAAAAAGTACTGTGGGTTTTGCTACGATGTGTCGCTTAGTGAAATATATATTTATACAAAAAACAATATTGTATTTTTATTAAATATCTTTAAGATTTTATATATATAAGAATCCAGTTTCCAGTTTGCCCTGAGTTTACAAGGGCTATAAACAAATGCCAAATGCTTCAAAAAGTTGGAATTTGGCTCAAAAGAAATATTTACATATGGCCAGTTGCATACTCAAGAGTAAGAAATTCTAAGAATTTATTCTTTGCTGTTAAAAAAGAAATTTTTAAAAATGTATTGTTTGCCATAAAGTCCTATTAAATTAAAGAAATTATTAAATTGCAAAGTAGGGTTTTTGTCAAAGTAGTTTTCCAAACAAGTCAGCTTATTCAAATTTCATTGATTTGTTTGCAAAATTGAACGAAACGAAGAGTTTGTAAATCTCAACAAAAAATGTGATAACTTCAACAATACTAAATACTGTGGGGTAATTCCATATCAAATCATCCAGACCATGTCACCCTTACCTCATAGATTTTCTTCAAATTTTAACCAGTGGTAGATATTAAAACGAGACAATCTTGAAAATTTGAGCCTCTAAGTCAGTGGTTCAGAAAATATGCCTTGTTTAAGATTTCATGTGAAATGTGATTCGCAAGAAAACTGCAGCATTACAAAAACCCTTTTTCTTCATTGTTGGCCCACAATTAACAATTGAAAATGGGTAGTTTTTTTTCCAGTCATTGGTATATAGACTCTATACTTAATCTCCAGAATACACTCCAAGGAAGTCCAATAACAATGGATTTTTCAGTAAGTCAAGATGGATGAGTGACTAAAGTGACACTATTTTCATGCCTTAGTCTTTTCAAGGCTTTTATTAAGTCAAATGTTCATAAAATACTAAACTGTACAACAATAGAGAAACAAAAACATTCTCACGAGAAATATTCACATCTTGAAAAATAATCCACCAATTGAAACACTTGATAACATATTTTTATCTAGGAATGAAGTTTAACAAATGCAGCTACAGTTTTGTTATAATCTGCATCACTTATCTTGTAAATGGGGGGGGGCTTCCACTAATAAGGACTGTGTCAGTTTCAAGATATTTCCCACATGCCAAAATTTACTCAAATTGTTGTATAGCTTAAAACGGTTGATTTTTGTGTTTTTGATATAATTTTTGGGTTCCTTGTCCTCAAAAAACTTTCCTGTGCAAATTTTCATAGCTCTATGAAATGTCGGGATGGAATTTTATTGAAGAAAAGAGGATTTTGTAATGCTGCAGAAAAAGTGATTTTGCAATGCCAGTTTTCTCATGAGTCGTTTCACACAAAATCTTAAAAATTGCATATTTTCTGAACTGCTTGAACTTTGAGTCTGAAATTTTCAGGATTATCTTGTTTTAATGATACCTCCCACTGGTTAAAATTTTAAAATCTGTGAGGTAAGGGATGATTTGATATGGAATTATCCTGTAAGGATTTCTACACACATCTGCATGTTGCAAAAGAATTTTAGTAAATAAAAAACACGTGTGTGAAATACCTGTTTAGTCATTTTTCAAGTTAAAAAATGGGAGTCAGCAAGTATTGTTAAACAAGATAAAACCTGAAACATGAATGTATACTAGAAAAAAATCTATAGTTTTGATAATTTAATATAAAAAAAAGTTAAAGTACAGCTTTTTATGTTATGAAGGCAGAGCGAAAGTGAAATTATTTCATTAGAACTCTGGGGCCAGATAAAAGGTGAGGCTGTAATAAATGGGGGCAAGGAATTAAAAAAAAAAAAAAAAAAAAAAAAAAATAGTGGTTGGTTGAGGTTCAGTGGTTGAGAAATGATTAAAAACAAATCTTTAAAACTATAACAAGACCTTCAAGAATTAAGTGTTGGTTAAGAATCAACCAGTAAAATTAAGACATAATTATAGAGTGAAGCCTTATTCCAGAGAAGTGTTTCTCAACCTTTTTATCCTTGTGTAACCCTTAAAATAAATTACATGTCTCGAGGAACACCTGCGCAAAAACAAAATTATATACCGTGTCTTTCTCATTTTATTTTCATCGTAGTTCATGTGGTAAAAATCATAGTATATATTTTTGAATAACTGGCTTAAGGAAAAATTAATACATCTTTGTCAAAATTTTTTGGTAATGCTAAATAAAATTCATATTGTTCGTTTATAATACTTCATCAGGGAGTTTTCATTCACAAAAGAATTTCTAAACTCAAATGTAAAAAATAAACATAAGTAACCAATATCATATACATATAAATGTAAATAGAAAAAAAAAAAACCAGATAATTGCTGTATCTGTTTTATTTTTTATTCTTTACTGGCAATGTTGAAAAGATATAAAGTAAATCAAGGCAAAATGTCCCATGAATATGGGCTAAGAAAATTTTCGGAATGTTTCCTCTTCAAAAATCGCCACATTGGGTGATTAGGTATTTCTGTAAAAATAAAGAAAAAAAACAAAGAAATAAGTAACTTTAAGTACAGGACTAGTGAAGGTGGTTTCACACTGGCACCGTACAGGCATTACTAAATATATTCCCAATGATTGTTATATATTTTAATAACATAATAGGTTAGATAGGATGATGTCTATATTACAATAACCAAGAATATATTGCGTGTGTTTAGTAATATTATGTATATGAAATTAAATAAAGCCAAAATTGCATTAGCTTATCTTACCTGTTCTCACGGAACCTTGGGGTTCTGGAGAACCCTGGTTGAGAAACGCTGCTCTAGAGAGTCAGGCTTATTGCCACTGAAAGTGTTCTTGTTTGTTCTAACAGGCTTCAGAAAACTTGTGAAATTCTCAACTTGTAGATACACACACATACACAAAGGATTAATTACTATAAACTGTATTAGATGAACTATGCTGTAAGGCAAGATAAAATTATTCTAAATCTGATTCACTTGTGTAGTTATGTAAAACAATTAACTGAGAGTTGGCTTAGCATGGTGAACTATTTTCTGACCTGTAACAGCTCAGTCATGTCTTTTTTCTTTCTTTTTTTCCTTTAAATTTCAGGGCAGGGTATTTTCATCATTCATTTAATATCTATTCTCAGACTTAGAAAGCCTTTCTCTGTAGAGTATATGAATTGGATTCCAGAAAGACAAGATTTAAGCATCTTAAAATAAACTCCACAAGTGTCCTCAATATATCAAGCCTTACTGAAAAGTTCTTGTCCCAACCAAGAAGCATTTTAAAAATATATATATATATATATCTGTTCTATGATTATTTGGTCAGATTTTTGGAAATGGTTCAGGCTAAGAACTTTCCAGCCATTGAGTTCTACTGTTATTGCTTCAATCTTTGGCATTTTGCATTCTGTCTTTGGGATAGTGTATGAATCTTGTAAGATAGCCAGGGAAGTGGCCACCAGCTGAAGAGCTTGGCAAGAAAGGGTGATGAAATATGACAGATAAAGTTTCCGTTCAAAACAATTTTGTTTCAGAGCCAATCCAAGACTTTTTTTTTTTTTTTTTTTTTTTTTTAAAAGGAAATCTGCCTGTGACATCCTTATTCTTTTATTAAATGTTCAGGAAATTTCCATCACTTAGTTACAACTCTTTTAGGGACAAAATGTTTGAGAAGGAAAAAAAATTATGAAAGAAATTCCAGTCAGCCCTTTTATTCTAACAATCCAGTTTGTTTTAAATTAAAGTGTAGACTGCAATGTATACCAGAGAAAATACCGTAATTGAAATGTGATGTAAACAACAAAGATGGAAACCATGTCTATTTAAAAAAAATAAATCATTGAATAATGATAAAAAGTTCCTTACATCTGTATAATTCAACAAGTGTAACTAAAAATCATTAGGTTCAGATTATAATTCTTAAAAATGTCTCCACTTTCATTCAGTCAGGTCCTCCTTCAGAAATTTATAAACAGAATTTTCTACCAACTACAGATCTGTGGGGAATAACATGAGCGAGCTAAGCTTTAGTCAACACCTTGATTAACATTCCCCAAAATGGTATTTAGCCAACTATTGGGTTACTATTTTTTTTATTTATTTACAAAAACACTTTGTAAAAGAATATGCTTGGTATTAAGGAAAGGTTTTAGTGCTAATATTTGAGAAAATGACCACCAAAATTTTTTTCCTTATCTCAAAAGCCATGCAACCACCAACTGGTTTTGTTTAGTGATACAAGTCTTACTAATTAACCCATAGCTGTGGAGAGAAGTGGTGGATACATAGCTTTCCCAAGAGTATTTGCACATTAATGAACCCAACTGGAATTTGAACTCTGCTCTCTGATTAACAATTCTGAGCCATTATCAGCACTTGCACATCCAAGCTTACTGTACCTGGTATTCCCAAGTGGTTATACATCTAGATACTGATCTGGCTTGACGTTGCTTAACTCTGGTGATTGTAGCGTAAACAGTGTTTCAATGTGATGTAAGCATGATTTTCTGGTGTGCCTAATATTCTTTTTCAGATTTTTCAAATGATATGTTATTTCCTAATGATTAGATGCTTCATGGCAAATAATGAAGCATTATTGTGTGCTATAAATGTAATTTACATTTCTGAACTAATTATGGACATGTCACCATATATTGGTGACAAAATTAATTCTGCAAATATTACTAATATTGTAGTTGAATCAGTAAATTTATTCTATGTTTTTTTAATACCTATTATACATTTATAAGGCATTCATGTAAAAGTTAAGAGAGGTGCATTTTTTCCAAAAACATTTCACAAGAAGCCAGGTATTGCTTTATATAGAAATATGCATAGTGTCTCTAATATTTGGCAAAGTAACTTAAAATGAAAATATAATCATTACCAGTATCTGGAGACATGGTGTAACGTGAAATTACATGTCACTAATAGATAGTGACATGTTAAAAGGAATGCTTTTTGTTATATTCACAATAAAAAGAAATGTAACTCCTAATTTTGAGAATTAGGAATTTCTTAAGATCAGTTTCATCCTTAAGGCAAAAACTGTATAAAGTAATCCAAAAGTTGCTCTGATTGAAATGATTCTTTGTGTTAAAGATGTTCTGTTAATTTTTGATGACTCATTGTCATTCCAAAAGTTGTTCAGACAACTGAATTCATTGATGTTTATTTGGTTAGTATAAGCCACTCCATAACATTTTTTTTTTTTTTTTTTAAATGGTATAATTATTAAAGAAAAATGTTATTACTGAGAATGAACCAATCCCATTGGTATATTAACTATTTTTCTGCTTATATATATATTCAAACAGGTTTCATTGAATAATATATATATAGACATATTATGTCTATTTATTTTCATAATAATCCTTTCTAGTTCTCTAATAAGTTTCTTGATGTTAAGATGGAATTCATCAAGGAAGGAGCTGTAGTTTTTTTCCTACCCAAGTACTTTCGTTCTCTGAGATCATCGTCAGGGATGAATTACAAAGATAAACTTATTGTAACTGTGATTGTTGCCATTTTGCATTTCTACCAATTTCTGGTTAGCTCCTTTATATTAGGATGCTTGTTTTGCAAAAACTTTCACAGCTACAAAGGATAAATTTAAAATTTTAAAATAACTATAAGTGTGTTTATGCATGTTTTTAAAAATCACCATCACAATGAACATGTTGTGTATGTATGTATAATCTCGCACATAGTTGTGGTAGTTTACAGCTATATCACATTGAAAAAGAGGTTCTTGTATGATCACTGAAGTTAAGCAACATTGAGCCTGGTTCATATCTAGATGGGTGACGGCTTAGGAATATCAGGTGCTGTAAGCTTGGATGTGCAGCTGGTGTGATGGATAATAGCTCAGAATTGGAAATCAAACAGCTGAATTTCAATTCCAGTCGGGTTTGTTATATTCATTTACATGCAGATACCCTTGGTAAAAGTGTGAATCCACCTCTTCTCCCCCAACTATGTGTTAATTAGTTGGACTTGTTTTCAATGTTTCAACATGATATCACTGTAAGCCTCTGAAAAAAGATTTTATTGTGGAGAAAGCTCTCTTCCCTTGTCAATCACTGTTTAATACCATATGGCTTTTATGAACATTAGTAATCCTAGTATTTTGTGTGTGTGTGTTTGTGTTTTTTTTTTTTTTTTTATAAATGCTATCTCCCTTCAGGACATAGCTGATTATGACTCTTCACACATTGCTTTTCTTCATTATCTGTGAGTTGCTAGGACTGGTTGGGAATGATAGTGCAATGGCTTTCTCTTTCCTTTTCTATGGTTTTGAATTGTCTTTCTAGATTGGCTGCTGCCCAGTACCAGAGAGTCCAGTTTACCCAGCTATTTAGCACAGGTCAGGTGGGAAAAATAGGTTTATGCCTTTCCCAAGGGCATTAGTAGGAAATGAACAAAATAAATTAGAATGGAACTTTAACTTGGCTTGCTAGCTCTATTTTCTGCAACAATAACTATTATGTTATGTTATGTATCCTGGCATAATGGAGGTTGTAAGTTAAGCATGCTTAAGCATGTTTGCTTATAACAAGTAGGTATTTACACCTCCCACTCACTCTTGTGTGTTCGTTTTTTTTCCTTTTTTCTTTTCTTCATAATGGAATCCTCATATGTACATGGAGTTCCGGACAAAAATATTTCTCTGTTCCCTTGGCATGTCCCATTAGCTGACCCTTCCTCTTTAGTTGCAATGGGGAGATGCTAAACTGTTATATTTATTGTAACCCTGGTCATAGATAACCATGGTTCTGTCAGTGCTAGATAAGTATATATCACTACATACTAGCATCAATTGCAAACATTTAAAATAATCATATGAGAGAGGGGGAGGAAGAGATGGATGCAAAGTAAAGAGAAAGAGATGAACATGGAGAGAGAAAGACAAACAATTGTTACCACTTCAGACATGAAACATGTTAGATAGAAAAACAAGGCAAAGAGAAAATGTAGGAAGCTTTTGGCCAACTGGCTTGTTTATCGTACTGAGAAGATTTTTTTATTTTTTTTTTTATTCTGTACAATGGGCCTTCATTAGTCACTGTTAACAAGTGTCCTTTCTCAAATGGGGCTTTGAATCAAACAACAATGTGAATACAATGTATTTCAGACACAAATGCTACTCTTACATATGAAAGTAGCAACAAACCTGAAACTACACCCACAAATATAGATACACTGTATTCCCGCAACAAAATCACATCATCTTCCACTTAGTCTTTGTCTGAAGTTAATAATGAAAAACTTTGTCATGCTTCATGTTTGCAACTGATACTAGTAAAATCTGCAATACCTTCTGAATGCCCACATATACAAAGTCTGCCAAAAAAACAATGTATACACACTTCAACAAAACTTGTATAGATATTTGTAATACTAAATTTATTCAGACATGAGATTAATACAAGTTACATTTGAACTCTACAATCACAAGAGATGCTCAAAATAGTGGCCCTTAGTTTCCAAACATTTATTTTGGCAAACTACAGCTTGGGCAATGTTGGCCAAAGTGTCCAGTGGTATTGCAGAACATGCATTTTCAATTTCTTGTATAAAGGCCACCAATGTAGTCTGTTTTCTGGGATACACAACATTCTTTAGTGTCCCCCCATAGGTAAAAGTCTGTAGGCGTTAAATCAGGAGAATATGGGGGTTGACTCTATCTCACTTCTTCATCCTAACCAGTAGCCTTGCAAATTTTTGTTTAAATAAGCTCACACATATTGCTGTGACGGTGTGCTGTCTTGTTGAAAGAAAAATTCATCATTTCCATAAAGTTCATGGATGGCAGTGTTACCGCAATTTGATAAAACTATGAAAGACAAGTTTTTTCTTTCCTGAAGTGTGTATACATTTTTTGGCAGACTCTGTATAATAGCTATGGGTGTAAGAAATTGGATATTATTAAAATAGTAAACTTAGAAAATAATTTTCATTATTACTGACAAACTTTGTTAGCATTTTTTTTTTTTTTTCATGTGAAGGCCAAGGAAAGAATGATGGCAATTCCAGAAAGGTTAACTAACCTTGCTGGAAATTAGGGATTAAACATTACAGTATACAAAGAACAAAATGAAGACCAAGCATGAATTCCAAAAAGGGGAGTTCTATATAATTAACAGCCTTTGTTACTTAACAGGTGAAATAGCAAAAATGCTATATTTTATCATGGAATGTGTTGAAAGCATTTAAAAATTCTACTCTGGCAGATATCTGTAAAGTTTAGAGATTTTACTTGACTAAGTGATGACTAGTTTTAAAGATTTTACTTGACTAAGTGATGACTAGTTTTAAAGATAAAGATTAGTCAATTTAACAAGAAATAACTTTTTTTTTTTAAGATGTATTTTTTTTCACTTGATTTTCTGAAATATCTTGGTCAATTATAAAGGAGTCTTTGACATTCAAAAAATTTATTTAGATTTTCTTGGTTTCATTTTACATTACGTGATATTTCGATAATCTTGGTTTGCTTGTTGAAATGCATGTTTTGTGGTTGATCCAGAACTTGATCAAACTTCTCCACCTGAAAGTCTTTCAGAGAAAACCAATTAAAATATGATTAATAAAAATTGATCCAGATGATTAGGGATTACAATGAGCTAACTAATTTAACTAATTATATTCTTAATTATGATTATCTCAAATCCTCCTAATAATTTCTATCAAACACACACACGCACCCCCCTATATATATATATATATATATATATATATATATATAGGTAACTATACTCGTTTCGAAAAACCTTTGAATTTTTGATTTGCCAATAATCAAATCAATCTCGAAGGAAAAAAAGGTTTTAAAAAAAGAAAGAGCTAGAAACATGAAAGTCTGTCGAAAAAAAAATCGTACAGATTTAAAGCCCAAATAAAAAACCCCCGACATGAGTAAACAACTAACTAACTAAAAGAGCTCAATATAACCATAGAGCAGACCTAGATAAACCTAGTGAGCCAGACAAACCTACCCAGGTTTCACCTAAGTGAATTGTCAGGGAAAGCTGGCTAAAGAGGCAAAAGAGAAACAGCATGTTTATAGGCGATAATCAAAATCATATCACATGACCAAAGAAAAAAACAAAAAACACACACACACACACACACACACACACATATCTATCTACACACACACACACACACACACACACACACACACACACACACACACACACACACACACACACACACACACACACAACTCTATGCTAGTTATTTTAACATCTTTCTTTCTTTCAGACGTATTGAGAGCATTAGTATGGCAACTTCCAATCTGACAGAGGAAATGAAAAGTATGCCATGCTTGTGGTGCAAGTCACTAACCACAATGATTCACAGAGAGCCAGCTTCTTGAAAAGGGTCAAGTGAAGAGGATGAATGATGGGTGGTTCTGCACAAACTCTAGGGAGATACCCATGGTGATGCACACTAAGATTACATCTTTTGTAGTGGTCTGGTGGTCATGAGCAATGACAGATATTTTACTTGTTCCATCGGCATCAGTACACCAGCCATATTGAAGTACAAGATATGGCATTCAAGACCCAGTCCATGGCATTTACTCATCTTGTTACACTGCATGAGAGTCCTAATTACAATCTCCCTGTCCTGTTCATGTCTGGGACATTTCTGTTTTGTTTTTTGTAATTGTCCATCTTAAAGTTAATGCTGCATTTCATTACAAATTTTTTCTTGTTTGGTCACTAGATTTTGAAGAATCCAAAAGTTAGCAATGGAAATTGTGTTTTTAACACAATAGAACAATATTGTGAAATGGATTAAGTTCGATAATTGTTTAATATATTTTCTGTTTATACGTCATTTTTATAGATATAATTTAAGTAAACACTCCATTTTTTTTTTTAATTAAAATGTAATTAATACTGTTCAATTAAAAAATGGAGGATTTACTTCAGTAAATTATATCTATAAAAATAGCATATAAACAGAAAATACATTAAACAGTAGAACAATAAAGATAAGATTCAGGTATGCTTACTTTTTCCATTTTTCTTCTATGTGCTGTGTCTCTTCCGGACATTGGTGATCATAGCTCATTACTATTTCCTGTTATAGCTTTTAATAAGTTTTATCTTTTTATTATTTCTCCTAAACCTAGTTCCACCATCCATTTACTCAAACTCATTAGGTATGTTATGTGTTGTATCTTCCGAGCCTTCTTTTTTAATTTCCCTGACTGTAATTTTCTTTTCTTCTTCTCTTCTTTTTTTTTTTTTTTTTTTTTTTTTTTTAAAGCAAATCACTCCCCCCTCCCAAGTAAGGGGTTACAGATAGTAAGAGTAAAGAGGAGTGTTTGGGAAAAGGATAAAGAGAAGGACAGGGATCAAGGTCAAGTCATCGGATGTTGATTGACATTTCATTTGAGTATTTGAAGATTATAGCTATCAGGAAAGTAAGTGATCGGAAGGGAATTCTACTGATGGGAGGTGTGAGATAATAAGCTGTTGGAGTAGAAGAGGTGGCTACATTTAGCCATTTCATGAGTGAAAGGGTGGGACTGAGATGACAATCTAGTAGCACGCTTAAATTCATGCAATTTGGGAACCGGTGAAAGTAGCTCGTCGGAACAGTTGCCATGAAAGTACTTGTAGAAAAGACGGAGGGAAGCCACAGCATGTCTGAGATAGCGACTACAGAAAAACCTTCTGGCGTGACACAGAGAACCAACTTTTCTTGCGGTAGAGGAAGCTATAGATTCAATGTAGTTATTCCACTTCAGGTCAGTGGACAGTGTGAGACCAAAAGCCATGGTTTTTTATGGGATTGACAGTGGAGCAATTTTTTTTCTTTTTTTTTTTTTTTTTTTTTTTTTTACTCCAGAAGGCAGTGGAAAATCACTCCACTGTCAATCCCATGAAAACTTATGGCTTTTTCTATTACTTTATTGTAAAAAGTAAAAAAAAATAATGAGATTTTTGATTAAATATAGACTCAAGTAAATGGAATTTTATGGTGTAATTATGAATGTCAGTAAGGTGATACTACCACTAAATTGCAAGGGGATATTAGGAGTGAAAGTGAGAAAACTTTAGTGATGAGAAAGGACAATGAAAGAATAAGATTCAGGAAGATGGCAATTGGTATTACATTTAAATGTTCAGATTGTAGGGAGCAGGGATGCAAGAAACTATAGGAATAGAATACTGTTGCATCTGGTTAAACGTTAAAATGGTGTGACCTATTTGCCAATCTAGTAGTACACTTAAATTCATGCAGTTGAGGTGTCAAGGAGGAAAGCTCATTAGAACAATTGGCCTAAAGCCATTTGCAGAAAAGACAGAGGGATGCCATGTTGTGGTGGCAGGAAAGTAACTGTAGTCAAAATG
The DNA here is from genome assembly GCA_963932145.1 of Acanthosepion lycidas. NCBI lineage: Eukaryota > Metazoa > Mollusca > Cephalopoda > Sepiida > Sepiidae > Acanthosepion > Acanthosepion lycidas. The sequence continues at coordinate 49,692,250 of OZ010608.1, read as the reverse complement.
ACAGGTCAGAATCAAGTTTGTTACAGACCCTTCTTCGGATTTCATCAAGACTCTTGAACTATTTAAGAGATGCATGAGACCAGATATAGTAGCAATCAAAGGTTTTTTTTTTTGTTTTTTTTTCTCCCTTCAATTTTCTGTCTATATATAATGTGTGTGTGTGTGTGTGTAGTAGTATTAGTAGTAGTATTATTATTAGTATTATTATTATTATTAGTAGTAGTATTATTATTAGTATTATTATTATTACTATTATTAGTAGTAGTATTATTAGTAGTATTAGTAGTAGCAGCAGCACCACCCGCCCAACATATACGATATTGGAATCGGTCTGACTCTATGAACGAATTAAAACATTCTGGCCGAGATCCAGACCTGATTCCCAAATTTTCATTGCTGTGATGATTTTTTTTTTTTTTTTTTTTTTTTTTTTTTTTTTTTAGAATAATTTTGATAACTTGGAAATAAAATTGGCAATGAGCAAAATAAATACAGCATAAATCAACCAAGAAATACAAGTAATTGTTTGTAAAAAAAAAAAAAAAAAAAAAAAAAAAAAAAAAAAGAAAAAGGGCCTATGTACATAAAATTGTTTTTAAACTAACTCACAGCAGAAGAATTATTGTTGAAGTTTTAAAAGGTAAGCTTAAATATTAATGCAATATTTTAGATGCAGTTTTGAGTTCTTCTGTAGTTTGTTGCCCATCGCATCTACTCCACCCTACCTATGGTGGTGAAGGCTCAATCAGGAACTTGCTTAAATGCTAGAGTGGCTTTTAATATATATATATATATATATAATAAAAAGGCTTAAACACTAGTACTCCATGGTCATAAATTATTACATTGGAATCGTAAATACGATCCAATTCATCAGACCTACAAATTCAAAAAGAAATCAGAAAAAATAACTCCAGGAATAAAATATATATATATATATATATATATATATATATTGGAAAGTAATATTAGTGTGTAAAACAAAATAGTGACAAAAGATGAATGTTTAAATATGGATATGAAGGATAAATTGTTGAAATACATTGATTAAAATCTCAATTAAGAACAAACCTTTCACCAGCTATATTAAGATAGATGTTATAGCCCCAGTTTTAATGTATGGCATCTAACGATAAAATGAAAACCTTATTTTTAACTGGTTTGAGGTATTTTCGTTGTATATTTGTTGTTTGGGTGTGCAGGTGTTATAATTGTTTATTAGCACAAGAAATGGAATTGTCAGGCTGAGTTCAAATTTTGGTCAGTTCTGTTGCACTAAAACACTTGAGAAAGGCATTAATGTATTTCTTCTCCCTTCAGATAAGAGTTAAATTCAGAGCACTCTGAGCTGATCAGCCTTGGATATTTTTTTTTAATTTTATTCTTTTTTAATAATAAAGTTCACTCAGTACAAGGTTTGAGAGCCACTCAAGGTAGACAGTTACATTCAAAATGGTAATGATGAAGGAGATGTGTGGTAGTTAGGGAAGATTATAAGGTGGACAGATAGCAATTTACTCTTGACTTGAAGAAGCTGGTAACTAATTTAGGACAACTCTGAATTTGAAACTTTGGAGATGGCAATAGTGTCAATTCATTATCTTAATTTCAGCCATAACAATTAAAGTTGTTAGGAACCATGATTGTTTGCATTCTGAAGGGAGATGATTTCTTAAAAATATGTTGTGTCTTAATGATATATAAATAAGTTGACAAAACTATGGTTCTTTAATAGAATATATATAATTGAATGAAAGTATTGAGTAATTGAATGACAAAATGGGGGGGGGATCCTATAATCTTCTGATTAAATTTTATTGATGCTATCATATATAGGAGAAGAAACTAAAATATAAATGGACATCAATTCTATAATCCAAAAGAAATACTGAAGATGCAGGGAGATTTGAAATTTCTGGTATTTGATGTCTAGATATACAAATGAGCTGACTTCTTACAGCTTTTGCATTTGTTTTTATTGTTGTTTTTAATTGTTGTTTTTATGATGTAATCTTTAATGCCAGAACCTCAAAGTGTTTTTTGTCCCTATTTTCTGTTATATATAGCTGACTGAAAAGTTAAATGTTGGTGAGTAAATAATTAAAGAGTAGTTTTCTTCAGAAAGTTTATGATCCTGGACATAAATTTACCATGGGAGACCTGGAAATTAATGCACTTTCTATACATTTTCACCTTTAATAATTTACTTAGTCCTTTGTTTAAGATTGCATTATTTAAGTTGAAATTATGATCACTCATTACAGTGAAAGACTAATGCATTGAGTGTGTTGTTTTGTAATATATCTCTTTTGTGTCCATACAATCTTTTATTTAAATTTCTGGGAGTTTCACCTATGCATTTCTTGTGACTTTATTAGTCTATAGTGTATATTCTTGTATATAGTGACAGTATTGTGAAGTTTTGTATTTGATTAAAAAAAAAAACAAAAAAAAACTTTAAGTTATCAACCTTAATTTCTCATAATTTTAAAATTTTAAGCTCGAACTTGCATCGCTAAACATTTCATTGGTTCTGAGGTCCAGCTGAGTTCCAAGTATATAATTGTCTACATTCCCAGACACACTAACATACATTTGACCCAAATTTCTTGAGTCACTATTGTTTATTGTTAGTTCCCTCTTTTATCATTTCCTCTTTTATCTTGATCTTAAATTCACCTTAATATGGGTAGGGCAAAAGAGTTAGTTTACCTTGAAAACTGGCATTTGAGATGCTGACTTTTCACTTGAGGTTGCTGATAGAAACCATTTCAAATTAATTTTTAAATAGTTGTTCATTAATTATCTTCAGTTTTCTCTAAGACTCTTGTATACTTTATATGCTGTATGTTTTAGTGAATTTTTCTCTAAGAATTTTAATGAGTGAAATTAGTACCAGTATATGTATAGATATTCACTTTACAAAAAACAATATTCCTCACAAAAAATAACTAATGCACTAGTCATACATAGAAATAAATTCAACCACAATTTTGATTTTAAAAATCCTACATTCGTTAAAAAAAAAAAAATCACTCGGAAGGAAAATCCTTGAGAGTGCTGCCATTGAATATTATCCAAATATTAATCTATACCCAGGTTTCACCCCCCCCAATATCTCCCTTCCTAACAGAATTACTACTCTTCCAAGCCAACTTACACACCTATATCACGAAATCAAAAGAAAATGGTTGAATCCGTCAACACAACAATAGAAACAATATTCTACATGTGAAAGTACTTGATGTAATTTTTAGTCGACAATATGAATACAATAGCGTTTTTAAATTCTTCTAGTTGCTAAGGACATTTTGCTTGTTGTTAATAGTTACTTTTTCAATAAATTCATTTTGTTTTTGCCTTGAAAAAGTTCACATTGGATGAAATGCATTGGCTAATAATACAGTTTTCCTATTGTCTTTTACCTTTATGCATAGTCTTTTTCTACAGGTTAACTCTGAGAAATTTTTCATATTCACTTTAGTTGATCAAGAGGTGGTGGGAAGATTGAGTTGCACCAGATAAATCATGTATCTTGAAAAAAAAAAAACAGTATTTCAAATTTTGGCTTATTTAAGATTTATATTTTTAGGTGTACCTTGTATTTTTTCATAGCATAATGTTGAAATGGACAGTTCAAGCCTTCAGTGCTCAATTTTTGTCTGCACTCTATTTGGACTGTTTTCTGTCTGCACTACAGTTGGACAGTCTATAAATTTTTGTCACAGTTCTTCTGATATATCACTTCTGGAGCACTGACCATAAAATAAGAAATTTGGAAGAATATATGGAGATCCCTTACTTTTTGAAAATATTTTTATAGCCACTTCCCTTTTATGAAATCCCTGCTGGAGTACAGGTTTCCCCACTACTGGAGATCTTGGTGAAGAAGCAATTGCTGCTAATTTACATGTGAAAAATTTTCAAGCATTCCCAGACACTCCAAATTTCTTTTTGCCTGCTTTTTTGTTGTAGATCAACTTTTGTAATGTATAGTTATTGATTTGAAAGATTCTAAATATAACAATATATATCTATTTCACTTCATATAATTTTCTATCATAGAGTTCTTTATAGGTACTTAAAATATTCTTCAAACTTGCTATAAACCTATGTGCCCTTTCAAAATTTGTTGTTTTCTGCATTCATTCCAGCACCATGAATCATAGCAAATATGTGAATGCTGTTATTTTTTTTTTTTGGTGCGGGGTTCTGGAAACACAAGTTTTTTTTCTCCCCATATAAATTCATGGTAAATGTTTCTTTTACTTTCAGGCACTTTGATTACACTCTACTTTTGCATGCTACAGGGAAACGTGTATATACAAGTTTGGCTTAATATCATTTTTGCAAATGTATAATAATATATATATATATATATATATATATATATAAAGTCACTACCAATTCCATTGATTGATAAATCTGTAAGCATACATGATGTCATACAACATTCCAAGAATTATTTAGACTACTGAACTATTTTTTTGTTGTATTGGCTGTGTTTTAATTTGCTTGGAGTGAGCCAAGTCAGTTGGTATATTGGCCAGCAATTTTTATTTTTTCACTTGTCACTTATTTTAGTAGAAAAGAGATCCCTTTTTGTATAATGGATAAAATGAAACATTATGATTAGGGCAAAAGTAACAGCAAGAATGAGCCCTGACATCTCAACACTTGCAATAAAGAATTCTTTAAATTATATACAAGAATTGTATATATTAGAAAGATTTCTTGAATTATATGCCAGTACTGAAATTGGGAAAGTTAGTTATTCCAGGTTAGTTGGGGATCAACAACTTTGGTAATGGTAATCCAAAGATGCAGTATCTAGGGAATAAGGTAGATGAGTGCAAATTTCCCAAACTAAACTAAACATTTTTGTTGGTCAAAAAAAAAAAAAAAAAATGCTGTCTAATATTCTCCTAATAGAATATTATTTCCATTCTCTTGAATATATCTGGACATTTTTTTTAATAGCTGCTGTCAAATGTTTGCTTTTTTGGAAGGAGATAATCATAGAGGACTTTCTTCCAATCCCACTAGCTATATATAGATGTACAACCGAACTGACTTCATTCAGCTTCTTACAGCTTTTGTTTTTATTGTTGCTGTTTTTAAACAGGCCACATTGTAAACAGGATTTTATGATGTAATCTTTAATGTCAGAACCTCAAAGTTTTTTTTCTGTTTTTTCTCTTTCTTTATATATATATATATATATATATATATATCTATGATCCTGGACATAAATTTATGAAGTCTAAAATTCTAATGGAATGTTATGCCCATTCTCTTGAATATTTCTGGACTCTTATTTTTTTTATAGCTGCTGTCAATTAGTTTATTTGACAAATTGTTTGAATCATTTGAAGGAAATTATCATTGAGTACTCTCTTCCAGTCCAACTAAATATAATCTCACCTATTGAAGTGTAATTTTAAATGCACTGAAACTAAGTTGCATCTTTGTAGTGAGTAAATTGTTTTTGTCTATATGAAAAAACTATAATAATAATAAATGCTCTACTATCGGTATTGAGCCCTCTTTTGAATTAATGCTGTGAACGTTAGAATTTATATAATTTTTGTTCTCATTACATTCTGATTTTGTAATGAAATGGATTAAGACTGACAATTATTTAATATTTTCTGTTTGTTGTTTTTACAGATACAATTTAAGTAAATGCTCTGTTTTTTAATTAAACAGTGTTAATTACATTTATCGGCCTAAATATTTGAGAAATTTCATAGAAATTATGTGTTCTCCAACTGGAATCTAATCTGTATTCCTATACGGAAACCTATAAAAATAATGTATAAACAGAAAATATATAAAATAATTGTCAGACTTAATCTGTTTCATTATATGTTGCCATTGTTTGCGTTAAGATATGTTTTGTGAGCAGATATGATTGATTGAGAAAAATTGTCAAAGATTGTTTTAAAAACAGTAAATTGGACTTTACTAATCAGACACTTCTCTATAGGTAAATGGTATAGCACGTCAGATCACGTGACTATTTTCATATAGGAAGACAGGTCCGATTCCTATCAGAGAATACATATTTTCTACAAAAGTTCTCAAACATTCAGGCTGGTAAATGTAACTAATACTGTTTAATTAAGAATGCAGAGCATTTACTTAAATAAATTGCATCTATAAAAATAATGTATAAACCAAATTATATACAGGGTGAGGCACATACCATAGGGATAATTTATTAAGTGTAATGACACATGGAAGTTTTATTTATTCGTTATTGTTATGTGTGTTGTTCAAAATCTCTTTTTCCAAAACACATTTCAATTCTGTTCCTGCATGATTCATTCACACGTAGTTTCCTCTGTCATTTTACTGCATTCATATTTAATTCTTTTAACTTACTGAATATTTCCTGGGTGCATTGGATAAACAATTGATTTCAAATGACCTCACAGAAAAAAAATTCAAGGGTGTGAGTTTTGGTGATCTCATTGGCCACTCAACAGGATCTCTTTGACCTATCCCTTAACCCCTACGGTACACAACTTTTACCTCACCATATAATGGACTCTCGCCTGTCAGTTTTTTCCCCGAGGATCTGACAGCTTAATTAATTCAGTTATGAAATTTTGTGCAATAATCTCAAGTGGAATTTAGGACCTGCTAGTGATTTACATATGGAGCAAGAGTAAGGATTGTGGGATGAGATCACTGAGATTGGCTGACCTCTTAAATCTTGCTCTCACATCTTGAAGACGATTCAGACAAGCTGATTGAAAACTGCTGAGTCCACTAAAACACATTGATCTCCATTCTACTTGCTCCAAGGCTAAGTGCTTGAGGGTGTTATGAGGTATATTGACCTCACCATATATATATATATATATATATACACCCATACACACACACACTTTTGTATGCAATCCAGCTTTCATATAGTTACTCAATCTAGCTTGTCTCATGATTTACTGCATTCCCCATTGTAGTAAATTATCCACTTTTCATCACTTATCAGAATGTGTTCAAACACTGACATTATACAGCAAAGTGACTAACATAATTAATCTGGGGCAAAAAGACCTGTCATGACACATACACTGGAAAGAACCATCCCCATTACATTAGTAAGGAGTTTCCATTCAGACAGCTTCTTCCAAAGAACTGTTATTTTTTTGGTATTGGCACCCAAGAGGATGATTTCAAGACTACTATAATCTTAATCACTTCAAGTCTTGGATTAGCCATTATCTTTCTTACACATCCTCATAAACTGCACTTCTTACTCTTATCACACATGCAACATTCTTCTTCACTAACCCTCTACTTTGAGTGACCCTTGGGCCTTGTATTGGATGAACATTAGTTAAAAAAAAAAAAGCAAGCTAGAAAGCATTTATTGAATAGGAAATTTTTGAAATTACTTAACATTTTGGAGATAAATATTTACTAGCTATTTCTGTTGATAACGCTTGAAATTATAAGATAAGAACTGTATATTTTAGAGAATGTTATGCCAGTATTCAAATCTGAAGAGTTAGTCACTTCCAGTCAGAAGTATTGAAAAATTATTATTTAAATTTTATTGCTTATGGTCATATTATGTTGAAACACTGGATCTTGTATGATCACTGAATTTAAGCAACATTGAGCTTTGTCAGTACCTAGATGGGTGACTGCTTGGAAATAGGAAGCAGTAATAATTTACTTAAGATCTTGAAACTGAAATGAACACAGGCATGTCTATCATTTCAGTTTCAAGTTCTTAAGTAAATTATTATTGCTTCCTATTTCTAAAGTGTAATATCAAAGATCAACAAGACTTGCATGACTGTATGTACATGGCATCTGTTGCTAATTTTTTTTTTTTTTTTTTTTTTTTAATTTTTTTTTTTAAACTTCTCTTCATATATATATATATATATATATATATATATATATATATTGTCATAATTTTAGATTGATACTTTTTATTATTATTATAGTATAAAATTGAGAACTTGAATAACGGGTTTGTTTTGACTAACCTAATCTGACTTAAAAAAATAAAGAATAAACATGAATCGTGGTAGAATGAGAAAATGAATTAAAAATGGAAATTATTATATTTAGAATTCCAAGGTCTTGGATGATAATATGAAACTTTTCAAAGAGATGAGAAAATATTAACTTTTTGTAAACAATTTGCTCCATTTTGCTTATCTACTTTTTCTTTTCACCTTTTTATTTTCTCAACTCTTTCTTCCTCCTAACATCTTCAATTTAAAAAAAAATAAATCAGTTTTTAATAAACTGTCTTACATTGTATGTTGACAAGTCTTTTGCATCAAAGAAATTACATCACCTTGATACATTATGTCACTGATGTTGAAAAATTCTTCACAGTTGTAATGATTACTCTCTTGTCGAAAGAAAAAATTCACTGAATTACTTTAAATATATGAAGGTGGATCAATGGATGTGTAGGTGGTGTGATGGTTAGTGGCTTGGAACAAGAAGCCTGCAAGCTAAGTTCAAATCCCAGTTGAGATAGTTATATTCACTTTCACACAAATCAGAGTAAACTGGATTCTCTATCCATGTTTGGTAACCTGTATAGGAGGGCTATTTGTATTCAAAACCATATGTAGCTTTGGCATGGCATGTACTTTACCTGTAAGTAAGGTCTTATAGCTGCTGTATAAAACTTGGGTTGGGTTGAAACAAGCAGCTGTGCTGAAGATGAGAAATCACACTGATTTGTAGTAGTCTTCAAATCAAAATAGCTCTGATGTATCTGTCTGTTGACAGTTAAGCTAAATCTTGTTCTGAAATGTTAATTGTATAAGGTTTGATTTGTGATTAATATTAACCACTGAATTGAGTACATTGCCAAGGAATGTTTTGTCACAGATATGTGGCCATTAATTGCATTAGAGGAATGCTCTGTTGACTTGTCTAGAAAGTCATTAATGCTGTGTCATCACTGCACTGGTTGCATGCATAGTTATGGTAACCAGTCTATCCCATTGTACTAGTTGGTTGTTTATTCAATAAGGTTTATTTCCTCTTTGGCAGGTCTCGTTTTTATCCTGCTGGGTATCTAGCCACTCTCCACTAGAAAAGCCTAGTGGAGGAACTGGTTTATTAAGGGATGACCTATGTGGCAAGTAGTATTGACATAATGAACATTTATATTGCATGATGACTATATAAATTTCCTATTTTGACCATCTAAAAAACAAGAGACATTCTAAATAAGCAGTAAAGACATAAAATAGCTGAAAATTAATTCTGATAAACTGCTGAAATGGTTGCTAGGTTATAAAATGTACCCTGAGGGTATTATAATGTACCTATTCAGGCTGGAAATTCTAAATTGTTTTTCTTATGTCATAAACAGATAATCATTGTAGAATTGATTTTGAACACATAAATAGTGCCATCTTAAAAGTAAGACAAAGGAAGGAAAATTGTATGTGTGTAAAAATTCTCAACACCTATTTGAAAACTACAGATTTGAATACACAATAGAAAAAGCAGTTTTAATAAAAAAAAAAAAAAAAAAAAAAAAAATATGGAAAGTTTTGCAGACATCTAAAATATTTAAAATATGTTTTTTTTTAAATTTATTTTTTTAATACTAAATTTCTCCAATACAAATCTCAAGAGCCACTTAAGGTAGAGCATTACAGTCAAGAGGTAATTATGTATGAGAGGTGTGTGTGATACACAATGGTGAAGAGCAACTGACACCTCATAACCATTTGCTTCAGGTAGATAGTTCAACAGCTCAGGAAGACAGTCCATCTAGGGTAATGAAGGTGGTAAGAAGTGAAGATAAGGAAGAAGAGGAAAGGTAATGATTAATGCTTGAAATCAAGATTGAAGTTTTTCAAGGAAGCATCCATGTTAGTCAATTACACCAAATGGCAGTCCTCGGAGGTGGTGGTGGTGGTGGTGGGGGGGGCGGAACTTATATTTGGAAGTAACAAAATGAGGGTGATTTGATTGTGGAAATGGCATAGTAGTTTGTCTACCTTGTAATGGTCTGGATTATTGGAACTAAGGGATAGATCACCTGAACATTTGCCATAGAAATAGAGTAGTGGTGAGCTTGGAATGTTGTATCTGTGGAAAAGAAGCTGCAGAGTGGAGAATAAGACTTTGCTCACAGTACTGTGTAAATGTCCTAACTGTAAAGATCTGAACTGCTGAAATTAAAGAATAGAGTTCATCTAAACATTTGCCATGGAAATGATAGAGTAATGACATGCTTACAACTGTGGTACCTGTGGGGAAAGTGGTTGCAGAATGTATACCCCTGACCACCACAAAAATATGTATAATATTAAATCTATGTGATCAAGATTTGAAGAGGAGGAACAGGTTTTTCACTGCAAAAAGCTCTAAAATTTCCTATAGTTGTGGTCACTAGTTGACAGAAAAAACAATTCATAACCCAAATTTAGGAGGTTCTAAAAAGAATTAAAAAAAAATATAATCTTATCAAAAATCCTTTTGTCTTTTCTCTTAATAACAAAGATTTTGATGATAAAACTGTTTTATTAAGTTTGGGGCATTTTTTCACCATGTATGCTCATTTTTTTTTTTTTTTAGCAAATCTTCAGTGGTACCTAATTATATATGCCCCAAAGGTTGATATAGCTGAGGATGATAGTGGAGACAAGCTCTTACTGTCTATAAAATGCTTCCTTGGCATGTATCTCAAATAGCCTCTGATAGCTAAGTCCAGCTCCAATGCGAAGAATGGATGAAGAGCAACTGGCACCTCATAACCATTTGCTTCGGGTAGATGGAGTTCAACAGCTCAAGAAGACAGTCCATGTAGGGGAATGAAAACCATGATTTTAATCCTCCACCCCCTTGCAGTTATATCCAAATACGGAGAAGGCTATGGCAGTAAATTCAGACAGAAAAGCTGGAGTGGAACCTCTAAAGACCGTTGGCTGTCAGCACTGACAACTTTCCTTGGTAAGTCCTTCAGCCAAGCCAGTTGTAAATGTAAATAACCTGTATTCCATTGGGTCTTGTCAGTACAGCCGATAGGGTGGGGGCATGTAGTCAGGGCTGCGCACGGCCTCCATTTACCATCACTCAGGCCTGCACCTTCGAGAGCTCACTCCAGTTTCACTACCAAAGGAATGAATTTTGTCCAAATGATGCACTACCATTACCTTTTAAGAGATAAATGGATGCTTACTATTTCTCTCGTGTGTGCATGTATATATATATATATATATATATATATATATATATATATATATATATGCATACACACACACACACACACACAGTCCATAAAGTCTCTTTATAATTTTTATAAAATTTATTACCAAAGCAAATGAATAGACAAATATGTAGAAATTGTTACAAAATGAGTAGATATTGAAGTTTTTTTTTTTTTTTTGTTTTTTTTTTTAACTAATTTAATACATCTCTATATTGGTACCATTAGTTGCACAAAGGATATCAAGACAGTATTTGATTTCTTGCCACGTTTGCTGTAGCATAGTCTCGTCATTGGTAGCAATAGCATTAGTGATCTTTTGCTTTAGATCAGTGATGTCCCACATCTTTGTTCGATGCACAATATCTTTAGCATAACGCTATAGAAAGAAGTACAGGGGAGTGATATCTGGTGAATGAGGTGGCCAGGGAATTGGACCATCCCTTTCAATCCAACAGTCTGGAAATGTGGATTCATCTAACAGTACCTCTTTCATGCAGAGGATGCCTGAAATATGCAAATGCAATGTGATTAAAAACTCTGATAACTACTGTGTACATAGAACAAACTTAAGATATCTCATCAATTCCCTTTTGTAATAGATTTTTTTAAATTGTAAAGAGACTTTATGGACACTTATATATCTATATATCTATATCTCTCTCATATATCTATATCTCTCTCATATATCTATATCTCTCTCATATATCTATATCTCTCTCATATATCTATATCTCTCTCATATATCTATATCTCTCTCATATATC